>SJYX01006289.1:252357-321312 GCA_006410675.1 Oreotragus oreotragus | reverse complement strand
TTTTGTCCATAAATCTTTCACATTAATTTTCTAACAAAAGACTTTTAAAAAAGTATTCTTCTATATCAGAGTCTGGTAAACAGGAACAGGCTTACCATGCAGTTCTTTACAAGAGTTCCTTAGAAGTCAACAATATATTATCTGTTTGCATAAAGTCCATAATGGGAATAAAATGCCTGAGGCAAAACACGTCTTCTGTTCCTTCAAAAGCAAAACATCAAAGAAAGATACTATTTGCATATAAATATATGAAAATGTTCATAAGTGAAATCTTTTCGCATTGCGATAAAACAAAAAAGCATTCTGAGAATCTTCTTTCAAAAGCAGATTTCTAAAATCACAATAAAGGGACTACAAGTATAAAACAGTTGACAGAGATGCCTTGTGATCTTTCTGTACTCAAAATACTCAAAGCTTATTTGGTGAAGAGTAGAAAAAGAAGAAACTTCTTGGCATACGCCATTTGATACTCTACAGTATAGTTATGATCAAAGGTAGCACTTTTTTGATTATATATCAAATTACTCAATTTGGTAAGTTTGTGAAATGAGTGTAATTTTTATAAAATATATATTTGATAAAATATACAAATGAGATAACATATTTGGAGAATGTTACTAGGCAAGAGAAAATCGAAAGGCTCCGAGTGAAGAAATGTCTAACTTCTGTGCATACAGACACATAGAATGACATAGACTCACCACTGACCTGCATAAACATGAGTTTATGATTTTTATTAGAGGTCACTGAGTTTTGAGTTAGGTATGCAGCACTATTCTGGCAATTGTTAACTGAAACAAAAACCTACATGTCTCTCTTTTCAGGGGAGGGGGCCACTGTGCCACATTGCTTATGGGATCTTGGTTCCCTGGTCAGGGTTTGAACCCAGGCCTGACAGTGAAAGCGTGGAGTTCTAACCACTGAACTGCCAAGGTATTTCCCCCACATGTCTGAATAAAAAAAATAATAACATACAATAAACATATTGATTGAATATTTATTCGGGTTGTAGTTGCTTTTCAGTTGCTAAGTCCTGTTTGATTCTCATTGAAACACCATGGACTGCAGCATGCCAGGCTTCCTTGTCCTTCAAAATCTCCCAGGGTTTACTTAAACTCATGTCCATTGGGCCTTCCCTTGTGCTCAGCTGGTAAAGAATCCGCCTGCAATACAGGAGACCCCTGTTCAATCCCCTAGGTTCGATCTCTGGGATGGGAAGATGCCCTGGAGAAGGGAAAAGCTACCCATTCCAGTATTCTGGCCTGGAGAATTCTATGGACTGTATAGTCCTTGGGGTTGCAAAAACTTGGACACGACTGAGCAACATTCACTTTCACGTGTATTGAGTCGGTGACACCATCCAACTATCTCACCCTCCTTTGCCCCCTTTTCCTCTTGCCCTCAATCTTTCCCAGCATCAGGATCTTTTCCTATGAGATGGCTGTTTGCATCAGGTGGCCAAAGTATTGGAGCTTCAGCTTCAGCATCAGATCTTCCAATGAATATTCAGGGTTGAATTCTTCTAGGATTGAGTGATTTGGTCTCCTTGAAGTCCAAAGGGCTCTCAAGAGTCTTCTCCAAACCACAGTTCAAAAGCATCAATTCTTTGGTGCTCAGCATTCTTTATAGTCCAACTTTCACATCCATACATGACTGCTGGAAAAAGCATAGCTTTGACTATATGGACCTCTTTTGGCAAAGTGATGTCTTTCCTTTTTAATATGCTGTCTAGGTTGGTCATAGTTTTTTTGTTTTGTTTTGTTTTGTTTTGTTTTGTTTTTCCCCAAGGAGCAAGAATCTTTTAATTTCATGGCTGCAGTACTAAAGAGCCTCTTGATGAAAGTGAAAGAGGAGAGTGAAAAAGTTGGCTTAAAGCTCAACATTCAGAAAACTAAGTACATGGCATCTGGTCCCATCACTTCATGGCAAATAGATGGGGAAACAGTGGAAACATGACAGACTTTATTTTGGGGGCCTCCAAAATCACTGCAGATGGTGACTGCAGCTATGAAATTAAAAGATACTTACTCCTTGGGAGAAAAGTTATGACCAACCTAGAGAGCATATTAAAAATCAGAGACATTACTTTGCCAACAAGGTCTGTCTAGCCAAGGATATGGTTTTTCCAGGAATCATGTGTGGATGTGAGAGTTGGAGTATAAAGAAAGCTGAGCACTGATGCTTTTGAACTGTGGTGTTGGAGAAGTCCCTTGAGAGTCCCTTGGACTGCAAGGAGACCCAACCAGTCCATCCTAAAGGAAATCAGTCCTGAATATTCATTGGAAGGACTGTTGCTGAAGTGGAAGATACAATACTTTAGCCATCTGATGTGAAGAACTGACTCATTTGAACAGACCCTGATGCTGGGAAAGATGGCGGGAAGAGAAGGGGACGACAGAGGAAGAGATAGTTGGATGGCAACACTGACTCAGTGGATATGAGTTTGAATTAACTCGAGGAGTTGATGATGGACAGGGAGGCCTGGCATGCTGCGGTTCATGGGGTCGCAAAGGGTCAGACATGACTGAGTGACTGAACTGAACTGAACTGACATCATACAATCTTTTTCTTTCTGACTTATTTCCTTAGTATAATGCCCTCAAGTTTCATCCATGTTGCCACAAGAGGCAGGCTGATCTTCTTTCTCAAGGCTGAATGTTTATATCTATATCACACTTTTTTAACCTATTCATCAGGTAAGAGAAATATAAGTTATTTCCATATCTTGGCTACTGTGAATAATGTGGCAATGAATATGAAAGTACAGATATCTTTTGATATCCTGTTTTCATTTCCTGTGGATATATACACAGAGGAGAAATTGCTGGATGATGTGGTACTTTTATTTTTAGTTTGTGAAGTCAGAAGTAAATTCAGTTGCTCAGTTATGTCTGACCCTGCAACCCCACGGACTGCAGCATGCCAGGTTTCCCTGTCCATCACTAACTCCTGGAGCTTTCTCAAACTCATGTCCATCAAGTCGGTGATGCCATCCAACCATCTCACCCTCTGTCATCCCCTTCTTCTCCTGCCTTCACTCTTTCCCAGCATCAGGGTCTTTTCCAGTGAGTCAGTTCTTCGCATCAAGTGGCCAAATTATTGGAATTTCAGCTTCAGTGTCAGTCCTTCCAATGAATATTCAGAACTGATTTCCTTTAGGATTGATTGGTTTGATCTCCTTGCAGTCCAAGGGACTCTCAAGAGTCTTCTCCAATACCACAGTTCAAAAACATCAATTCTTTGGCACTTAGCTTTCTTTACGGTCCACTCATACCTCCATACATGACAACTGGGAAAACCATAGCTTTGACTGTACAGAACTTTGTCAGCAAAGTAATGTCTCTGGGTTTTAATATGCTCTCTAGGTTTGTCATAGCTTTTCTTCCAAGGAGCAAGCATCTTTTAATTTCATGACTGCAGTCACCATCTGCAGTGATTTTGGAGCCCAAGAAAATAAAGTCTCTCACTATTTCCATTGTTTTCCCATCTATTTTCATGAAGTGATGGGACCAGGTGCCATGATCTTAGTTTTTTGAATGCTGTGTTTTAAGCCAGCTTTTTTCACTCTTCTCTTTCATTTTCATCAAGAGGCTCTTTAGTTCCTCTCCCCTTTCTGCCATAAGGGTGGTGTCATCTGCATATCTGAGGTTGCTGATATTTCTCCCAGCAATCCTAATTCTACCTTGTGATTCTTCCAACCTGGCATTTCACATGATGTACTTTTCATATAAGCTAAACAAAGAAAGTGACAATATGCAACTTTGACATACTCTTTTCCCAATTTGGAACCAATCTGTTGTTCCATGTCCAGTTCTAACTGTTGCTTCCTGACCTGCATACAGATTTCTCAAGAGGCAGGTAAGGTAGTCTGATCTTTCCATCTCTTTAAGAGTGTTCCACAGTTTGTTGTGATCCACACAATCAAAGGCTTTAGCATAGTCAATGAGGCAGAAGTAGATGTTTTTCTGGAATTCTCTTGCTTTTTCAATGATCCAGTGGATGTTGGCAACTTGATCTCTGGTTCATTTGCCTTTTCTAAATCCAGCTAGAACATCTGGATGTTCTCATTTCACATCCTGTTGAAGCCTAGCTTGGAGAATTTTGAACATTACTTTGCTAGCCTGTGAGATGAGTGCAATAGTGCAGTAGTTTGAGCATTCTTTGGCATTGCCCTTCTTTGGGATTGGAATGAAAACTGACCTTTTCCAGTCATGTGGCCATGGCTGAGTTTTCCAAATTTGCTGGCATATTGAGCACATTTTCACAGTATCATCTTTTAGGATTTGAAATAACTCAACTGGAATTCTATCACCTCCACTAGCTTTGTCCGAAGTGATGCTTCCTAAGGCCCACTTGACTTCATACTCCAGGATGTCTGGCTCTAGGTGAGTGATCACACCATCGTGATTATCTGGGTCATGAAGATCTTTTTTTAATAGTTCTTCCTTGTATTCTTGCCACCTCTTCTTAGTATCTTCTGCTTTTGTTAGGTCCATATCATTTCTGCCCTTTATTCTGCCCATCTTTGCATGAAGTGTTCCCTTGGTATCTCTAATTTTCTTGAAGAGATCTCTAGTCTTTCCCATTCTATTGTTTTCCTCTATTTCTTTTCATTGATCACTGAGGAAGGCTTTCTTATCTCTCCTTTCTATTCTTTGAAACCCTGCATGCAGATGGGCATATCTTTCCATTTTTCCTTTCCTTTTGCTTTGCTTTTTTTCATAGCTATTTGTAAGGCCTCCTCAGACAGCCATTTTGCATTTCTTCTTCTTTGTAATGGTTTTGATCACCACCTCCTGTACAATGTTATGAACCTCCTTCCATAGTTCTTCAGGTACTCTATCTATCAGATCTAATGCCTTGAATCTATTTCTTACTTCCACTGTATAATCATAGGGTATTTCATTTAGGTCATATCTGAATGGTCTAGTGGTTTTCCTTACTTTCTTCAATTTAAGTTGAATTTGGCAATAAGGGGTTCATGATCTGAGCCACAGTCAGCTCCTGGTCTTGTTTTTGCTGACTGTACAGAGCTTCTCCATCTTTGACTGCAAAGAATATAATCAATCTGATTTCGATGTTTACCATCTGGTGATGTCCATGTGTAGAGTCATCTCTGTTTTTTGAGGAGCCTCCATACTGTTTTCTATAGTAACTGCATCAATTTATATTCCCACTTCCATTGCAAAAGAGTTCCTTTTTTTTCACAGCCTCACCAGCACTTGTTATCTCTTTTCTTTTTAATTGTAGCCATTTTAACAGGTGTGAGATGATAGCTCATTGTGATTTTGATTTGCATTTCAGTGTTGAGCACTGTTTCATTTACCTGGTGGCCATTTATATGTCTTTGAAAAAATGTCTATTCCATTCCTTGGCACATTTAAAAAATAATGTTTATTTTATTTTGGAGTATAGTTGATTAATAGGCTTCTCGAATGGCTCAGCATTAAAGAATCTGCCTCCAATGCAGGAGAGACAGGAGATGCAGGTTTGATCCCTGGGTTAGGAAGATCCCCTGAAGGAGGAAATGACAACCCTATCCAGTATTCTCACCTGGAAAATTCCATGGACAGAGGTGCCTGGTGGGCTACAGTCCATGGCATTGCAAAGAACTTGACTGAAGAATAGTTGATTAACAATGCTATGTTAATTTGAGGTGTGCAGCAAAGCAATTCAGTTATACACATGAATCTATTCTTTTTTCAAATTCTTTCCCATTTCAGTTATTACAGAATATTGAACAGAGTTCCCTGTACTATACAGTAGGTCCTTGTTGGTTATCTATTTTAAATATAATAGTGTGTATATGTCAATCACCCTTTGCAAATTTTTAATCAGATGGTTTTATATTTTTTGCTATTGAGTTGTATGAGCTCTTTATACATTTTGTATATTAACCCCTTATCAGATATACTTTGCAGATATTTTTTCCTATTCTGTAGTTTGCTTCTTCATTTCATTGAAGGTTTCTTTTGATGTACAGAAGCTTTTTAGTTTGATGTGGTAACAATGCTTATTTTTGCTTTTCTTGCTTTTGCTTTTGGTATCAAATCCAAAAACTAATTGGCAAGATCAATATCAAGGAGCTTATCACCTGTGTTTTCTTCTAGGAATTTTATGGTTTTAGGGCATATGTTGAAGTCTTCAATCTCTTTTGAGTTGTTTTTTGTGTAGGGTTCAGTAAAGAGGTCCAGTTTCATTCTTTGGCTTGTGGCTTTCCAGTTTACTTAACATCATTGATTGAAGGGACTGTAGTTTCTTCATTGTATATTCTTGGCTGCTTTTTCATAAATTAATTGACCACATGTGCATGGGTTTATTTCTGGGCTATCTATTATGTTCTGTTGATCTAAGGTCTGTTTTTATGCCAATTTGATACTGTTTTGATTACTATAGCATTGTAATATAGTTTAAAATCAGAATGTGTGATGCCTCCAGTTTTGTTCTTTTTTCTCAAGATTGCTTTCGCTATTTCAAGTTTTTTTTGTGGCTCCATACGAATTGTAAGATTTTTCTCTATTTCTGTGAAAAATACCACTGGAATTTTAATAGAGATTGATTGAATCTGTAGATCACTTTGACTAATATGGTGTGCTTAGTCACTCAGTTGTGTCTGACTCTTTTCAGCCTCATGGACTATAGCTTGCCAGGTTCCTCTGTCCATGGAATTTTCCAGGCAAGAATACTAGAGCAGGTTGCTGTTTCCTACTCCAGGGGATCGTCCCAACCCAGGGACTGAACCCATACAGGTCTCTTGTGTTTCCTGCTTTGACAAGTGGATTCTTTACCAAGAGTGCCACCTTGGAAGCCTGGATAGTATGGACATTTTAACAATACTAATTATTCCAATGCACAGTATGGAATATCTTTCCATTTCTTTGTGTCTTCTTTAATTTCTTTCACAAATATCTTATAGTTTTCAGCTTCTTCCAACTCAGCGTTTCTCATGATGTACTCTGCATATAAGTGAAATAAGCAGAGTGACAATATACAGCCTTGATGTACTCCTTTTCCTATTTGGAACCAATCTGTTGTCCCATGTCCAGTTCTAACTGTTGCTTCCTGACCTACATATAAGTTTTTCAAGAGGCAGATCAGGTGGTCTGGTATTCCCATTTCTTTCAGAATTTTCCACAGTTTATTGTCATCCACACAGTCAAAGGCTTTAGCATAGTCAATGAAGCAGAAATAGATGTTTTTCTGGAACTCTCTTGCTTTTTTGATGATCCAGCAGATGTTGGCAATTGGACCTCTGGTTCCTCTGCCTTTTCTAAAACCAGCTTAAACATCTGGAAGTTCACGATTCACGTATTGCTGAAGCCTGGCTTGTGGTGCTGGACAGGGAGGCCTGGCGTGCTGCGTTTCATGGGGTTGCAAAGAGTTGGACACGACTGAGTGATTGAACTGAACTGATAGAGATCATTAATGTCCTTGGTTAAATGTATTTCTAAGTATTTTACTCTTTTTGATGTTATTATAAATGGTATCATTTTCTTAATTTCTCTTTCTGATGATTTATTGCAACTGATTTTGTATATTAACTGTCTCTTATACACATCTAGATGTGTATAAGAGACAGCTTTAGTTCCTCTCCCCTTTCTGCCCTTAGTGTGATATCATCTGAATATCTGAGGTTGTTATTTCTCCTGGCAATCTTGATTTAAGCTTGTGATTCATCCAGCCCAGTATTTCACATGATGTACTTGCATATAAGTTAAATAAACAGGGTGACAATATACAGCCTTGAAGTATTCTTTTCCCAATTTTGAACCAGTCTGTTGTTCTTATCCCACACACAGGTTTCTCAGGAGACAGGTAAGGTGGTCTGATAGTCCCATCTCTAAGAATTTTCCATGGTTTATTCAGATCCACACAAAGACTTTAGTGTAGTCAGTGAAGCAGAAGTAGATGTTTTTCTGGAATTCCTTTGCTTTTTCAATAAAACTGATTTTGGCAGTTTGATCCCTGGTTCCTCTGCCTTTTCTAACCCAGCTTGTACATCTGGAAGTTCTCAGTTCACAAACTACTGAAGCCTAGATTGAAGGATTTTGAGCATTGCCTTGCTAGCTTGTGAAATGAGCACAATTGTGTGGTAGGTAGTTTGAACATTTTGGGGCTTCCCCAATGGCTCAGCAGGTAAAGAATCTGCCTGCCAATGCAGGGGATGCAAGAGACATGGATTCATCCCTGGATTGGCAAGATTCCCTGTAGAAGGAAATGACAATCCACTCCAGTATTCTTGCCTGGAAAAATCCATGGACAGAGGATCCTGGCTGGCGCTATAGTCCATGAGGTCACAAAGAGTTGGACATGGCTGAGCACACATGCCTTGAACATTTTTGGCATTATTCTTATTTGGGATTGGAATGAAAACTGACCTTTACCAGGCCCGGGGCCAATGCTGAGTTTTCTAAATTTTCTGGCATATTGAGTGCAGCTCATTAACAGCATCATCTTTTAGGATTTTAAGTAGCTCAAGCTGGAATTCCATCACCTCCACTAACTCTGTTCTTTATAATGTTTCCTAAGGACCCTTTGATTTCACACTACATAATATCTGGCCCCAAGTTAGTGACCACACTGTTTTGGTTATCTGGGTCATTAGGACCTTTTTGTACTTCTGTATATTCTTGCTACCTTTTCTTAATCTCTTCTGCTTCTGTTAAGTTCTTGATGTTTCTGTCCTTTATTGTGCCCATCTTTGCATCAAATATTTTCTTGATATCTCCAGTTATCTTGAAGATATCTCTAGTCTTTTCCATTCTATTATTTTCCTCTATTTCTTTGCATTGATCACTTAAGAAGGCTTTCTTATATCACCTTGCAATTCTCTGGAATTCTGTGGTCAGTTGGGTGTATCTTTCCTTTTCTCCTTTTCCTTCTCTTTTCTCAGCTATTTGTAAGGCCTCCTTAGATGACCATTTTGCATTCTTGTGTTTATTTTTCTTTGGGATGGTTTTGGTCACCAACTCTTGTACAGTGTTATGAACCTCTGACAATAGTTCTTCAGGCACTCTGTCTAGAATCTATTTGTCACCTCCACTGTATAATCATAAGGGATTTATTGGGCTACAGATCCGGAGGGATGATGTGGGGTGGGAGGGGGGTTCATGTTTGGGAGTTCATGTACACCCGTGGTGGATTCATGTCAATGTATGCCAAATCCAATACAGTACTGTAAAGTAAAATAAAGTAAAAATAAAAAAAATAAAAAAAAAATTAAGCAAGGAAGTATATTAGGGTTTGTTGGAGATATCATTTAAAATATAGTAGTTAGGAAAGCCTCACTGAAAAAGGGATTGCTTTCTCTAAAAACATGCCAGCTCCCCTAAAACACAAATTCTGACAAAGAGATATGCTGTAGGTTATGATGGCAGCTAGGTGGTAGCCCTAGGTTATATATAATGATACTTCTGCTGTGTCTTCTCTCGTTTTCAATCCAAGACTTCTAAACCTGCAGATGCAAAGTCACAGCAAGTATAAACTCTCCAAAGCCAGTTATTTAGAGTGATTTTTAAAGGAACCATTCCAACTTCCTTCTCTTGATTTCCAGATTGATGTGTAATACCAAGTAGTGACTTAGTATTGGTGGGTCAAGCCTGCCCTCTGCTGGCTGCAGCCCTGTGGGTAGGAAAGGGAAAAATAACACCAGTTCATTACTGGACTTCCAGGTGGCAGGTGCGTGAGAGCTAAGTTGCTTCTGTCGTGTGTCCTCCTCTGTGGAACCCTATGGACCACAGCCTGCCAGGCTCCTCTGTCAATGGGATTCTCCTGGCAAGAATACTGGAGTGGGTTGCCATGCCCTCCTCTAGGGGGTCGTCCTGACTCAGGGATCAAGCTCCTGTTTGTTATGTTTGACCTGCATTGGCAGTTGGACTCTTTACCACCAGCACCACCTTGGGAAATCCCCCTGCCAGTGCAGGAGATGCAAGAAATGTAAGTTCAATCCCTGAGTCAGGAAGATCCCCTGGAGTAGGAAATGGCAACCCACTCCAGTATTCTTGCCTGAAAAATTCCACAAACAGAGGAGCCTGGTGGGCTACAGTCCATAGGATTGCAAAGAGTCAGACACGACTGAGCGGACATGCACACATGAATAGAACCTCCAGGTACTATGAATTACTGCCTCTTCCGTGTCTAGAGGGTTCTATTGTAATCAGTTTACTTTTCTTTCTTTCTTTCTTTTTTGGTTCCCTGGCTTGTGGGATCTTAGTTCACCAGGATCGAACCCACACCCCCTGCATAAAATCACAGAATCTTAACCACTGGACTGCCAGAGACAGCCCAAATGTAATCAGTTTTCTACCATATAACTCTTTGGGTTTCTTAAGACTTGATGTCATACTGATGTCTCAGTTTTATCTCCTTGGTTGGCATTTGGAGATTTTTGTATGAGGGGTAGCTAGATCAGTCCTGATGAGTGAGATCCATGCCTGATGAGACAGATCCATGCCTACACTCTGTCCTGGCCACTGTGGACAATCTGCTGTTTCCACTTGCCCATACTCTGACATTTGATGACAATGGTTAACCAAAGACCACCAGGAGAGTTATTCTCTCTCCTTTGTTGTTGAAGCAAACCTCTTCTGAGTTCAAATTTTCCTGCGAAATATACATGTAGTTGTAAATGTCTCACTGGTGTCCACTCCCAAAGATATACCATACACTTCTTGCCTAGATTTTCTTAGCCTCAGTATTCAAATATTTCTACTTCTGGGTCCTTGACCAGCCAGCACTGCCATTCACATTGCTCATATGCTTTTATATATTCTAAGATTGGGATACTTTTCCCAGACAAAGTATTGACAGATGAACAAATATACTTTCCCAGTGGGAAGATCAATATTCCTAATCATTTTTCAGGGCTCTAGTATTGGGGGTGTAGTGAAGCTGCAACCCATTTTCAGAATGAACACACCTCCCCAGCTGACTTTCTGTCAAAACAAACTCAGATTTTTCCACTTTTGTCAGCTGCTCATAAAGGACCCCAATTCACGAGACTGTGGGTGTGACCTGAAGGAGCAGTGGTGATAATAACTGATGGATGAGGTGGGTGATAAGATAACATAGCTTACTCCTCCTCTCTTGTCTTTCTCATGCTCAGTCGTGGATGTACCATTTCCAGTTTATGATGAATTGCTCCTGGGCATCACTAACTTCCCAGGTGGCACTAGTGGTAAGGAACCTGCCTGGCACAGCAGGAGACATGAGAAATGTGGGTCCAGTTCCTGGGTCAGGATGATCCCCTGGAGAAGGGCATGGAAACCCACTCCACTATTCTCTTTGGAGAATCCCATGGACAGAGAAGGCTGACAGTCTACAGTCCATAGGGTTGCAAAGAGTCAGACATGACCGAAGCGACTTAGCACACATAGCATGCACACATCCCTAGCTTCACAACTTGGTGAATCTGGATATTGGACAGTTTATATACAGCATCATATGATGCTCAATGATCAATATTCCATCAGGTTCCAGTGGCACACTGGGAGCTATGTTTTACTTTTTATTTTTGGCCATACTGTGTGGCTTATGGGATCTTAGTTCTCCAACCAGCGATTGAGCCCAGGCCCTCAGCAATGAACACAAGGGGTCCTAACTGTTCGACCACCAGGGAATTCCAGAGTTGTTTTTTAAAAGTTGTATAATTCCCTCTTGAAAATGGCATGGTTTTACTCCACAACCTAAGGGCTAATTATGAGTCTCCCTTAAACTTAACACTTGACCTTTTTCACCATTGAAACCTCCCAAACCAGAAGAAGCCAGGATGATGAGTCAAGGGATACCTCTTGTGCTCTAATCTTGACCTGCTGCAGAGGCCTTTCTTACTGTGGGTGCACCAAGTTCCCTAGTGCAGCAGATATTTGTCTTCAGACCAAATATTGCTTGGGTTTCTGTCTTATTTCTTCCCCAAGAAGAAGTTTATTTTTAAGACGTTCTGCCTTAATTTTTTTTTTTTTCCTGTCAGTGGTAAGTGTTTAGAGGAGGTATGTCCAGTTGTGGACATACAAAAACATCTTCACTATATATCTCCAGATTCTGTTTTCATTTTCAGATCATTGTTCCTATCACATTCTAAAGGCAGTAAATATTAAGAGGAGTGACTTTTATGTAATTCTCTTCCCCCATGAATGTATTCCTTGGGGTTTATGTTGGTGTCTCATTTACTACTACTTCCTTAATCCCACAACTAGTATTAGTAGTGGTAGCCTGAACATATGGAGCCCAAAACATTTTTAAGGAATGAATTTTGGGTATAAAGTTTTTACCATTTTCTAAAGCTCATTAAAATCTTAAGTTGTCTGTCTGTATAGTCTTTAAATATCCTCTAACTTTTCAACTGTTAGCAAAGACGATGATGAAAATATTCAAGGGTCATAACTTCTTGGGGAATTGTTCAGTTCAGTTCAGTTCAGTCGCTCAGTCTTCTTGTTTTTGCTGACTGTACAGAGCTTCTCCATCTTTGACTGCAAAGAATATAATCAATCTGATTTCGATGTTTACCATCTGGTGATGTCCATGTGTAGAGTCATCTCTGTTTTTTGAGGAGCCTCCATACTGTTTTCTATAGTAACTGCATCAATTTATATTCCCACTTCCATTGCAAAAGAGTTCCTTTTTTTTCACAGCCTCACCAGCACTTGTTATCTCTTTTCTTTTTAATTGTAGCCATTTTAACAGGTGTGAGATGATAGCTCATTGTGATTTTGATTTGCATTTCAGTGTTGAGCACTGTTTCATTTACCTGGTGGCCATTTATATGTCTTTGAAAAAATGTCTATTCCATTCCTTGGCACATTTAAAAAATAATGTTTATTTTATTTTGGAGTATAGTTGATTAATAGGCTTCTCGAATGGCTCAGCATTAAAGAATCTGCCTCCAATGCAGGAGAGACAGGAGATGCAGGTTTGATCCCTGGGTTAGGAAGATCCCCTGAAGGAGGAAATGACAACCCTATCCAGTATTCTCACCTGGAAAATTCCATGGACAGAGGTGCCTGGTGGGCTACAGTCCATGGCATTGCAAAGAACTTGACTGAAGAATAGTTGATTAACAATGCTATGTTAATTTGAGGTGTGCAGCAAAGCAATTCAGTTATACACATGAATCTATTCTTTTTTCAAATTCTTTCCCATTTCAGTTATTACAGAATATTGAACAGAGTTCCCTGTACTATACAGTAGGTCCTTGTTGGTTATCTATTTTAAATATAATAGTGTGTATATGTCAATCACCCTTTGCAAATTTTTAATCAGATGGTTTTATATTTTTTGCTATTGAGTTGTATGAGCTCTTTATACATTTTGTATATTAACCCCTTATCAGATATACTTTGCAGATATTTTTTCCTATTCTGTAGTTTGCTTCTTCATTTCATTGAAGGTTTCTTTTGATGTACAGAAGCTTTTTAGTTTGATGTGGTAACAATGCTTATTTTTGCTTTTCTTGCTTTTGCTTTTGGTATCAAATCCAAAAACTAATTGGCAAGATCAATATCAAGGAGCTTATCACCTGTGTTTTCTTCTAGGAATTTTATGGTTTTAGGGCATATGTTGAAGTCTTCAATCTCTTTTGAGTTGTTTTTTGTGTAGGGTTCAGTAAAGAGGTCCAGTTTCATTCTTTGGCTTGTGGCTTTCCAGTTTACTTAACATCATTGATTGAAGGGACTGTAGTTTCTTCATTGTATATTCTTGGCTGCTTTTTCATAAATTAATTGACCACATGTGCATGGGTTTATTTCTGGGCTATCTATTATGTTCTGTTGATCTAAGGTCTGTTTTTATGCCAATTTGATACTGTTTTGATTACTATAGCATTGTAATATAGTTTAAAATCAGAATGTGTGATGCCTCCAGTTTTGTTCTTTTTTCTCAAGATTGCTTTCGCTATTTCAAGTTTTTTTTGTGGCTCCATACGAATTGTAAGATTTTTCTCTATTTCTGTGAAAAATACCACTGGAATTTTAATAGAGATTGATTGAATCTGTAGATCACTTTGACTAATATGGTGTGCTTAGTCACTCAGTTGTGTCTGACTCTTTTCAGCCTCATGGACTATAGCTTGCCAGGTTCCTCTGTCCATGGAATTTTCCAGGCAAGAATACTAGAGCAGGTTGCTGTTTCCTACTCCAGGGGATCGTCCCAACCCAGGGACTGAACCCATACAGGTCTCTTGTGTTTCCTGCTTTGACAAGTGGATTCTTTACCAAGAGTGCCACCTTGGAAGCCTGGATAGTATGGACATTTTAACAATACTAATTATTCCAATGCACAGTATGGAATATCTTTCCATTTCTTTGTGTCTTCTTTAATTTCTTTCACAAATATCTTATAGTTTTCAGCTTCTTCCAACTCAGCGTTTCTCATGATGTACTCTGCATATAAGTGAAATAAGCAGAGTGACAATATACAGCCTTGATGTACTCCTTTTCCTATTTGGAACCAATCTGTTGTCCCATGTCCAGTTCTAACTGTTGCTTCCTGACCTACATATAAGTTTTTCAAGAGGCAGATCAGGTGGTCTGGTATTCCCATTTCTTTCAGAATTTTCCACAGTTTATTGTCATCCACACAGTCAAAGGCTTTAGCATAGTCAATGAAGCAGAAATAGATGTTTTTCTGGAACTCTCTTGCTTTTTTGATGATCCAGCAGATGTTGGCAATTGGACCTCTGGTTCCTCTGCCTTTTCTAAAACCAGCTTAAACATCTGGAAGTTCACGATTCACGTATTGCTGAAGCCTGGCTTGTGGTGCTGGACAGGGAGGCCTGGCGTGCTGCGTTTCATGGGGTTGCAAAGAGTTGGACACGACTGAGTGATTGAACTGAACTGATAGAGATCATTAATGTCCTTGGTTAAATGTATTTCTAAGTATTTTACTCTTTTTGATGTTATTATAAATGGTATCATTTTCTTAATTTCTCTTTCTGATGATTTATTGCAACTGATTTTGTATATTAATTTTGTACCCTGCAACTTTACTGAAGTCACTTATTAGTTCTAACAGTTTTTTATGGTGTCAGGGTTTCTGTATATAATGTCATCTGCAAACAGAAATAATTTTACTTATTTTCTTCTTTTTTGGTTGCCTTTATTTCTCTTTCTACCTGAATTGCTTTGGCTTATTTATGGTGAATAAAAATGGTGAGAGTGGGCACTCTCAGTCTTGTTTCTGATCTTAGAGGAATAGTTTTCAGCTTTTCACCCTTGATTATGATGCTAGCTGTGAGCTTGTCATGTATAGATTTTATTATAGTGAGGTACATTGCTTCTATGGACTTCCTCAATGGCTCAGCAGTAAAGAATCCTCCTGCAATGCAGGGGCCACGGGAGACACAGGTTCAATCCCCGGGTCAGGAAGATCCCCTGGAGAAGGGAATGGCAACCCATTCCAATATTCTTACCTGAAGAATGCCCTGGACAGAGGAGCCTGGCGGGCAACAGTCCATATAGTCTCAGAGTCAGACATGACTGAAGCAACTAAGCACACATACACACACATGGCTTATATGTCCAGTTTGTTGAAAGTTTTTATCAGAAAAGATGTTGAATTATGAAAAATGCTTTTTCTTCATTTATTGGGATGATCAGATGATTTTTATCCTTCATTTTGGTAATATGTATCAGATATAAACTACTATCTATAAAATATATAAACAGCAAAGTCCTACTGTATAGCCCAGAGAACTATATTCAATATGGTAATATACCATATTGTTATTTCAAGTTTTTTGCGGCTCCATATAGGAAAGATAACAAAAAAAGAATATATATATATATATATATATATATATGAATCCTTGTGCTGTATACCTGAAATGATACAACATTGTAAATTAACTATATTTCAATAAAATAATAAAATGAGTACATGTGTAATTTAATATAAATTTAGCACATTACACCAAAAAATTTCCGCTTTGGTAAAACTAATAGCAGCAAATCATAGAGCTTGTCAGGATCCAAGGCTTCACTGGGAGTCACTATAGAAATCTGCACCAGGAGGAGGCATCAAATGCAGTGGCCTGCAGTTCTCAGCAGTGAATCCCAATGGGACTGTATTAGTATGATTCCAGCAGGAGCTACTGCCCAGCTGGTTATCAGGAGGAATATAGGCAGAGGCTGCCACTCTTATTTGGTCTCCCAGTTACAGAACTTTCTGATGCTGGTCAGATTTTTCCAGCTGTCCACACTACACATGAGAAAGACCTAAATTAGCCTCTGTACTCCCTTCTCCCACTTTTGGTAGTTTGAGGACTGTAATGTCAGATAAACATCACATTTGATACTGTGGATCTGACTAAAATTCTGTCATTTTTACTTTTAATGATTTTTTTAAATAGTGTAAGCTTGTATGTGGAAAAACAGTGAATCAGAGCACGGTAAATAACTTATTAGTATCTCCCTAATACTTGGGGCAGGACATTATCTTAATCTTCCACTATTAGGGAGATGGCATGAAAAATTATTTAATCACAAGATACACAATGTTAATCCCTAAAATCAATCTAGGATAATATAATAACTAAATATTCTATCATGATTTTAAAGCCATTATCCAAATTGGTTGCTGAAAAAGGAAACTAAACATAATAGGAACTGTGGAACCATTAATAATATTCTGGTGTCGCTAAAAGTTAGCTATAAGAATTCTCATCCAAAATTACAAACATAATTCAAAAATCACAGAGGACTCAAAACAAAACACAAAATGACAGTCATGAAATTCATCAGCTGTTTTAATAGCAACTTACATTTATATGATGCCTTACACTTTGAAACTCAATTTCACAGATGTTTTCTTAATACAAAAATCCTTTGAAGTAGGTGTATATGCACCATTATTTTTGTTTTTCATACGAATGTACTGAGGCTCAAAAAGATTATGTAACTTGGCAATGTCAGAATTTTTATTCACTTTTCCTGTGTCTTTCTCTCTGCTGGTCACAGATATTAATATTCATTGCACGCTTGCTCAGTCACTTCAGTCATGTCTGACTCTGCAATCCCAAGGACTGAAGCCCACCAGGCTCCTCTGTCCACGGGATTTTCTCAGCAGGAATACTGGGTGGATTACTGTTTTCTTCTCCAGGGGATCTTCCTGACCCAGGGATCGAACCCACGTCTCCTATATCTTCTGCATTGTAGGCAGATTCTTTACAGCCGAGCCACCAGGGAAGCCATTAGCCACTGGAGCATGTTCATTACATAGTGGCCATTGGAAAGCATCTCAAATTGCTTGGGAACTCAAATATTCACCTATACATGGTGTGTGTGTGTGTGAGAGAGAGAGAGAGAGAGACACTGGTGCTAATATTCAGCTTTTTTGTGGCATTGCTGGTCCCAAATGAACCACTTGGTAGCCATGCCTTTGTATGTTCTTCTACCTTATATCTGGGCTGAGCCTGTGTTGGTATTAGCCAAAGAATATGGTGAGATTGCTGCTATGCCATTTCTGGGCCTAAGCCTTAAGAAGGTCTGCCATCTTCTGCTTTATACTCTTGGGAGCCTGGGATATCATGAAAGAAGTCTGGCTATTTTGTGAAAGACACTATCTGTGTGTACACATCATATGGAGAAGCCTCATGGAGAGAGAGAAAGCTCTTCCAGAATCCTGGCTGAGCTCAGCTCCCAGTCACTAGGCCTGCTGAATTTAGCCACACTACTGACCAATGGGAGGACTAACAAAAGAACTCCCAGCTGAGCACAGCTTAAGCCACAGAATTGTAAGAAAAGAAAAGAAATATTGTTTTAAATTACCAAGTTTTGCAGTAGTTTGCTATACAGCAATAGATACTTGAAATAAATGTCAAGGCACTGAGTCTCAGTTTTCAGTACTCTGTCCAAGTCCACAGTTATTGAATGAGTGAATGTTTCCCAATCCTATATCTCAAAGTCTTGATAACAGTTCTATGAATTCACATTAAATATTTTTCATCATCAAGGAAAGGGAAAAGCCTGCTGTGAAAGACCCCAAAATTCATGAAATTGACTAATTTTTTTCTATCAGAGCAATAATACTACTAATTGTTTGAAGCAAAGACCCAGGCACAACGTGGCTGCCTAGATATGAAATGACACTCCATAAACTTGCAATTTCATTTCTCATCCATGAATGCATTTGCATCCTATGAGGGCTGCTCTGTATGCGGGTGCTTTCAATTCTGGAAATTTCATCTGGGAAAATATACCAGCAGCTTGGCCATGAAACCACAGATTTGAAAATTAGCAAATTTTCACCACTCTGTTCATTAGTGAAATCAATGAGACTTTGAAAGGACTGAGGAAAATTGTCAAAATATGAGAAGATGAAAATGATGAGATGAATGGGACTTCAGGTGCATAGGGGTGAATGTGGTGGAGGGCCAGCCCACTGAGTGTCCTTTTATATGTACCAACAGACACCAAACAGACTAAACTCATTTGCATCAACCACATCAACTGCTCTGACTCTAGGTCATTTGCAATTTCTGGGTACTTGTAATATACTCTTTGTGCTCATTTCTTGATTTAATTTCCTTTCTCTTCAGATTAAGACCATATCAGAATTTGAGAGATTTTCCTCAACTGTGTGATTTTAAGGAAAGTCACTTTAAGAGATTTGAGTTATTGTATATTTAAACCTTAAGACAAAAGATAATCATGGTTTACATAATAAAAAGAGGGGGAAAAGCCTGAACTGATAAGATCTAGCTCTTTCATCTCCAGTGAATTGTGTTAATTTTTCTAGAGCTAACTGATATTTGTCAAGAAACTAGCAATGAGTAGGGGCTTCCCTTGTGGTCCAGTGGTTAAGACTCTGCAGGGGGCGTGAGTTCAATCCCTGCTCCAGGAACTAAGATCCCATATGCCCTGTGACATGGTAAAAAAAAAAAAAAAAAAACTAGCAAGGGGCAAAGAAAAGCATTACAAAGAGCCTTTGCCTTCAAAATGCTTACAGTTGAGTTTGGAAAAAGAAGTGGTATGGGAGTATATTAACAATTCTGAGTCAGAGAGCCTCAAAGGAACTAATGATGAAGCCAATCTTTCTTTCAAGTGAAATAAACACATTAATTTCCTTATTTTTGGTGCCAATTGGCAACAGGATTCCCTAGTGCCCACCTCTTTTGGGGCATCAGAAATGCCTACAATCTTGAAATATATCAGGTAATCTACAGCTGCTGCTGCTGCTAAGTTGCTTCAGTCATGTCTGACTCTTTGTGACCCCATGGACAGCAGCCCACCAGGCTCCTCTGTCCATGGAATCCTCTAGGCAAGAGTACTGGAGTGGGTTGCCATTTCCAATCTACAGCAAGTTAGATTAAATCACATATTACAGTTGACAATGAAAATGAGATTTCATGGACATTTTTTCTAACAAATAATCCTAAAAAGTAAGTGAAGCATGAATGATTATTTCCACTTTTTGGATAAATAAACTGAGAGATGTCCATTCAGTAAATTTAAAAGTCTGGAGATAATATACTCATGGATAATAGGTTGATGCCTTTGAGCAAACATTCTTAAGAAATATAAATCTTACTTTGTCCAGTTATCCTGATAAGGGAATCAGAGGGAGCAATTATGAAGGAGTAGAGGATTTATATGCAAAAAAAAAAAAAAGATAAGTATCCTGGAATGTAGTAAGGGCAACTGTTCTTTTGGAGGAATCTTAAACTCAGTTGTCATAAGGTTGCTGCAATGCAATTAGGAAGGAGTCAGTCCCTCACTCTACATCCCGTTTTCAAGTGAGTGCCAAAAAGTTCACAGAAAGTGCTAACTCAAAGTAGGAAATGAATGACAGGATTAACATGGTGGAAGTTTCCTTTTCTTTCCCAGGTTTGAAATAATGCATGCTTCCTAGTGTGTAAGAGATTATTACACTTACTGTGTCTGGGTTATTTTCACTATATTGTATGCGAGCACACACATTATGCATATTCACATACATACAAACACACACATTATCACCTTAATTTATTGTATTTAGTGGACATATAGTCTGAAAAGGACACAGGGCTTTTTCTATTTTCATTTGTACCATACTGATTGACAGAGATGCTTTCAGCACCATGTTGAACAGAACCAGAAAAAATATGCTATTTTGTGAAGTCTTAACTGTCCTAATGTTTAGTGGAGAATCTTTCCCATCTTCTCATATCCCATAGCATCCTTAGGATTGTTTGAACAAGATGTATGTTCTAAAACAACTCTAAGACACGCGCTGGACTGATGGAAAATCCAGTTTTAATTTCTGGTCTCTAGTAAACCACTGTTGGGAAGTAGAAATAGAATTTTGAGACCAAAAAATGAAGTGGGCAACTCTGTAAAGTGTAATTATGAAGTTTATTGTGGGTAAGTTACAGGCAGTTACAGTCAAGTCACAGTCAACTTCCCAGGTGACTCAGTGGGAAAGAATTCGCCTGCTAAGCAGGAGACACACAGGAAATGCAGGTTTGATCCCTGGGTCAGGAAGATACCCTGGAAAATGAAATGGCAACCCATTCCAGTATTCTTGCCTGGAGAATCCCATGGACACAGGAACCTGACAGGCTACAGTCTATGGGGTCACAAAAGAGTCAGATATGACTTAGTAACTCAACACCAACAATAACTTCTAGGCAGGAAGGATCAAGCAGTTGGAAGATCCAGAGGCATTCACAGCTACACTCCACATGGCTAAAAAGGGTACACAGTAATTTGAAAGGGCCAAAGCTAAAAACAGAATCTGACTACCAAGTTAAAAAGCAATCCACACGGATCAGAAGCAGGGGCTGCCCCTCCCCCATTGAGAGTCTCATGACGATTAACCAGCAAAAGGCATTAAAGATTAATCAGCAAAAGGCACTCTTCTGGTTTTCATAGCAGCTGAAGACACAGGTAAAAGTTGATTGAGAACTTATCTGACTTGGGTGCATTCCTCATGAGTTGGCTAAAGCTCAGTAAGACCAAAAGGGGAGGGCGTAGGGGTGCAGACCCAAGATGGAACTGACAAAATAGAGTCAGCATAGTTTAGCCCACACAGAGATTCAAACTCTTTTTGCCTCAGTTGCCTTTTAGTCAGTTATAAATTGGAGATGGTTAGAATAGGTGGCGCTAGTGGTAAAGAACCCACCTGCCAATGCAGGAGATATAAGAGATGTGGGTTCAGTCCCTGGGTTGAAAAGATCCTCTGGAGCAGGAAATGGCAACCCACTCCAGTATTCTTGCCTAGAGAATTCCATGGACAGAGGAGCCTGGCGGGCTATGGTTCATAGGGTCTCAAAGAGTCAGACACGACTGAAGCAACTTAGCACAGCACATAGCACAGAACAGCGTCTAGTCACTTCCTAATGGAAGTTTAACCATGTTTGGAATTCCTTTCTGTTACTTTGACATACAAGAAACAAGTTTATTTTAAATATGGGATTGTTATTTTTTTCCCAATGATCCTGTAGACTCAAATAAGAGGTAATACAATGTATACCCTGTGCATACTGACATTTTCTCCCTTCTGCTTCTTCATGAGAGCTAAAGTAAAGATACAGTTAGCCCAACCATGGCAAATGAATAAGCCTCCTCAGCAGCTCAAGCCAGACATTTCTCATTGCTTTGTCTAGCTGTCTCTAATTTTCTGTTTGATTTTCCACCACTCACAAGTAAGATAGAGGGTTGCTTTGGCAGAAATTAAATGTGCAAAAATGTTTTACCATCTGCTGGAATACTCTTGGATGTTATTCCTCCAGAAACACTCATTATTAAAAATATTTATTGGACATCAACAATATATCAAACTCTGTTCAAAATGTGGCTGCCTCACAGTTATTATTCAAACAGGAATTAAAAACAGTATTTATTGCATTTAAGAATCAGCGAGAGTTAGCCCTGCTCCTGAACTCTGTTATCTTGACACTATCTTTACCCTTCCAAGAGGAATAAGTTATTTAAGGCAAGAATTGTGTTTCTCTTATTTAGAATATTCACAGCCTTATAACCCTTAACACAACGCTTGCACATAGTAGAGACTAAAATGTTGATTGATCAGTAAAACTGTGAAGGCCTGTTTCATCATCTAAACTGCCAGTTTCTTAAAGGGCAGTGACAGGATTCACTATTTCTTATGTACCTTTTTTTTTTTTTCATGCTTAGCATCTGATGGATCAGTCTTGATTTGGAAAATTTCCCGCTGTAAAAGCTGAAACCAAAAATACTTGTTTCTCCAGGCTCCCTTGTAGCTTGAGTACTGGCAGGTGACCTAGTTAGACCTATTAGATGCTAATAGTGGTAAGAATAACAACAAACTGTGGAAAATTCTTAAGGAGATGGGAGTACCAAACCACCTTACTGATCTCCTGAGAAGCCTGTATGCGGGTCAAGAGGCAACAGTTAGAAGTGGACATAGAACAACTGACTCATTCAGAATTCAGAAAGGAGTATGACAAGGCTGTTTATTGTCACCCTGCTTATTTAACTTATATATAGAGTGTGTGTTAAGTTGCTTCAGTCGTGTTGGACTTGAAGCAGAAATTATACTTTTTAATCCTAGGGACATCCTTAAAAAAAGAGTATATGCTGAATAAATATTTTACTGATTGATATCATCTCAATAACATCAGAACAAGAGTCATTAGCACAGTGCATACATGGCTCAATAAGGAGATGTTATTCTTTTTGGACTGAGGTAGGAAATACATGATTTACTTAAAATTAAAATCAGTGTTATAAAAGAGGAACAGAAGATTTTTACTGAATTCAGTCTGCTTTGAATTCAATTTAGTCAAATCAATTTTGGAACTAGACAGTTCTAAAATGGAGAATGATTGTAGGTGCAGCCTTCAGGCAAAAATTAGATAAAATAAGAATGAAAGGATGGATTTTCAATGTCATTCATCTAGTGTCATTGTTAGACTAATAGTTCATGCTCTCCCCCTTCCTTTCCTTTTTCTCACCTTCCCCAAGCACATTCATATAATAAGGTCAGAGGACGTTGGTTTGGGATTATGTGTCAAAGAGATTAAAGAAAAGATGAGGGAGAGAATATGGTGAGAGAAAGCTGGGAAACTGTGTTGGCTATGAAAATGGACCTATGGACTGAACTATGTGTTCTAGGGAGGGGAATCTGCTAGCTAGCTGCAGCAGAGCAGGTGGAGAATGGCCGGTGTCAGAGAACTGAAGCTATTATCTGCATTTAAACAATCAGAAGCTGATCCTTTGGATGCCAGTGTTATGAATCAATGTCAAGCAGTTCATTCTTTTTTGTGTTCATTCTACAATCATTGATTGAAGACTTGTTTTGTGTCATGTGTTGCTCTAGGCCCTGGAGATAGAACAATGAATGAGATGGGTAGCAGCTTGAATTCAAGGAGCTTATATTCTATTTATTTAATTTTTTAAATTTTCCATTATAGTTTATCACAGTATATTAAATATAGTTTCTTGTGCAATATAATAAGACCTTGTTGTTTATCCATTCTATATATAATATTATAGTTTGCATCAACCCCCTCCCTCACCCACCTCCCCATTGGCAACCACAAGTCTGTTCAAGGAGCTTATATTCTAGTAAGAGAGATAATAAGCCATCAAGGAAACAAAAATATATTCTAGGTATCAAACAGTAATAAGTACTATGAAGAGAAATTAAGTAGGATAGCAAGACAGTATGACAAGGCCTGCTGTTTTAGGCAGAGCTGTTAAAGAAGTTCTCTCTCTAAGGTGGCTCCTTTTGAGAAGAAACTTGGATAAAGTTAATTCAAGCAGATAAGGATGCTCCAGGTGGCTTAGATGGGAAAGAATCTGCCTGCACTGCAGAACCATGTTTGATCCCTGGAAAATTCCATGGTCAAAAGAGCCTGGTGGGCTACCATCCATGGGGTTGCAAAGAGTTGGACACAACTGAGCGACTAACACTTTCACTTCACTTTCAGAGAAAGAAGAGCTAGGGAAAAGTTTCTGAGGCATATTGTACTTGACTTACTTGAGAAGCCACAAGATGGCTATTTTATGTTGAGGTGACTGACTAGTGGAAGAATGATGGGAGATGAGGTAGAACAGTGTGTTGGGCACTATAAGCCTGTGTACTTAGTCACTCAGTTGTGTCCAACTCTTTGTGACCCCATGGACTATAGCCCACCAGGCTCCTCTTCCTTGGAATTTTCCATGCAAGAATACTGAAGTGGGTTGCCATTTCCTCCTCCAGGGAATCTTCCTGACCCAGGGATCCAATGCACATTTCCTGTGTGTCCTGCATTGCAGGCTGATTCTTTTCCCACCAAGCCATCAGGGAAAGTGCTGACCAAATCCTCTTTAATGGACCTGTTTCCCCAGCTCTAGGAGTGCCATGTTCAGGCCTTTAGGGGACTGCCCATTTGCTGAGAACCCTGATATCTTAGTTAGTAAAGAATCTGCCTGCAATGCAGGAGACACCGGTTTGATTCCTGGGTTGGAAAGATCCACTGGAGAAGGGATAGGCTACCTACTCCTATATTCTTGGGCTTCCCTTGTGGCTCAGTTGGTAAAGAATCTGCCTGCCATGAGGGATACCTGGGTTTGATCCTGGGTTTGATTCCTGGGTTGGGAAGATCTCCTGAAGAAGGGAAAGGCTACCCACTCCAGTATTCTGGCCTGGAGAAGTCCATGGACTGTATAGAGTCCAAAGAGTTGCAAAGAGATGGACATGACTGAGTGACTTTCACTTTTCACTTTCATGTCAACTAAGGCCATGCTCCTTCCCAACTTGCCTACATCTGATCACTGAAGGAGTATAAAGGCCTGGCATCTTGGCCTAACTTGGTACTACTATAAAGGGCCATTCCAGCTCCAGTGCTCCCCCATGAGATTGGTCAGGACTATTGTAATTGAATGTCTTCCTCTGCCACGTTTGCCTTGTTGCCCTCCTTTCCACTTGTGTTGATCCCAAGGGCACTCCCTAATAAATATCCTGCCCTCTAAACTCCATCTCAGATGGAGAATCCAGACTGCAACAGAGTTTGATAAGGACTTATGTAGGTAATTAGAAGTACTATGGAAAGATTCTGTAGGGTTCTAAGCAGAAAGAAAGAAAGTGAAATTGCTCAGTCATGTCCAACTCTTTGCAACTCCATGGGCTATAGCCTACCACACTCCCCTGTCCATAGGATTTTCCAGGCAAGAATACTGGAGTGGATTGCCATTTCCTTCTCCATTCTAAGCAGAGAAGTGATGCAATTAGTCTTATCTTTTTGTTATTGGAGTATAGTTTCTTTACAATGTTGTGTTAGTTTCTGCTTTACAGCAAAGTATATCAGCTATATGTATACATATATCCCCTCCCTCTTGAGCCTCCCTCCTACACACCCCCAGTCTCACCTTTACAGGTCATCATAGAGAGCCAGGCTGGACTCCCTGTGCTATACAGCAGCTTCCCACTAGCTATCTATTTTACACATGGTAGTGTATATATGTCAATATTATTCTCCTAATTCATCCTACTCTCCCTTTAAGATCTAAATGTAAGACCAGACACTATAAAACTCTTAGAGGAAAACATAGGGAAAAAACTGATTGACATAAATCACAGCAAGATCTTTTTTGACCCATCTCCTAGAGTAATGAAAATAAAAACAAAAATAAACAAATGGGACCTAATTAAGCTTAAAATTTTTTCCACAGCAAAGGAAAACATACAAAGAATGAAAAGACAGCCCTCAGAATGGGAGAAAGTATTTGCAAATGAAGCAATGGACAAAGGATTAATCTCCAAAATATTCAAACAGCTCATGGAGCTCAATATCAAAAAACAAATAACCCAATCAAAAAATAGATGGAAGACCTAAGTAGACAATTTTTCAAAGTCTTACCTTTTAAAGGGGTTACTTGGCTGTAGTATGCAGAAGAAACTGTAGAGGGAAAAGAGAAAATTTGGAAGATATTGTCATCTAGGCAAGAGATGATTAATCTAGAGAAATGAGAAATGAATGGGCTCAGGGTATTTTCTAAAAGCATAGCTTCAAGGGATCAAGCAATGATCTTTAGCCCATCAAAGCAGCTATACGCTTCAACAATTAGCATCAGAAACAAAAGTTGATTAAAAACATGGCTAACTAGTTTACAATCACAAGTATTGTTTAAATTACAAATAAAATCAAGTCGCCTCTTATATTCATAACCTGAATTGTTTATGTCACAGAAACAAAAATTACCTGGTGAAGTGTCCAGTTCATACTGGTGGGCTTGTCATTGTTATTCATTCACTAAGTGGTGTCCGACTCTTTGTGACCCCATGGACTGCAGTATGCTAGGATTCATCACTATCTCCCTGAGTTTTCTCAAACTCATGTCGATTGAGTCAGTGATGCCATCCAACCTTCTCATCCTGTCATCCCCTTCTCCTTCTGCCTTCCATCTTTCCCAGCATCAAGGTCTTTTCCAATGAGTCGACTCTTTGCATCAAGTGGCCAAAGTTTTGGAGCTTCAGCTTTAGCATTAGCCCTTCCAATGAATATTCAAGGTTGATTTCCTTTAGGATTGGCTGGTTTCATCTCTGGTGGGCTGTGTACTCTTTATATCTGAGATCAGCCAACTATAGTCCCTAAGACAAACCTGGCCTGCTGCATGTTTTCTTTTGGTCCACAAACTAATAATGGTTTTTATATTTTTAAGTGGTTGAAAAGAATAAAAACAAAAATAATCTTTCAAGACACAAAAATTATGTGAAATTCAAATTTCAGTGTCCACACATGAGTTTTATTGGTACATAGCCTTGTGCATTCATTTATATGTAGTCAGTGATTGCTTTCGGTCTCTAAGTGTTGAATTATTGTGACAGAGATTATATAGCCCACAAAGCCTAAAATATTTATTAGCTGGTCCTTATAGAAAAATTTTTCTGACCTCTCACTTATCTCAAAGAAGTACAGCCTAAGGTCATCCATGGAATGCCCAGTTAATGTTGGTGGGGCTGGTAGCCTATTTTCTTACGTTAACATGGTTTGTGCTAGCTACCAGGTGATGAGCAATGATTTAGGGTCAGTTTTGTTCAGATAAGTTTGTGTGCAGGTCCTATTGAATTCTGGCCTGTTCTGTGATTCCTTTTGCTCATTTCAAACTCAGCCATTAAAAAAAATACATTTGAATCAGTTCTAATGAGTTGGATGAAACTGGAGCCTATTATACAGAGTGAAGTAAGCCAGAAAGAAAAACACAAATACAGTATACTAACGCATATATGTGGAATTTAGAAAGATGGTAACAATAACCCTGTATGCGAGACAGCAAAAGAGACACAGATGTATAGAACAGTCTTTTGGACTCTGGGAGAGGGAGCAAGTGGGATGATTTGCTACAATGGCATTGAAACAGGTATAATATATACGAAATGAATCGCCAGCCCAGGTTCAATGCATGATACAGGACGCTTGGGGCTGGTGCACTGGGATGACCTAGAGGGATGGTACAGGGAGGGAGGTGGGAGGGGGGTTCAGGATGGGGAACACATGTACACCCATGGTAGATTCATGTTGATGTATGGCAAAACCAATACAATATTGTAATTAGCCTCCAATTAAAATAAATAAATTTGTATATAAAAAAAGTCTATTGTAGTGCCTTGCATATTAGTTGTTTCTTCTTATTATAAAACCTGGACTTGGGACCTCTGTCACTAACCTTGTAATTTTCAACTAGTCATACCCACTGTGCAGCACGAGTCACAAACAAAAGCAGATAGCAAATATATCAGTGCTGTTCTCCAGTTTTCTGTGGAATGTGTTCCAGTTTCTCCTTGCTGTTGACCCTTGTCCCTGTCTCTCATGTTTTTCCCCTGCCCCAGCAATTTGGACTTGACCTTTAAACATGATCTTCCAAGTACTGATCTTCAGCGTTCTCTAGGAATTTTGACTCACGTTGGCCTTTTCCTCCTTCTGCTCATGACTATGCCGTAGGAAACCCTAAACTGGCTCTGGTCCCAGAACTCAGCTGCAATGCTGCCCTCCCTGCATGACTCTTCCCTGCCACTAGAGTCTGCTTCACCAGCTGTCTGTCTTTCCACCGAGCTCCTGCTGTTGCTCTATATGGTCATCTCCTCTTTACAGGAGCACATGTTGGAAAAGCTCGCATCCCACTTCATGTTGCTTATTCTCCATCCTTTGAACTCTTTTCTTTTGATCACAGCCCCATACCTATCAACAGAAGCCTCTTGAGCCTTTAAGAATGTAGGAAACATCTTTTGCCCCAGGGCCTGAAAATTTACTTACATTAATTATAACAAGAAACATCACCATTACAGCTCATATTTATTGAGCACATAACTCTGTGTCTGATGGTACATGTATTAATCAGCTCAGATTTTCATAACAACATACTAAAGGCTGTGTGGCTTAGAGAATAGAAATCTGTTTCTCACAGTTTGGGAAGTTGGATGTCCAAGGTCAAAGTACCGGCAGTTTGGTTTTTACTGGGCCCTCTCTCCTTGGGTTGTCTTCTCACTGTGTCCTTACATGGTCTTTCCTCTGTGCATGCTCATCCCTGGTGCCTCTTCTTCCTCTTATAAAGATACCAGTCTTACTGGATTAGGGCCCTGCCTTTATGACCACATTTAACTTTAATAGCTTCTTTAAAGGCTCCATCTCCAAATTCAGTTACTTGGGGTTTCCACTTCACCATATGCATTTAGCAGGGACACGATTTAGTCCAGAACAGTGCATTACCTACTTCACATAAAAATCTCAACAGCTCCATGAGATAAAAAGATGCTCTTGTCCTCCCCATTTTACCTGTGTGGAAACTGAGATTTACTTTACACAAAGTTAGGCTTCTGATAGTTTTAGGTAGATTTAGTACTAAATCCCCGGGGAGGGCAATGGCACCCCACCCCAGTACTCTTGCCTGGAAAATCCAATGGACGGAGTAGGCTGGTGGGCTGCAGTCCATGGGGTCGCTAACAGTCGGACAGACTGAGCGACTTCACTTTCACTTTTCTCTTTCATGCATTGGAGATGGAAATGGCAACCCACTCCAGTATTCTTGCCTGGAGAATCCCAGGGATGGGGGAGCCTGGTGGGCTGCCGTCTATGGGGTCACACAGAGTCGGACACGACTGAAGTGACTTAGCAGCAGCAGCAGCAGTACTAAATCCCAGGTCTGAATTAATCCACAACTCATTCCCTTAATCCCTCTTGTATACATCCTCTGAAAGATGATCAACTTCTTTTATAGGATTTATTCTAATTATATAGAGTCTTTTTTTTTTCACTTTTTTTTTGGCAGTGAGCTCCTTGGCGACCTCTAGGGCTTTTTGGGCAAGGGTCCTTGCAGCCTGCAGTAACCTGTTCAGCTACAAGGACTGTACTGCATCAGGCTAATTGTAGAAGAGTCCTGGAACACAGCAGGAGTCAACCCAGTGCAAGGGTGTTAGGGCTATAGTTTGTACAGGACTTTGTGGCTTGGTTTTATTGCATTCTGGACAAAGGACAATTTGATAAGCTTGCATGATTTTGAGTAAGAATAAAAAAAATGTACACTGTGTGTGTGTGTGTTTGGTTCTATCCAGTTTTATTCAATGCATAGGTTTGTGTATCCACCACCACAGTTAAGACCCAGAACAAGCAGTTCTATCAATGCAAGGATACATTGTGTTCTCTTTTCATACCATCCCCAGCTCCTTCCCTTTCCTGAATCCCTGACAATGACTAATCTAACCTTCCTTTCTAAAATTTTTTGTCATTTCAAAAAATGTTACAGTAATGGAATCATACAGTATATAACCCTTTGGGATTGGCTCTTTTTCTCAGTGTAGCTTCAAATATTCATCCAAATTGTTGTAGGTATCAATAGTTCATCCCTTTTTATTGCTGAATTGTATTCCATATGTATATATATACATAGACCATAGTTTGTTTAGCCATTCAACTGCTGAAGGATATCTAGACCAGTTCCAATCTTTGCTATCACAATTAAAACTGCTATTGAGTGGGCCGGTCCCAAGATGGTGGAGGAATAGGGTGGGGAGAGCACTTTCTCCCCCACAAATTCATCAAAAGATCATTTGAATGCTGAGCGACTTCCACAAAACAACTTCTGAATGCTGGCAGAGGACACCAGGCATCCAGAAAGGCAGCCCATTCTCTTCAAAAAGAAGTAGGGCAAAATATAAAAGACAAAAAGAGAGACAAAAGAGTTAGGGATAGAGACCCATCCTGGGGAGGGAGTCATGAAGGAGAAGAAGTTTCCACAGTAGGAAACTCTCTCAAAGGTGGGTCTGTGGGGAGTTTTGGAATCTCAAAGGGCAATATCACCAGGAGGGGGGGAAAAACCCCACAGAATAGGCTGCTGCTGCTGCTGCTGCTAAGTCGCTTCAGTCGTGTCCAGCTCTGTGAGACCCCATAGACAGCAGCCCACAAGGCTCCTCCTTCCCTGGGATTCCCCAGGCAAGAACACTGGAGTGGGTTGCCATTTCCTTCTCCAATGCAGGAAAGTGAATTGGTCTCTCCCCTTTGGACTAACTATCTCCTGTCTCTTATACACATCTAGATGTGTATAAGAGACAGCCCCCACCCCACCCGACTCTCACCCGACTCTCTTCTGGCAGAGGCAGCCAGAGCTGGAAGGCAAGGGGCTGCTTTAATCTCAGCCCCAGAGACTGGCATCCCCCACTGAACTGTGAGCAGGCTCCCATTTGTTAACCACATCTTCCTGGGATCTTCAACAGTTGACTTCTGCCAGGAGGGTCACAGCCTGAGATTAGCTCCCCAGAAGAGACACATGGCACACCTGAAACGGTGCTCTCATGGTGCAACCAGGAAACCAAGTGGCTGGGACCAGGGGGGTGATTAAGATACACAGCCCACCTGGGACAGTGCACTCACCAAGCACCTGGTCATCTGAGCTGCTCGGACCTGGGAAGGGCACTGAGTCTGTGCTCTTGTGAAGTACTCGAGAATCTGAATCTGAGCAGCTTAGACCTGGGAAGTGCACAAGTGCAGGGCCAACTTTGGACAGTGCCCTGCAGAGCACCCTGGAGCCTGAGCAGTGTAGAGCCAGAAAGCACATGCCACTGTGAGCTGGGGCAAACCCAATATGGTCCATACATTGTGAGCACTCCCCACACATGCCAGCAATATTTGTTCGCAGTGTTCCTCCCTTCCCACAATACAACTGAACAAGTGAGCCTAAATAAGTTACCACCTTCACCCCCTTGTGCCAGGGCAGAAATTAGACACTGAAGAAACTTGCAAATAGAGGAAGCCAAAATAAAAAAAAGAAAAAGGAACCACTCTGGAAGTGACAGGTACAACAGATTAAAACCTTGTAGTTAGCATTGACTAAGCATTGGAGGGGGCCTATAGACCTTAAGAACAAGTACAAGCTGGAACAAGGAACTATCTGAAACTGAACTGACCCCACACTGCCCACAACAGCTCCAGAGAAATTCCTATATATATTTTTACTATTATCACTTTTTATTTTTTTAAGTTTAAGTTCTTTATTACTCCTTTAATTTTCATTTTATAACCTACTATTACCTTGCAAAAAAGACCCTATTTTAAAAGCAAATTTCATATATAATATATATATATTTTATAATTTTTATGATTGATTTTGTTTTGTATTTTTAATATTGTATTTTTGAGAGTCTAACCTCTACTGTAGATTTTTAATTTTTGCTTTTTGGTATTTGTTATCAATTTTGTATCTTTAAGAATCTAACCTTCAGTATCCATTTTCACTTAGGGGTGTGATTACTGGCTTGATTGCTCTCTCCCCTTTTGATTCTCCCTTTTTCCCCCAGGTCACCTCTATCTCCTCCCTCCCCCTTCTCCTCTCTACTTAACTCTGTGAATCTCTCTGGGTGTTCTGGGCTGTGGAAAACACTTAGGGAGCTGATTACTGGCTAGATTGGTCTCTCCCCTTTGGACTAACTATCTCCTGTCTCTTATACACATCTAGATGTGTATAAGAGACAGCCCCCACCCCACCCGACTCTCACCCGACTCTCTTCTGGCAGAGGCAGCCAGAGCTGGAAGGCAAGGGGCTGCTTTAATCTCAGCCCCAGAGACTGGCATCCCCCACTGAACTGTGAGCAGGCTCCCATTTGTTAACCACATCTTCCTGGGATCTTCAACAGTTGACTTCTGCCAGGAGGGTCACAGCCTGAGATTAGCTCCCCAGAAGAGACACATGGCACACCTGAAACGGTGCTCTCATGGTGCAACCAGGAAACCAAGTGGCTGGGACCAGGGGGGTGATTAAGATACACAGCCCACCTGGGACAGTGCACTCACCAAGCACCTGGTCATCTGAGCTGCTCGGACCTGGGAAGGGCACTGAGTCTGTGCTCTTGTGAAGTACTCGAGAATCTGAATCTGAGCAGCTTAGACCTGGGAAGTGCACAAGTGCAGGGCCAACTTTGGACAGTGCCCTGCAGAGCACCCTGGAGCCTGAGCAGTGTAGAGCCAGAAAGCACATGCCACTGTGAGCTGGGGCAAACCCAATATGGTCCATACATTGTGAGCACTCCCCACACATGCCAGCAATATTTGTTCGCAGTGTTCCTCCCTTCCCACAATACAACTGAACAAGTGAGCCTAAATAAGTTACCACCTTCACCCCCTTGTGCCAGGGCAGAAATTAGACACTGAAGAAACTTGCAAATAGAGGAAGCCAAAATAAAAAAAAGAAAAAGGAACCACTCTGGAAGTGACAGGTACAACAGATTAAAACCTTGTAGTTAGCATTGACTAAGCATTGGAGGGGGCCTATAGACCTTAAGAACAAGTACAAGCTGGAACAAGGAACTATCTGAAACTGAACTGACCCCACACTGCCCACAACAGCTCCAGAGAAATTCCTATATATATTTTTACTATTATCACTTTTTATTTTTTTAAGTTTAAGTTCTTTATTACTCCTTTAATTTTCATTTTATAACCTACTATTACCTTGCAAAAAAGACCCTATTTTAAAAGCAAATTTCATATATAATATATATATATTTTATAATTTTTATGATTGATTTTGTTTTGTATTTTTAATATTGTATTTTTGAGAGTCTAACCTCTACTGTAGATTTTTAATTTTTGCTTTTTGGTATTTGTTATCAATTTTGTATCTTTAAGAATCTAACCTTCAGTATCCATTTTCACTTAGGGGTGTGATTACTGGCTTGATTGCTCTCTCCCCTTTTGATTCTCCCTTTTTCCCCCAGGTCACCTCTATCTCCTCCCTCCCCCTTCTCCTCTCTACTTAACTCTGTGAATCTCTCTGGGTGTTCTGGGCTGTGGAAAACACTTAGGGAGCTGATTACTGGCTAGATTGGTCTCTCCCCTTTGGACTAACTATCTCCTGTCTCTTATACACATCTAGATGTGTATAAGAGACAGCCCCCACCCCACCCGACTCTCACCCGACTCTCTTCTGGCAGAGGCAGCCAGAGCTGGAAGGCAAGGGGCTGCTTTAATCTCAGCCCCAGAGACTGGCATCCCCCACTGAACTGTGAGCAGGCTCCCATTTGTTAACCACATCTTCCTGGGATCTTCAACAGTTGACTTCTGCCAGGAGGGTCACAGCCTGAGATTAGCTCCCCAGAAGAGACACATGGCACACCTGAAACGGTGCTCTCATGGTGCAACCAGGAAACCAAGTGGCTGGGACCAGGGGGGTGATTAAGATACACAGCCCACCTGGGACAGTGCACTCACCAAGCACCTGGTCATCTGAGCTGCTCGGACCTGGGAAGGGCACTGAGTCTGTGCTCTTGTGAAGTACTCGAGAATCTGAATCTGAGCAGCTTAGACCTGGGAAGTGCACAAGTGCAGGGCCAACTTTGGACAGTGCCCTGCAGAGCACCCTGGAGCCTGAGCAGTGTAGAGCCAGAAAGCACATGCCACTGTGAGCTGGGGCAAACCCAATATGGTCCATACATTGTGAGCACTCCCCACACATGCCAGCAATATTTGTTCGCAGTGTTCCTCCCTTCCCACAATACAACTGAACAAGTGAGCCTAAATAAGTTACCACCTTCACCCCCTTGTGCCAGGGCAGAAATTAGACACTGAAGAAACTTGCAAATAGAGGAAGCCAAAATAAAAAAAAGAAAAAGGAACCACTCTGGAAGTGACAGGTACAACAGATTAAAACCTTGTAGTTAGCATTGACTAAGCATTGGAGGGGGCCTATAGACCTTAAGAACAAGTACAAGCTGGAACAAGGAACTATCTGAAACTGAACTGACCCCACACTGCCCACAACAGCTCCAGAGAAATTCCTATATATATTTTTACTATTATCACTTTTTATTTTTTTAAGTTTAAGTTCTTTATTACTCCTTTAATTTTCATTTTATAACCTACTATTACCTTGCAAAAAAGACCCTATTTTAAAAGCAAATTTCATATATAATATATATATATTTTATAATTTTTATGATTGATTTTGTTTTGTATTTTTAATATTGTATTTTTGAGAGTCTAACCTCTACTGTAGATTTTTAATTTTTGCTTTTTGGTATTTGTTATCAATTTTGTATCTTTAAGAATCTAACCTTCAGTATCCATTTTCACTTAGGGGTGTGATTACTGGCTTGATTGCTCTCTCCCCTTTTGATTCTCCCTTTTTCCCCCAGGTCACCTCTATCTCCTCCCTCCCCCTTCTCCTCTCTACTTAACTCTGTGAATCTCTCTGGGTGTTCTGGGCTGTGGAAAACACTTAGGGAGCTGATTACTGGCTAGATTGGTCTCTCCCCTTTGGACTAACTATCTCCTGTCTCTTATACACATCTAGATGTGTATAAGAGACAGCCCCCACCCCACCCGACTCTCACCCGACTCTCTTCTGGCAGAGGCAGCCAGAGCTGGAAGGCAAGGGGCTGCTTTAATCTCAGCCCCAGAGACTGGCATCCCCCACTGAACTGTGAGCAGGCTCCCATTTGTTAACCACATCTTCCTGGGATCTTCAACAGTTGACTTCTGCCAGGAGGGTCACAGCCTGAGATTAGCTCCCCAGAAGAGACACATGGCACACCTGAAACGGTGCTCTCATGGTGCAACCAGGAAACCAAGTGGCTGGGACCAGGGGGGTGATTAAGATACACAGCCCACCTGGGACAGTGCACTCACCAAGCACCTGGTCATCTGAGCTGCTCGGACCTGGGAAGGGCACTGAGTCTGTGCTCTTGTGAAGTACTCGAGAATCTGAATCTGAGCAGCTTAGACCTGGGAAGTGCACAAGTGCAGGGCCAACTTTGGACAGTGCCCTGCAGAGCACCCTGGAGCCTGAGCAGTGTAGAGCCAGAAAGCACATGCCACTGTGAGCTGGGGCAAACCCAATATGGTCCATACATTGTGAGCACTCCCCACACATGCCAGCAATATTTGTTCGCAGTGTTCCTCCCTTCCCACAATACAACTGAACAAGTGAGCCTAAATAAGTTACCACCTTCACCCCCTTGTGCCAGGGCAGAAATTAGACACTGAAGAAACTTGCAAATAGAGGAAGCCAAAATAAAAAAAAGAAAAAGGAACCACTCTGGAAGTGACAGGTACAACAGATTAAAACCTTGTAGTTAGCATTGACTAAGCATTGGAGGGGGCCTATAGACCTTAAGAACAAGTACAAGCTGGAACAAGGAACTATCTGAAACTGAACTGACCCCACACTGCCCACAACAGCTCCAGAGAAATTCCTATATATATTTTTACTATTATCACTTTTTATTTTTTTAAGTTTAAGTTCTTTATTACTCCTTTAATTTTCATTTTATAACCTACTATTACCTTGCAAAAAAGACCCTATTTTAAAAGCAAATTTCATATATAATATATATATATTTTATAATTTTTATGATTGATTTTGTTTTGTATTTTTAATATTGTATTTTTGAGAGTCTAACCTCTACTGTAGATTTTTAATTTTTGCTTTTTGGTATTTGTTATCAATTTTGTATCTTTAAGAATCTAACCTTCAGTATCCATTTTCACTTAGGGGTGTGATTACTGGCTTGATTGCTCTCTCCCCTTTTGATTCTCCCTTTTTCCCCCAGGTCACCTCTATCTCCTCCCTCCCCCTTCTCCTCTCTACTTAACTCTGTGAATCTCTCTGGGTGTTCTGGGCTGTGGAAAACACTTAGGGAGCTGATTACTGGCTAGATTGGTCTCTCCCCTTTGGACTAACTATCTCCTGTCTCTTATACACATCTAGATGTGTATAAGAGACAGCCCCCACCCCACCCGACTCTCACCCGACTCTCTTCTGGCAGAGGCAGCCAGAGCTGGAAGGCAAGGGGCTGCTTTAATCTCAGCCCCAGAGACTGGCATCCCCCACTGAACTGTGAGCAGGCTCCCATTTGTTAACCACATCTTCCTGGGATCTTCAACAGTTGACTTCTGCCAGGAGGGTCACAGCCTGAGATTAGCTCCCCAGAAGAGACACATGGCACACCTGAAACGGTGCTCTCATGGTGCAACCAGGAAACCAAGTGGCTGGGACCAGGGGGGTGATTAAGATACACAGCCCACCTGGGACAGTGCACTCACCAAGCACCTGGTCATCTGAGCTGCTCGGACCTGGGAAGGGCACTGAGTCTGTGCTCTTGTGAAGTACTCGAGAATCTGAATCTGAGCAGCTTAGACCTGGGAAGTGCACAAGTGCAGGGCCAACTTTGGACAGTGCCCTGCAGAGCACCCTGGAGCCTGAGCAGTGTAGAGCCAGAAAGCACATGCCACTGTGAGCTGGGGCAAACCCAATATGGTCCATACATTGTGAGCACTCCCCACACATGCCAGCAATATTTGTTCGCAGTGTTCCTCCCTTCCCACAATACAACTGAACAAGTGAGCCTAAATAAGTTACCACCTTCACCCCCTTGTGCCAGGGCAGAAATTAGACACTGAAGAAACTTGCAAATAGAGGAAGCCAAAATAAAAAAAAGAAAAAGGAACCACTCTGGAAGTGACAGGTACAACAGATTAAAACCTTGTAGTTAGCATTGACTAAGCATTGGAGGGGGCCTATAGACCTTAAGAACAAGTACAAGCTGGAACAAGGAACTATCTGAAACTGAACTGACCCCACACTGCCCACAACAGCTCCAGAGAAATTCCTATATATATTTTTACTATTATCACTTTTTATTTTTTTAAGTTTAAGTTCTTTATTACTCCTTTAATTTTCATTTTATAACCTACTATTACCTTGCAAAAAAGACCCTATTTTAAAAGCAAATTTCATATATAATATATATATATTTTATAATTTTTATGATTGATTTTGTTTTGTATTTTTAATATTGTATTTTTGAGAGTCTAACCTCTACTGTAGATTTTTAATTTTTGCTTTTTGGTATTTGTTATCAATTTTGTATCTTTAAGAATCTAACCTTCAGTATCCATTTTCACTTAGGGGTGTGATTACTGGCTTGATTGCTCTCTCCCCTTTTGATTCTCCCTTTTTCCCCCAGGTCACCTCTATCTCCTCCCTCCCCCTTCTCCTCTCTACTTAACTCTGTGAATCTCTCTGGGTGTTCTGGGCTGTGGAAAACACTTAGGGAGCTGATTACTGGCTAGATTGGTCTCTCCCCTTTGGACTAACTATCTCTGTCCTCCCTCTTCTCTTCTCTATGTAACTCTGTGAATATTTCTTTGTGTTCCAGACTGTGGTGAACACATAGGGAATTGATTACTGGCTAGATTGCTCTCTCCCCTTTTGACTCCCCCTCTTCTCCTCCTAGTCACCTCTATTTCCCTTCTCCCTCTTCTGTTCTCCATGTAACTCTGTGAACTGCTTTGGGTGTCCCTTGCTGTGGAGAATTGTTTCACCATTAACCTAGATGTTTTATCATCTGCACTGTGTGGATTGGGAAGGCTGGAGGCTACTGTAAGAATAAGACTGAAAGCCAGAGGCAGGAGGCTTAACTCTAAAACTTGAGAATAGCAGAGAACTCCTGATCCAGGGAACATTAATAGACAAGAGCTCATCCCAAAGCCTCGATACCTACACTGAAATGAAGCTCCATCCAAGAGCCAACAAGTTCCAGAGCAAGACATACCATGCTAATTTTCCAGCAAAGCAGGAGCACAGCCTTGAGCATTAAAAGACAGGCTGCCCAAAACCATGCCAAACCCATAGACACCCCCAAACTTACTATTGGACACTTCATTGCACTTCAGAGAGAGGAGATCCAGCTCCACCCACCAGAACACAGATGCAAGCTCCCCTAACCAGGAAACCTTGATAAGCCACTAGTCCAACCACACCCACAGGGAGCAAACTCCACAATAAAGTGGAAACACAAACTTCCAGCCTACAGAACGGGCACCCCAAATACAGCAATCTAAACAAAATGAAAAAGCAGAGAAATATTCAGCAGATAAAGGAACATGATAAATGTCCATGAAACAAACAAAAAACAGAAGAGATAGGGCGTCTACCTGAAAAAGAATTCAGAATAATGATAGTAAAAATGATCGAAAATCTTGAAAATGAAATGGAGTTACAGATAAATAGCCTGGAGACAAGGATTGACAAGATGCAAGAAATGTTTAACAAGGACCTAGAAGAAATAAAAAAGAGTCAATCAATAATGAATAATGCAGTAACTGAGACCAAAAGCATTCTGGAGATAAGTAACAGTAGACTAACTTAGGAAGAAGATAGGATAAGTGAGGTGGAAGATAGAATTGTGGAAATAAATGAAGCAGAGAGGAAAAAAGAATGAAAATAAATGAGGACAACCTTAGAGACCTCTGGGACAATGTTAAATGCCCCAACACTTGAATCATAGGAGTCCCAGAAGACGAAGACAAAAAGAAAGGGCATAAGAAAATACTTGAGGAGATAATAGTTGAAAACTTCCCTAAAATGGAGAAGAAAATAGCCATCTGAGTCCATGAAACCCAGAGAGTACCAAACAGGATTAAACCCAAGGCGAAACACCCAAGGGACACATATTAATTAAGCTAACAAATATCAAAGACAAAGAGCAAATATTATAAGCAGCAAGGGAAAAGCAACAAATAACACACAAGGGGATCCCCATAAGGATAACAGCTGATCTTTCCAGAGAAACTCTTCAGGCCAGAAGGGAATTGCAGGACATACTTAAAGTGATGAAACAGAAAAACCTACAACCCAGATTACTATACCCAACAAGGATCTCATTCAAATATGAAGGAGAAATCAAAAGCTTTACAGACAAACAAAAGCTGAGAGAATTCAGCACCACCAAACAAGCTCTTCAAAAAATGCTAAAGGATCTTCTCTAGACAGGAAACATAGAAAAGGTTTATAAACTCAAACCCATAACAACAAATTAAATGGGATCATACTTATCAATAATTACCTTAAATGTAAATAGGTTGAATGCCCCAATGAAAAGACAAAGACTAGCTGAATGTATCCAAAAACAAGACCTGTATATATGCTGTCTACAAAGTACCCACCTCAAACCAAGGGACACATACATACTGAAAGTGAATGGCTTGAAAAACATATTTCATGCAAATGGAGACCAAAAGAATGCAAGAGTAGCAATACCCATATCAGATAAAATAGACTTAGAAATAAAGGCTGTGAAAAGAGACAAAGAAGGACACTACATGATGATCAAAGGATCAATCCAAGAAGAAGATATAACAATGGTAAATATATATATGCACCCAACGGAGGAGCATCTCAATACATAAGGCAAATGCTAACAAGTATGAAAGGGGAAATTAACAGTAACACAATAAATTTGGGAGACTTCAATACCCCATTCACATCTATGGATAGATCAACTAAACAGAAAATTAGCAAGGAAACACAAGCTTTAAATGATACAATGGGCCAGTTAGATCTAATTGATATCTACAGGACATTTCACCCCAAAACAATGAATTTCATCTTTTTCTCAAGTGCACACAGAACATTCTCCAGGATAGATCATATCTTGGGACATAAACCTAGTCTTAGTAAATTCAAAAAAATTCAAATCATTTAAAGCATCTTTTCTGATCACAATGTGGTAAGATTAGATGTCAACTACAAGAAAAAAACAAACTATTAAAAATACAAGCATTTGGAGGCTAAATAACCAACACACTTCTGAATAACCAACACACTTCTGAATAACCAACAAATTATGAAAGAAATAAAAAGGGAAATTAAAATATGCATAGAAACAGATGAAAATGAAAACATGACAACCCAAAACCTATGGGATTCAGAAAAGTAGGGCTAAGGGGAAGGTTCATAGCAATACAAGCTTACCCCAAGAAACAAGAGAAAACTCAAATAAATATCCTAACTTGACACTTAAAGCAACTAGAAAAAGAAGAAATGAAGAACTTCAGGGTTAGTAGAAGGAAAGAAATCATAAAAATTAGGGCAGAAATAAATGAAAAAGAAACAAAGGAGACTATAGCAAGAATCAACAAAACTAAAAGCTGATTCCTGAGAAGGTAAATAAAATAGACAAACCATTAGTCAGACTCCTCAAGAAAAAAAGGGAGAAGAATCAAATCAACAAAATTAGAAATGAAAATGGAGAAATCACAACAGACAACACAGAAATACAAAGAATCATAAGCAACTATATGCCAATAAAATGGACAACTTGGGAAAAAATGGACAAATTCTTAGAAAAGTATAACCTTCCAATACCGAACCGGAAAGAAATAGAAAATCTTAACAGACCCATCACAAGCATGGAAAGGGAAACTGTAATAAAAACTCTTCCAACAAACAAAATCCCAGGACCAGATGTCTTCACAGGTGAATTCTACCAAAAATTTAGAGACGAGCTAACACCTATCCTATTCAAACTCTTCCAGAAAATTGCAGAGGAAAATAAACTTCCAAACTCATTCTATGAGGCCACCACCACCTTAATGGCAAAACCAGACAAAGCTGCCACAAAAAAAAGAAAACTACATATATAAACATAGATGCAGAAATCCTCAACAAAATTCTAGCAAACAGAATCCAACAAAATATTTAAAAAAATCATACATCATGACTAAGTGGACTTTATCCCAGGGATGCAAGGATTCTTCAGACTTTGCAAATCAATCAATGTGATACACCACATTAACAAATTAAAGGATAAAACTATGTGACTATCTCAATAGATACAGAGAATGCATTTGACAAAATTCAACACCCATTTATGATAAAAACTCTCAGAAAGCAGGCATAGAAGGAACATACCTCAACATAATAAAAGCCATATATGATAAACCCACAGCAAACATACTCAATTGCAAAAAATTGAAAGCATTTCCCCTAAGGTCAGGAATAAGACACGGGTGCCCACTCTTGCCACTACTGTTCAATATAGTTTTGGAAGTTTTAGCCACAGCATTCAGAGAAGAAAAAGAAATAAAAGGAATCAAGATTGGAAAAGGAGAAGTAAAATTCTCACTGTTTGCAGATGACAAGATCCTCTACATAGAAAACCCTAAAGACACCACCAGAAAATTTCTAGAGCTAATCAATGAATATAGTAAAGTTTCAGCATATAAAATTAATACAAGAAATCCCTTGCACTTCTATATACTAACAATGAGAAAACAGAAAGAGAAATTAAGGAAATAATATTCACCATTGTGACAAAAGCAATAAAATACTAAGGAATAAATCTACCTCAAGAAACAAAAGACTTATACATAGAAAACTATAAAACACTGATGAAAGAAATCAAAGAGGACACAAATAGATGGAGAAATATACCATACTCGTGTATCAGAAGAATCAATATAGTGAAAATGAGTGTACTACCCAAAGCAATCTATAGATTCAATGCAATCCCTATCAAGCTACCAACAGCATTTTTCTCAGAACTAGAACAAATAATTTCACAATTTGTATGGAAATACAAAAATCCTCAAATAGCCAAAGCAATCTTGAGAAAGAAGAATGGAACTGGAGGAATCAACCTGCCTGACTTCAGACTATATTACAAAGCTACAGTCATCAAGATAGTATGGTACTAGCACAAAGATAGAAATATAGTTAAATGGAACAAAATAGGAAGCCCAGAGATAAATCCACACACCTACAGACACCTTATATTTGACAAAGGAGTCAAGAATATATAATGGAGAAAAGACAATCTCTTTAACAAGTGGTGCTGGGAAAACTGGTCAACCACTTGTAAAAGAATGAAACTAGAACACTTTCTAACACCATACACAAAAATAAACTCAAAATGGATTAAAGATCTAAATGTAACACCAGAAACTATAAAACTTGTAGAGGAAAACACCACTTCCCAGAGTAATGGAAATAAAAGCTAAAATAAATAAATGGGACCTAACAAAATTTAAAAGCTTTTGTACAATGAAAGAAACTATAAGCAAAGTGAAAAAACAGCCTTCAGAATGGGAAAAAAGCCATTGCCTTCGCCCAATAGCAAATGAAGCAACTGACAAAGAATTAATTTCGAAAATATACAAACAGCTCTTGCAGCTTAATACCGGAAAAATAAATGACCCAATCCAAAAAATGGGCCAAAGAACTAAACAGACATTTCTCCAAAGAAGACATACAGATGGCTAACAAACACATGAAAAGATGCTCAACATCACTCATTATCAGAGAAATGCAAATCAAAACCACAATGAGGTACCATCTCATGTTGGTCAGAATGGCTGTTATCAAAAAGTCTACAAACAATAAATGCTGGAGAGGGTGTGGAGAAAAGGGAACCCTCTCACACTGTTGGTGGGAATGCAAACTAGTTCAGCAACTATGGAGAACAGTGTGGAGATTCCTTAAAAAACTCAAAATAGATCTGCCATATGGCCCAGCAATCCCATTGCTGGGCATACACACTGAGGAAACCAGAATTGAAAGAAACACACGTGCCCCAATTTTCATCACAACACTGTTTACAATAGCTAGGACATGGAAGCAGCCTAGATGTCCATTGGCAGACGAATGGATAAGAAAGTTGTGGTACATGAACACAATTGAATATTACTCAGCTATTAAAAAGAACACATTTGAATCATTTCTAATGAGGTGGATAAAACTGGAACCTATTAGACAGCGTGAAGTAAGTCAGAAAGTGAAACACCAATACAGTATATTAGCATACATATATGGAATTTAGAAAGATAGTAACAACGACCCTGTATGGAAGACAGCAAAAGAGACATAGACATAAAGAACAGACTTTTGGACTCTGTGGGGGAAGGCGAAGGTAGGATGATTTGAGAATCTAGTATTGAAACATGTATATTACCATATGTGAAATAGATGACCCATCCAAGTTCAATGCATGAAACAGGGCACTCAAAGCCAGTGCCCTGGGACAATCCAGAGGGATGGGATGGGGAAGGAGATGGGAAGGGGGTTTGGAATGGGGGACACATGTACACCCATGGCTGATTCATGTCAGTGTATGGCAAAAAAAATCAGAATATTGTGAAGTAATTAGCCTCCAATTAAAATAAATTAACTTAAATGAGAAAAAAAGTCATATCTGTTACATCAATTATAATAAATGCACTTCTGGAAAGAAGACATTTTTCAATTATATTGCCATATATACACCATTCTCTTTAGATGATAAATCTACATTAGAATGATTCATAAAGCTTAAAGATAAAAGATATGGTTCATGTACATAGAATTTACAACATCAAGGGTGAACATTAATATAAACTGTGGGCTTTGGTGGATTGGTATATGTCAATGTAGACTTGTTAAAAAAAGAATGCACCATTCCCTTGAATGATGCTGATAATGGGAGAGGCAAAGCATATGGAAGCTGGGAGTATGTGGGAAATCTATGTACCTTTCTTGCAATTTTGTTGTAAACCTTAAATGCACTAAAATAGTGTTTAATAAAAAAAATAAAGTATATACATGAATATAACAAAAAAAATACCCTGCTATTTGTGTATAGGTTGTGTGATATTTTTGTATAGGTTGTTGTGTGGACATGAGTATCCATTTCTTTAGAATAAATGCCTGAGAATTCAATTGCAGGGTCCCTCTGAGTGAATGAAGAGAGTTTTAGGCTCAAGGGATTGAAGAAGCTTCCTGGATGGAGCCACTTGTTGTAGTGTAGTTGTCTCTTGCTGATTCCACCCACCAGCCTGAGTATCTCTCTGTGGGGTAGGGGAATCAAAGGCACAATTAAGATGGAGAGGGCTTCTTCAGGCTGCTTACTGTTGATAAGACTCCTCATGAATGATGTCTTGACTGATGTTTTCAGATGTAATCCCTTTCAATATGGGGAAGGAATGAGACTGAGCAGCCTACTTGGGCTGTCTGATGTTGCTAGGTCATGGGTAGGAAATATTCACTCTGGGTTGTCTTATTCCATGGGGTGGAGGAAGTAATGCATAAGATATTGTGTTACTGAGTTGTTCCTCCAATCCAGGGGTCTCAAAAGAGTTTATCTTCTTCTTACCACCTTTCCAACTTCTCCTTCAGTTTTTTTTTTTTTTTCATAATCTCCACGGTTTATAGTTGTGCTTGATAGAGAGAACCTAGGCAAAAGGTGTCTATGCTGGACTGGAAATCTGGGCTTATTTTTATGATAACCAAAGAGATGGAAATTTTAGGGTAACAAAAGTCTAGGCAATTAGGTGATGGGTGTTTTAATTTTCTTTTATTATCTATTTAGGACAATATTGGGTTTCCCAGGTGGTGCGATGGTAAAGATTCCACTTGCTGAAGAGAGGCAGGTTCAACCCTTGGGTCAGAAAGATCCTCTGGAAGAGGAAATAGGTACCTACTCCAGTATTCTTGACTGGAAAACTCCATAGACAGAGGAGCCTGGTGGGCACAGTCCCTGGGGTTGCAAAGATTCAGACACAACTGAGCACCCACACTACCGCTAGAACAATATTACACAACAGCAGCTCTGACCCTTACTGGCTTCAGCCTTTTTGCATGTGAGAGTTCTCCTAGTTATATGTCTAAGCAGACAGATTGCCATCCTGAGGTAGGGTTGGAGTAGATAGACAGACATAGGAAGTTTTACTCTTACACTGGGCATCTGTTTTAAAACCAGGACTGTCAATCCTTTTAAAGTTTTTTCTAGAGCAGAAATGATTGACTATGGTAAGATCCAACCAGAATGCCATCCCTTATTGAGATGGATCAATGGGAAGTTCTTTTCCTATGATTTAGACCCAATATTGAACGTCTGCTGGTGTAAGCTTTGGACAAAGACACCTGTCAGAGACTATGTGAGCATCGCATGTTCCATTCACTGCAGTAACATGAAATATATCTTTATGCAAAAGGAACACTCAGAATTATTTGTACTAATTTAAGAAGAGTTAATAGTTTTTTATTTCCATCTTTTTCTTGAGAGACAGAAGAACTAATAAATCCATGCTCAGGTTTGAGGGCTTTAAGCTTCTAAAGAAGAATTTGCATAAGTGTCACCTTGAATCATGCTTATAAGAATCTTGTAAGAGAGGTATTATTTTCTCCATTTTACAACTGTGGAGTTCCATCTGAACAAAGGTAAATGTCTTAAAACAGTAGCTCTGCAGTAAAGAATCTGCCAGCAATGTAGAAGACACAGGAGATGTGGGTTTGATCCCTGGGTTGGGAAGATCCCATGGAGGAGGGCATGGCAAACCACTTTATTCAATGCTCCCCCAGCTCAGCCTGTTTGGCTTTGTCCATCCAGTAGAGATAAGGCTAAACCTCTATACACATTAAACACTGGTCTTAGCCAAGAAACATTCTATTGTAAATTTTAAAATTCTGTAAATTTCCTCTCCCCAATTTTCCTTTTAGGGCTTGCTAGGTAGCTCAGTGTTAAAGAACCTGCCTGGCAATACAGGAGACATAAGAGATATGGGCTCCATCCCTGGGTCAGGATGATCCCCTAGAGAAGGAAATGCAACCCACTCCAGTATTCTTGCCTGGGAAATCCCATAGACAGAGGGGCCTGGTGGGGTACAATCCATGGGGTTGCAGAGTCAGACACAACTGAGCGACTAACACACATAGACAACCCATATGCTAGAACAGAAGCAGTCTAACAGCCCCAAACCTTTTTATTTTAAAACAGAATTCCATGCTGATCTAGTGGTTAGGATTCCACACTTCCAACTGCAAGGGGCATGGGATCAAACCCTGGGTGGGGAACTAAGATTCTGCATGCTGTGTGGTGGAGCCAATAAATGAATAAATAAATAACATTGGAAAAATGGAAGACCTTGGTCTTTAGAAATTCTACCAGGCAGACAGTGGGAGGTTTCTACTGGGGGGTAGGTCATAATTATTCAGCCACAACTGTACTTCGTAGCCTTTAGTCATCCTCCTTGGCCTCATGTACAAAGGCATGAGAGAATATTCCTTCTTTGAGCAATTTTCTCAATCTGTTTTTCCTCAGTCATGTCAACGTATCACAGACTTTATTTTCCAGGCCTGTGGGTTTTTTGGCAGCACAGTTTCCCCTCTTCTCCCAAATTAGCTTGTTATCTATTTAATTCAAGTAATATCCAGGTGCCAGTAGCTATACATGCACACCTTTTGTAAATATCTGTCTTTTCATTTAAATGAAGGAAGTGTGTGTGTTACTCAGTCATGTCCCACTCTCTTGTGACCCCATGGACCCACCAAGCTTCTCTGTCCATGAAATACTCCAGTCACAGATACTAGAGTGGGCAGCCATTTGCTTCACCAGAGGATCTTCCCAACCCAAGGATCAAACACCTCTCCTGCATTGGAAATGCATTGGAATGTCTCCTGCATTGAAGACTTGAGGCTATGACTGTTTGGTGGAAGAACTGTGTTCTCATGTTTGTAATAATCAGGAGAAGTTAGTTCAGAGATTGTACAAATAATGGGTCTAGAGACTACCCTGGCAGCTCAGTGGTTAGGACTCCACACTGTCACTACTGAAGAGCCAGGTTCCATCCCTGGCCGAGACACTAAGATTGCAAAGGAAATCTAACAATCAAATAACAGTCCATTTCTCACTTGTACTACTATTGAGAATCAGCTAGGAGCCCTGCTCTGTGTCTCCTCACTCCATTACTCAGACTTAAGGAAAAGAGAGCACAGTGAATCCCACTGCAGCTTTAAGAGCTCCTTTTTTTGAGTTCAGACACACTCTGTGCACTCACATTTCACTGGCCAATGTGACATAAATGGGTACAACTCATTTCAAGTGGCATGAAAAAAATTCTTGCCATGTGCATTGGGAAGGAAAGAGAACAGAAACATTTGTGAAGAGCATGAACAACTATCACTAACTACCTGAATTTCCACATGATCTATTGTAGAGTTTCCAAAATATGACAAAGCTGGCCTACCAGCTGGATGTATGAGGTTTGGGGACAGATAATCTGATATACAGACATGATGGTAGTGGGGTAATAGTTTAATATTAACTGATATGTGTTTTAATTTTTTGTGAGTACTTTGGCCCATGACTCACCTATCTCACCTATCTCACCTCATCTCCTTGGCCACCCAGGAGTTACTGAATCAGTGAAGGAAAGATACAGCAGAGCTGCTGGGGCGGGCATTGGTGGGTGATTTCCAAATAGATGGTTGAAACTACTAGCTGAAACAGTAGGTTGAAAGAATAGGTTTTGAGTCTCAACAGCATGGTGTTTTGAATACCAAAGATTGATATTTAAGCTATAAAGAGCAGACTGGTGATAATACATGCTGAGAAGCTCAGCTCTCCTTCCCTTGACTTGAGAAAGAATATATTGCCAGGGTGATTGATAGAAGAGGGCATTCAGATGGAAAATGGGCTGGTGGAGGTGGTCTCAGTATGTACTGAGGACTCCTTCCCAGGTTTTCTTAATCTCTTACAATTCTTTTTAATTCAACAAGTTTAACAAGGTAAATCAGATATATTTCTTATTCTCCTGGAGCTCAAAACCTTAGGGGAAGGAATAGATATGCAAAGAAATAATTATAGACCATTTGGCTAAAATTTAAATACAAGAAGTGCAATGGTTACTGGAGAAGAGGAGGAAATCAGTGTCTCTTGGGGGGTGGGGTGGGTAGGGTGTGCAACTTGCTGGGAGGAAGCCAATTCTGACTCCATGTTGGAATGGAGTTTCTTTGACTTGCTTTTTCTTGCTGTTTCTTTGACTTGCTTTTCGTTGCTCTTGTGATTATAATCATACTCAATGGCTTGCCTGGAGGACCCAGCCCCTCTGCTTGACTATAAACTAAAGTGCCTTTGTTCAGCTCCCGGAGAGATAGTTTGTCCCTGCCCACCTGTGAATAGAAGAGATTAACACACCCCTTCCAAAGACAGGCCATTCCCTTGTAGATGTTTTGTAAGACTGAAAACCCTATCACTTTACTTCCCCACTGCCTCTCCCTCTCTATTCTGGCTTTTGAATTTAGTTCCTCATTGCTTCATTCTCTCTGCTCTATAAAAGAACCTGGCATCCAGACCCCAATATGATGACTATTTTGAGGTGCTAGCCAGCTCCCCAATTAAAGTCTCTTCCTTGCCTCAACACCTTGTCTCTCAAATTCATTGACCTGTTACGCAGCAAGCAGAGTGAGCCTGGACTTGGGAACATGCAGAGACAAGAAGAAAGCTTCAACTTTCTCACCTGTTCCATCAGGAAAGAGAGGACTTTCTTTTTTTAATGCAGCACTTTAAAAGAAAATCTTACTGGAATATAGTTGCTTTGAAATGTTGTGTTAGTTTCTGCTGTACAGCAAAGGGAATCAGCTATATGTATACCTACATCCCCTCTTTTTTGGATTTCTTTCCCATTTAGGTCACCACAGAGCATTGAATAGAGTTCCCTGTGCTATACAGAAGATTCTCAGTGGTTATCTATTTTATACATGTTGGGGGAGTGTGTAATTTCCTCGGTTCTGTCTCACTGCAACAAAAATTTGAAGCAATGGATGGAACAGTGTTATAGCTCAGTTTTATTTAGAAAGCAAAGCAAAATACATCCTTGAGGCGTCAGGATGGGCCAACCCAAAAGACGCAAACAGTAGAGAAGCCCCTGGCTCAATTTTGGCTCCTTTTTTATAAGTTTTTTTCTCCTTTCCATGAGCTTGCCCTATGTAAATTGGGCTAGCCAGGAGGGCTGTTTGTTTTACCTGAGGTCCTCACTCCAGTCCTCAGACCTTCCCTTGTTCTATTTTCATGGGCTTTCCCCTTCTTTTAGCCACTGCCATTCTGGACTCTTTTCCTATTCTAAATACCTAACATACATAATAGTGTATATATTGGGCTTCCTCTGTGGCTCAGCTGGTAAAGAATCCACTTGCAATATAGGAAAGCTGGGTTTGATCCCTGGCTTGGGATGATCCCCTGGAGAAAGGAAAGGCTACCCACTCCAGTATTCTGGCTTGGAGAATTCCATGAACTGTATAGTCCATGGGGTTGGAAAGAGTTGGACATGACTGAGTGACTTTCACTATGCCGTTTAGTTCAGTTCAGTCGCTCAGTCATGTCTGACTCTTTGTGACCCCATGAATCGCAGGACACCAGGCCTCCCTGTCCATCACCAACTCCCGGAGTTCACTCAGACTTGCGTCCATCGAGTCAGTGATGCCATCCAGCCATCTCATCCTCGGTCGTCCCCTTCTCCTCCTGCCCCCAATCCCTCTCAGCATCAGAATCTTTTCCAGTGAGTCAACTCTTCGCATGAGGTGGCCAAAGCACTGGAGTTTCAGCTTTAGCATCATTCCCTGCAAAGAAATCCCAGGGCTGATCTTCAGAATGGACTGGTTGGATCTTCTTGCAGTCCAGGGAACTCTCAAGAGTCTTCTCCATCACCACAGTTCAAAAGCATCAATTCTTCAGTGCTCAGCTTTGTTCACAGTCCAACTCTCACATCCATACTATATGATATATATATATGTCAATCCCAGTCTCCGAATCCATCTCATCCCCCACTGCTTGGAGTCCATATGTCTGTTTTCTACATCTGTGTCTCTGTTTCTGCTTTGCTATTATCACACTCTATTTCTTCTAGATTCTGTCATCTTCACCCCCACTGTAAATTACTTTCCACTATACTCAGGCTCTGAAGATTCTGTTTTCTTCCAAACCAGTCCTTCCCTGCCACAAAAATATTAGACCTTTGTTTTAGACCTTGCTCAATACAATACACCAGGCCTCCCTGTCCATCACCAACTCCCGGAGTTCACTCAGACTTGCGTCCATCGAGTCAGTGATGCCATCCAGCCATCTCATCCTCGGTCGTCCCCTTCTCCTCCTGCCCCCAATCCCTCTCAGCATCAGAATCTTTTCCAGTGAGTCAACTCTTCGCATGAGGTGGCCAAAGCACTGGAGTTTCAGCTTTAGCATCATTCCCTGCAAAGAAATCCCAGGGCTGATCTTCAGAATGGACTGGTTGGATCTTCTTGCAGTCCAAGGAACTCTCAAGAGTCTTCTCCATCACCACAGTTCAAAAGCATCAATTCTTCAGTGCTCAGCTTTGTTCACAGTCCAACTCTCACATCCATACTATATGATATATATATATGTCAATCCCAGTCTCCGAATCCATCTCATCCCCCACTGCTTGGAGTCCATATGTCTGTTTTCTACATCTGTGTCTCTGTTTCTGCTTTGCTATTATCACACTCTATTTCTTCTAGATTCTGTCATCTTCACCCCCACTGTAAATTACTTTCCACTATACTCAGGCTCTGAAGATTCTGTTTTCTTCCAAACCAGTCCTTCCCTGCCACAAAAATATTAGACCTTTGTTTTAGACCTTGCTCAATACAATCACTGAGGCTGTGCTGAGGCTGAAGGGGATTTACTGTGAAGCTCATGAATCTGAAGTTTCAGAGCCCTTCATTCCCCAGAGCCCTTTCTAAGGTCCTGAAAGGAGCCTCCATGATAGGCTCACATTGTCATATGATTTCATACAGTTTCCAAAAAGTATATATTTCAACAGAAATTACTTAAGATCATTGTCTCCTTCCTCTCCAACTTTTCTTCTCCACTTCCCCTAATGTAAAGTGGTGCTGGAGAAGCTGTGGCCCAGTGTAGACTCCGGCTACAAGGAACCTAAACCAGGAATCCGTCCTGGGTCCCTCAGGCCATTGTAATAAATGGTCACAAATCTGGTGGCTTGAAACAATAGAAATTTATTCTCTATAGTTCTGGAGGCCAGAAGTCCAACATCAAGTCAGCAGCAGGACCCTCAGGAGGTTCTAGGGGAGAACTCATTCCTTATATCTTCTAGCATCTGGTGGCTGCCAGTCTTTCTTGGTCTTCCTTGGCTTGTGACCACATCATTCCAATCTCTGCCTCTGTCTTCATGTCACCTTCTCTTCTATGTGTGTGTGATCTGTCTTGCTGTCTCTTACAAGGACACTTGTGATGGTCTTTAGGGCTCACCTGGATAGTCCAGGATAATTTTCTTATCTAGGATTATAAATCATATCCTCTAGATTCTTTTTGCTTATAAAGTAACATCTGCACATTCTAGGGATTAAGACCTGATATCCTTGGGTTGCCATGATTCAACCTACAACAGGACACTGTTAGTCACGCTTAGTGGGATGTATCTATGCAGATTTGAAGCCCCATTTCGTTGTACAGTTAAGCTGTTGCTAAGCATCCTGATAGAATAATCCTTCTTCCCAAGGTGCTGACTCACCTCATATTGTAACACAAAGGTATAGGGCCATATTGTGATATGAACCTTCCCTGTGGGGCATGGGGGTTTCCCTGGTGGCTCAGTTTGGAAAAAAAAAAAAAAAAAATCCACCTGCAATGCAGGAGACCTGGGTTCGGTCCCTGGGTTGGGAAGGGAACAGCTACCCACTCCAATATTCTGGTATGGAGAATTCCATGGGTTTTATAGTCCATGGGGTCGCAAAGAGTCAGACACTGGAGCTAGAAGTATGTAGAAAGTAATAAAGGAAAGACAAATATAGGGAGACTGAACCTAATCTGTGAAAAATTGCTCTATAAATATGAAAAAAATGACAGAGATTTTTCTAAATTGACAATAATCCTAAAAATGTACATGTCACTGTCTATAATAAAGTTGTGAAATGGAAAGAAACTTTTCCTAAAAGATTAATAAAATAAAGCCAAATTTTTATCATCCATGCTGAAAGAGAGACTGAGTTATCTTTCTCTTTTCTATATAGAAAGGAATTCTCTAAAAACTCAAGGAATGTGTGGCTGAAAATGTAGGAAAATTATATTATAGAGGTGTATTGAGCAGTTAATTCATTAAAAAATTATTTAATTTTCAATGGAGTATTACTCAGCCATTAAAAAGAATACATTTCAATCAGTTCTAATGAGGTGGATGAAACTGGAGCCGATTATACAGAGTGAAGTAGAAAGAAAGAAAAACACCAATACAGTATACTAACACATATATATGGAATTTAGAAAAATGGTAATGATGAAAGAGACACATGTACCCCAATGTTCATCGCAGCACTGTTTATAATAGCCAGGACATGGAAGCAACCTAGATGTCCATCAGCAGATGAATGGATAAGAAAGCTGTGGTACATATACACAATGGAGTATTACTCAGCCATTAAAAAGAATACATTTGAATCAGTTCTAATGAGGTGGATGAAACTGGAGCCTATTATACAGAGTGAAGTAAGCCAGAAAGAAAAACACCAATACAGTATACTAACACATATATATGGAATTTAGAAAGATGGTAACGATAACCCTGTATGTGAGACAGCAAAAGAGACACAGATGTATAGAACAGTCTTTTGGACTCTGTGGGAGAGGGAGAGGGTGGGATGATTTGGAAGAATGGCATTAAAACATGTATAATATCATATATGAAACAAATCACCAGTCCATGTTCGATGCCTGATACTGGATGCTTGGGGCTGGTGCACTGAGACGACCCAGAGGGATGGTACAAGGAGGGAGGGGGGTTCAGGATGGGGAACACGTGTATACCCGTGGCAGATTCATGTTGATGTATGGCAAAACCAATACAATATTGTAAAGTAATTAGCCTCCAATTAAAATAAATAAATTTATATTTAAAAAAACTAGAAAAGGAAAGAAAAATCAAAGCCTAGGTATGATCAAGGTCATCTAAGTTGCAGATATGGCACCATAAATCACTCCTACTACTAAACTGTAAGATGAAGAAATAGAAAGTAATCAGGAGATTGCAAATCCAGTTGCAACAGTACTGTTTTTTAAAAACACTAAAAGCAAAACTTGACAAGCAATCCTGCAGGTGATCTTCTACATTTGGTAATGTAGAAGAATTAAAGGCTCCGAACAAACATATCCATTTATTTATGGATTACTTAATATGAATTCATTAATAAACATTAATTATTTAAGGATGATATTGGCCAGTATGAAAAGAAGAAAAAAAATGAAAAGGATAACTAACATTTAATTTATAGCAGAGACAGAAGTGATCTGATCTTCTTAGATTAAATACTCTAACCATCCTTTGAAGCATCATTTGATGACTACAGAGTTTAAGTATATGGAAATTGGTAATGTTAGTACTATAAGGGATAAAGTAGCAAATGCTATGAAAGACTGAATATGAAGACAGAGATTCCATTACACATAGGGGGAGCATTTATAAGAAAATATTTACTTCTTTCCCATGAAGAACTCCATGCATTCATGTCAAACAATGAAGAGTTTGGAAGTTAAGCTTAGCTTTTTTAGAAGCCATGTGGATGGTATTGAAAATTGATTTATATCAAACATTGTTATGATATATGAAAGTCTCATTTGACTTTGTTCTTTGTTTTGAATTTCTGTGTGAATTCTTAAAAAGTCATTGTGGCTATAGCACCTATTATAGAAATTTTAAAAATCACAATTCATTTCATCCTCAGAATCTGAAGTGTATTGGTAGCACATTCTGTGATATCTTAGGAGAATTATTTTTACAGAAACATTTATCTACCCACAATATTTGCAATATATTTGCATTTCTCTCTCGTAAAGGAGAAAGAATGGCTGAGTGTTTCATTGTATGTGGTAGTATATTTTGCTGGTTAGAAAGACAATGCATATGATTTTCTAAAAAAAGTTATAGCATTATTTTTGCTGCATTTAATTTCTAATAGTTTCTAATTTTTTTCCAATTTTTTTAACTTCCATTTTTTTTCATGTAACATTGGTGAAGAATCAAGGAATATAGTAAAAAAAGCTGTAATAAATGTTAATTTTGATCCCTTCCACTGTCCCGCAATAAAATCAAAGCCTGTGTTTTTGTATGTCAACTTCTTTGGCTATTTATCTGTGATAATTTAATAAGCCAAGGACAAATATCAAGTTTATCAATTTACATACATTATAAACATTAAATGTGAAACATGCCACAGGGGAATAACAAAGCATCAGGACTTTTTGAGGAGGAACCATCACACGAAATGATCTATGGTTTCAGGAGGTTAAACAGTATTTTGGTATTTTGTTTGTATTTCAGTCTCTAAAACAATGCTTCTTTACAGCCATCTGTACCTGAGAACGGGCCTCACAAACCTCCAACTGTGGGAGCTTATTTGGCCTAGGGCTCAGTGTCTGTACTCTGGAATCTGTCAGTGAGTATGTGTGTGCTCAGGGCACACTTGGCAGGAATTGCTCCCAGCCAAGACTGAAGGCAGCAGGGGCCTTGAGAGACTAGGGATCCCTCCTCACTCCTGGTAGAAAAGGGACTCACTGGACCAGCGAAGAACTGACTCATTGGAAAATCACCTGGTGCTGGGGAAGACTGAGGTCAGGAGGAGAAGGGGACAACAGAAGATGGGATTGTTGGATGGCATCACCAACTCGATGGACATGAATTTCAGCACACTCTGGGAGCTGGTGATGGACAGGGAAGCCGGGTGTGCTGCAGTCCATCGGGTCGCAGAGTCGGACATGACTGAGTGACTGAGCTGAACTGAACTGGACCAGAAACTTGACTCACGGCTACCCCAAGATTTTGTTGAACTTTCCTTCAACTGCACAGCATGTTACTTTATAATTTATAACAGTGAGAGGATATTTTGTCTTTCAATTTATTATTTTAGCCAATCAATATTTGTGTGCATGCTCAGTCACTCAGTTGTGTCTGCACTTTTGCAACCACATGGACTGTAGCCCTCCTTCTGCCCCCTTTTTTTGCATTATCTTTGTGTGTGTATTTTGATAATTGAGTGGTTTGTATGTTCATGTTAGTAGTTACATTACAACTATAAGGTATAATGTACTTAAATTTCTATTTATTTATACATTAATGGTTGACTCCGTACTATCAGCAATGATGAAACTAATACATTCTACTTTCCCCTCTCTTTTTCCTCATCTGTACCTTCCCATTTTAGTTAATTATGTTGACTTTTTTTTGGTTATCTACTTAATTTCTATTTTTGATAAATATATATACATATATGTATGTATATATAATTGGTATTTACTCTCTACAATAAAACATAAGGGAAACAACTTCCATATAATACTTCTACTTTCCCTTCCTTCTTTTCTTATTTATGTCATTTCTACATAATCAGGGCTTATAATATTTTCAGTTTGTTCTCTTTTGGAACCCTCAGTTATGTTGGGCTAATTACTATAGTTAAAATACATAAATTCTCAACTCACTTCTGTTCAAAATGTAGTAGCCAGGACTGGTTTTACACACCTGCATTAAAAAAAAAAAAAAAAATTAAAAGAAACAAGACAAAATATATGATGCAATTGTTGTCTGACACATTGGACAACAGGCAGCACAGAACAGTGATGCCTGAGGGAAGGGAAACAAGAAATCAGCCCTTTGATAGATTGTCAGCTCATTGTCTGCAATTTCAGTTCACAGCACTAAGAAGCAGAACTCAAACAAAGCCTGGTGATTGGCGTTAAATGGATGAGACAGAGTTGAAATTCAGGAAGCTCAAGTTGATAAGAATTCACAGGAAAGAGAATCAGAAGAGAGGACAACAAGGAAAACGCCTAGCTGAACAACCCTTTCTGAGATTAATTCAATACAGAATATTCAGTCAAAGAGTCCTTCAAGCTCATTAAACTACTGCATAAACTTTATTAGAATGTAATATAATGACAGTTTGAAAATGCCAGAGCATTTTTATCAGATTTAAAATTTAATTTTCTTCCTTTTCTTTATGTAATGTTTTACCGAATGGCTCTAATAGGACAGCAGCAGTCATAGAGAGAGATTATCTCTTCCAGGAGAATAAAAAGATAAAAACAAGACAACCATGTGGTCCTGACAGGTAAGGGTAGAAAGAGGAAAGCGCACATGATAGCCAGATGTGGCAGCAATGTGTCAAAAAGTCATAGCATCTGTGCTAACAGCCTACTGTTCTAGAGACAGATGACAGTTTAAGGTTAGATCATGTAAAGAAATTTGTGCAAACCTATGATGCTAACAAAAAATGACTACAACTTCACTAGAGTACACACTCTGACATACTCATTTTGACACAAGAAAGGACCCCAATGAAAAGATTTTGATAGAAGTGAGCTATGTAGATTTCTCTTACAAAGCATTAGTAATGAGATCATTTTTTTTTAAAAAAATGAATGCTTGAGACCTTAATCATATTTAGTATCTTTTGTATATTATTCCAATAATTAATTAAATAAAGATATTCTCAAAACTGTTAAAAGCTATTCAGGTAATTATAATCAAATTTTAAAAAATTGCATTTCTTATCCTGGGTTGAAATTTGGAAGAAATTCAAATTGTGTTCAGTTTATTTTTCTAACTCACATTTTGTTTGGAATACTTTACTTATTTTATAAATCAGATGTGAGCAGAAGAAAAACTAATAATGAAAAGAGTTTTAAAGATATTCTCAAAACTGTTAAAAGCTATTCAGGTAATTATAATCAAATTTTAAAAAATTGCATTTCTTATCCTGGGTTGAAATTTGGAAGAAATTCAAATTGTGTTCAGTTTATTTTTCTAACTCACATTTTGTTTGGAATACTTTACTTATTTTATAAATCAGATGTGAGCAGAAGAAAAACTAATAATGAAAAGAGTTTCTTTTAAATGCCACTAGATACTTCATGTACTTTGCCACTTAATTTTCTCAATAGCTATGAGAAATAGGTAGCATTATCTTCATTTCTTAAATTAAAAATGAAATTTAAAAAACCTCTAAATTTTAGAAAAGATCAAGTAGCTTACTTGCCTAAAACTACAAAGTGAGTCAAGGTTAGAAAGAAAATATAAATCTAGATTTGAAATGTAGGATGGTTAACATAAATGAGAAAAGCTAATAAAAAAATCTGGGAGTTTGAAGGAGTGAAGGAGTGACCACTCCAAAAGAAGCAGAGATCCAGAGTGCATCCAGACTGAACACCTCTGAGATTAGGATACAAAAGTTATGGGTAATATGCCAAAGAAGTTCATGTAGAGTTTGAGGACAGAAGCAGGAGTGCAAGCAGAAAGTAAAGAAGTGAAGAAAAAACAAAAACAAACCCGAGAGTAGATAGCTGCCTTTAAAAGCTGGGTTCAAAATGGGAGAAAAATATATGATTGGCATTCAAATCATGAGTAGGTTCAAAGAAAAGTAGTTCTAGGTTTGGCTATGGATGATTTATTTATTTCTAAAAACTAAGATATGAGGGACTTAAACACATCTATGTAAAACTTTGGAAAAGACTAATCAATATGCAGAATTTAAAAGAAAGATCTAGATCAAAGTTGTACTAAAAGAAACATTTGTTTTCTAAGTATAAAGTGTTTTCAGGGAGTTCAGCTTTCAGGTCAACAGGCTTACTGGTAAAGAGAAAAATAAATATTGATAGTGCAAATTTTTATATGGCAGTTGAAACTCTTATAAGAAAATGATTGGGTCAGCTAAGATAAAAATAAAACATTCATGTTTTTGGAAACATGGTGTGCTTAGGAATATTTAGGTAACAACAAAATACATATGAGTATAAGAAAGGGGAGTACAGAAGAGAGAAGGAATGACTGGCACAGGTGAAGGTAGAGAATGTATAGCAGGGCATTTCTGAGGAATAAGGTAACCTTCAACTAGAAATACATGGGAGTCGGTGACAACAAGGAGGGCTAGAAACCCTAAATTAGAAGAGGAGACATAGAGAGATGGTGGAAAGTTAAATCATCTGTGGACAAGATTCATGGGGAATTTAGGCACGTGATGAAATTTGTAAAACAACTACTCATGCACAAGAAAGTGAAAGTGAAGTCACTCAGTTGTGTCTGACTCTTCGCAACCCCATGGCTCCTCCCTCCATAGGATTCTCCAGGCAAGAGTACTGGAGTGGGTTGCCATTGCCTTCTCCAGGGGATCTTCCTGACCCAGGGATCAAACTCAGGTCTCCCACATTCCAGGCAGATGCTTTAACCTCTGAGCCACCAGGGAAGCACTCATCCACAAGGGAAAAACATAAAGACTTGGAAAAGTCAGAGAACATACTCAGCTTATATCTAGGATTCATATTCAGGTCTGCTTAGCTACAATAAACTTGTTCTTTCAGCCACAACATGTCAACCTGCCATCATGGATAATGCAATACTTCACATATGTGTAATAAACTGCATATGAGATGCATTATTCCTCTTTGAATGGTCTAGTCATCCTCACACCAAGAATTAAAAAAAAAAAAGATGCATTATTTCATTTTCTCCATAAGCACACCGAGAGTCAAAGTCTATTAAGCCTCTGCTTCCAGATATACTACTACCAATAATATTACACATACATATAATCCATTTTTACACTTGAAAATGAGTACTTTGTCCATAAAAAAGTAAACTAACTCCTTGGTTAGAAACTTAAGAACCTCTATACATCGTCACTTTTTTTCTCCCTATTTTCTGACACTAACACTATACTTCAGCTTCTCTGATTTTCATACAGAAATCATATTACATATAAACACCAGTCCTTATCTTGCTTAATCCTTTTTTTGTTCCCATAGCATATTTTCTTCTATCTTTGCCTTGAAGCTATTATTGGTCCTCTAAAAATGTTTAGATCATTTAATGCTAGAATCTTTCTTCATTATGTCTTTGAGTTGTTCTCTAACTTGGAAAGCATGACTTATAATGCAATGAAAAACACGCAAAATATACATTGACTTGGGTTTCCCTGATGGCTCAGCAGTAAAGAATTTACCTGCAATGTAGGAGACGCAGGTTCAATCACTGGGTCAGGAAGCCATCCTGGAGGAGGAAGTGGCAACCCACTCCAGTATTCTTGCCAAAAAAAAAGCCTATAGAGAGAGGATCCTGGTGGGCTACAGACCAAAGGGTGGCAAAGAGTCAGACACGACTGAGTACACGCACATATATTGAGTTAGGAAAGAAAAATGTGCCTGTATCTGTATAAAATTATGTAATAAATGTATAATTGTGATATCTTTTTAAAACTACATTTTATACTTGAGGATGCTCTGATAGAGTGCTAAGTTTCTTGATTTACCCTAATTTTTTGGATTAGAAAATCTTTAAAAAATATCTAAATTTAAGATTACACATGTTATTGAGAATATTAAACTTACAATGGTACATTTAATAAGATTTTGACTTTTATCCTTCAAAGACTGAAATCTTAATAAATGTATATGATTTATAAAAAGTGATATGCAATAATAAGATGAAGCAGCAGGTGGAAGTCTAGGATAGGAGGTGTGCATTTGGAGCATAGAGGAAATGGGATTTAAAAAAAAAACAGAAACTCTAGACAAAGCAAGGGACATACAAGGAAAATTAGTGATGGAGAAGAAATGGTGGCAGATTATCTAAAGTCAAGAGTGACATGATTATCTTTGGCAAACAGAACAGGATTGGCAGCTTGGAGTAACTCACCGTTTTTGAGGCTGTAATAATACTTTGAAGAGTCCCATGAACGACAGTCAGTATCAGAGTTCAAGCAGGTAACCTAAATGAGGGAAACAGGGCTGGTTAGAACTATGGAAAACTGAGAGCACACACTATATCTAAGGAAAATATTATCTACTCAGTTCCAGAAACAACTGCTGCTGCTGCTGCTGCTGAGTCACTTCAGTCGTGTCTGACTCTGTGCGACCCCATAGAGGACAACCCACCAGGCTCCGCTGTCCCTGGGATTCTTGTCCCAGGCAAGAACACTGGAGTGGGTTGTCACTGCCTTCTCCAATGCATGAAAGTGAAAAGTGAAAGTGAAGTCGTCCAGTCGTGTCCGACTCTTTGCGACCCCATAGAGTGCAGCCTACCAGGTTCCTGCGTCCATGGGATTTTCCAGGCAAGAGTGCTGGAATGGGTTGCCATTGCCTTCTATAGAGAAAGGCAAAAAAAGTCCTGTAATATTATGATTTGTTGACTAATTTATCATTTTAACTACAGTATCTGGTTTGAACAAATTTTGCCTGTGCACATGATCTGTCCCCAAAACAATTATTTTGTCTTTCCTTGACTTGGCTAGGGCAAGTAGTGATGACCGAAAGGTAGCGGTGGATTCCAGGAAAAACAAGGAAGCAGATTGGATAGGAATTAATAACTATAATACACATACACAGAAATATCTATTTACAGAAGCAAAAAAAAGCAATAAAATATAAAAACAATAATAAAATAACAAAAATAAAACAAAAATAGTAAAATATTTTATACATGTATAAAACAATGCAATTGTTTGCCTGAGTCATGGCAATTTTTCCTATCTTTTTATTCCATCTTTACATAATCCCTAATTTGTTTCAAGTCATATGTTAAAAAAGAATGCAAACTTTTTTTGAAATTGTCAGTTTCTCTCTTCATTCCATTTATTTCCCATGCATATGCTAGTTCATTATAAAATCAACACATTCCTTGACCATCTAAAGATATATAAGAAAATCCCTTTTCCTACCTGATTATATCCCACAGAAACAAACACAATTAACAGCTTGATTTATATTTGTTCAAATTCTCTTCTGTAAATGTATAACTCCTTAAATATATAATTATATATCACACTGTTTTATGGATCACTTAATCCTTTTTTTCATTAAATTTTTTTTCTTTTAGTTTTGAGACATAACTGATACACAATACTATGCTAGCTCCTATTAAATAACAACGATTCAAATTTCTAAACATTTCAAATTAAGTCTAGTTATGATATAGTAACCACACAAAGATATTACAGTTATTGACTGTATTCCCCACACTGTACACTTTATATTCCAGACTCATTTATGCTGAAACTGGGAGTTTATAGCTCTTAATCTGCTTCACTATTTCTTTTCTCTCCCTGATCCCCTCCTCTCTCTGGCAATCACCTGTTTACCCTCTGTATCCATGACTCTGTTTTCTCTAAATAACAACAATGATTCAAATTTCTAAACATTTCAAATTAAGTCTAGTTATGATATAGTAACCACACAAAGATATTACATAGTTATTGACTGTATTCCCCACACTGTACACTTTATATTCCAGACTCATTTATGCTGAAACTGGGAGTTTATAGCTCTTAATCTGCTTCACTATTTCTTTTCTCTCCCTGATCCCCTCCTCTCTCTGGCAATCACCTGTTTACCCTCTGTATCCATGACTCTGTTTTCTCTTTTTTTATGCTTGCTCGTTTTTTTTTGTTTTTTTTTTTCACATACAAATGAAAACATACAATATTTGCCTTTCTGTTTCTGGTTTATTTCATTTAGCATAATACCATTTAGGTCCATCCATGTTGTTGCAAATGACAAGATTTCATTCTTTTTCATGGCTTAACAATATTCCATTGTATGTGTGTGTACTGACATGTAAAAACATCTGAAACAGTGAATAAATTGGTTTCAGAAATAAAGTACTTTATTAAATGGCAGGGAAGTTAGCTTGTGTAAAAGTAAAGCTATGTTTCACTCTGGAAAATACAAAAAAAAATAAATACAGGTTCAAAATATTGGCAGACAAAATAAACAGAGAAATAAGAGAAACAGAGAAACAGAGAAATAATTTTTAAAATATTGTGAAATATTCAAGTTGATTGATTTAAATATTTCTCCAAAGTGGGGTACAAGTAAACATGTTCCAAACAACTCAGATCCTAATTAGAAACCACTGACATTCCTCCCGGTATTTTGATGCCCATTCCCTTCCCACCATCATTAAATAGCTGCTGCTGCCTCTGCTAAGTCGCTTCAGTCGTGTCCGACTCTGTGCGACCCCATGGAGGGCAGCCTACTAGGCTCCCCGTCCCTGGGATTCTCCAGGCAAGAACACTGGAGTGGGGTGCCATTGCCTTCTCCAATGCATGAAAGTGAAAAGTGAAAGGGAAGTCGCTCAGTCGTGTCCGACTCTTTGTGACACCGTGGACTGCAGCCTACTAGGCTCTCCGTCCATGGGATTTTCCAGGCAAGAGTACTGGAGTGGGGTGCCATTGCCTTGGTAAACCAGAATTCCTCACAGGAAAAAGGCAACAAAGAATTTACAGAACATAGTGACCACTAGGGGGCATGTTTTATTTTCTTATCAGAGAGATGGCACTAAATTCTGTTTTTATAATTTTAACCAGTCCTAGTAACAGGTGGGGAGAAGGCAATGGCACCCCACTCCAGCACTCCTGCCTGGAAAATCCCATGGACAGAGAAGCCTGGTAGGCTGCAGTCCATGGTGTCGCTAAGAGTCGGACACGACTGGGCGACTTCACTTTCACTTTCACTTTCCTGCATTGGAGAAGGACATGGCAACCCACTCCAGTGTTCTTGCCTGGAGAATCCCAGGGACGGGGGAGCCTGGTGGGCTTCCGTCTATGGGGTCGCACAGAATCGGACACGACTGAAGTGACTTAGCAGCAGCAGCAGTAACAGGTGACAAACTTTGAAATTAGTAACAGTTACAAAAATAGCTCAAATTTTATTTTTATCATTATAAGAGGAATACATGCTTTCTATAAAGAATTATAAATTGTTTAGTAGTATAAATTATAGAGACAAAATCATAAGGAATTCTGTTAATACTTGGTAAATTCTGTCAAGTGGCATACAGTTATTTTCATATTGCACATATATATTTCCAACATGAGTATTTTTTTACACTACTTTCATACACTTAATTTCCTATTATGGACATTTCTGCCACATTACTATATTTGGTTAAATTCAATTTTTGTCTTTCTTATATTCCATCTTATATTTATAATTATGGAGTGCTTAAACTTCCCTTTATTATTGAATATTTAGGCCGTCTCAGATTTTCCATGACCATACCCACACCCTGAAAAGTACACTAGTAANTTTTTTTTTTTTTCACATACAAATGAAAACATACAATATTTGCCTTTCTGTTTCTGGTTTATTTCATTTAGCATAATACCATTTAGGTCCATCCATGTTGTTGCAAATGACAAGATTTCATTCTTTTTCATGGCTTAACAATATTCCATTGTATGTGTGTGTACTGACATGTAAAAACATCTGAAACAGTGAATAAATTGGTTTCAGAAATAAAGTACTTTATTAAATGGCAGGGAAGTTAGCTTGTGTAAAAGTAAAGCTATGTTTCACTCTGGAAAATACAAAAAAAAAACAACACAGGTTCAAAATATTGGCAGACAAAATAAACAGAGAAATAAGAGAAACAGAGAAACAGAGAAATAATTTTTAAAATATTGTGAAATATTCAAGTTGATTGATTTAAATATTTCTCCAAAGTGGGGTACAAGTAAACATGTTCCAAACAACTCAGATCCTAATTAGAAACCACTGACATTCCTCCCGGTATTTTGATGCCCATTCCCTTCCCACCATCATTAAATAGCTGCTGCTGCCTCTGCTAAGTCGCTTCAGTCGTGTCCGACTCTGTGCGACCCCATGGAGGGCAGCCTACTAGGCTCCCCGTCCCTGGGATTCTCCAGGCAAGAACACTGGAGTGGGGTGCCATTGCCTTCTCCAATGCATGAAAGTGAAAAGTGAAAGGGAAGTCGCTCAGTCGTGTCCGACTCTTTGTGACACCGTGGACTGCAGCCTACTAGGCTCTCCGTCCATGGGATTTTCCAGGCAAGAGTACTGGAGTGGGGTGCCATTGCCTTGGTAAACCAGAATTCCTCACAGGAAAAAGGCAACAAAGAATTTACAGAACATAGTGACCACTAGGGGGCATGTTTTATTTTCTTATCAGAGAGATGGCACTAAATTCTGTTTTTATAATTTTAACCAGTCCTAGTAACAGGTGGGGAGAAGGCAATGGCACCCCACTCCAGCACTCCTGCCTGGAAAATCCCATGGACAGAGAAGCCTGGTAGGCTGCAGTCCATGGTGTCGCTAAGAGTCGGACACGACTGGGCGACTTCACTTTCACTTTCACTTTCCTGCATTGGAGAAGGACATGGCAACCCACTCCAGTGTTCTTGCCTGGAGAATCCCAGGGACGGGGGAGCCTGGTGGGCTTCCGTCTATGGGGTCGCACAGAATTGGACACGACTGAAGTGACTTAGCAGCAGCAGCAGTAACAGGTGACAAACTTTGAAATTAGTAACAGTTACAAAAATAGCTCAAATTTTATTTTTATCATTATAAGAGGAATACATGCTTTCTATAAAGAATTATAAATTGTTTAGTAGTATAAATTATAGAGACAAAATCATAAGGAATTCTGTTAATACTTGGTAAATTCTGTCAAGTGGCATACAGTTATTTTCATATTGCACATATATATTTCCAACATGAGTATTTTTTTACACTACTTTCATACACTTAATTTCCTATTATGGACATTTCTACCACATTACTATATTTGGTTAAATTCAATTTTTGTCTTTCTTATATTCCATCTTATATTTATAATTATGGAGTGCTTAAACTTCCCTTTATTATTGAATATTTAGGCCGTCTCAGATTTTCCATGACCATACCCACACCCTGAAAAGTACACTAGTAAAAGCATAAGTGTAGCAGACCTGGATCATGTCTCAACTGTGCCATTTACTGCTTGAACTGTGGGGTTAGTCGTTAATACTTCTAACCTTCCAGGTATTTATTTTTTATTCTTCATTCTTAAAATGATGGATAATAAATAGCATCTAATGGCAATTGCTTTTAGGACTAAGTGACTTAAAACCCATAGAAAAGCATGAGCTCAATATACAGAAAGTATTAAAGACATGCTAGCTTATATTAGAATTTAATCCCAGGTGGTACAAGAGGTAAATAGAACTCCCTGTCAATGCAGGAGACATAAGAGACCAGGGTTCGACCGCTGGGGCAGGAAGATCCCCTGGAGGAGGGCATGGCAACCCATTCTAGTATTTTTTTCCTGGAGAATCCCATGGACAGAGGAGACTGGCAGACTACGGTCCACAGACTTGCAGAGTCAGACATGACTGAGGTGACTTAGCACATATGCACTGCTATGATTTTTGTACATGAATATTCATTCATTGGCTCATTCAAAAGTCAGTGACCCTTACTTCCAAATTACTTTCCAAAATAGTTCAATTTACAATCATTAAAGTTACTTTTAAGTGTTAGGTTTCTTTATCAACACTAAAACTATAAATAACCCATTGAGAAAATAACATGGTTTTGAGGGCTGTTGGAATTCACACCCTCTTTAGATGCAAAAACTATGCCCATGCATCAGAAAACATTATGTGTATCTGATTTTTATTTCTTTTTTTTTTCAAAATGAGAGAATCTGAGTTTCATCAGATCGGTGAGCATTTTATATGTGTATATCCATGTCCTATTTTCTTAAGGAAGGGAAGCAATAGTACTTGTAAATCACGGGAAGCTTGTATCTCAACGGAGGTAAAGGACCACAAGTATAAACACTGCTATAGTACTTGTAAATCCCAGGAAGCTTGTATCTCGACAGAGGTAAAGGACCACAGGTATAAACACTGCTGTTGCTGTTCAGTCGCCCAGTCGTGTCTGACTCTTTTTGACCCCACGGACTGCAGTATGACAGGCCTCCCTTTCCCCCACCATCTCCCAAAGTTTGCCCAGGTTCATGTCCATTGCATCGATGATGCCATCCAGCCTTCTCCTCCTCTGACACCCCTCTTTTCCTTCTACCCTCAATCTTTCCCATCATCAGGGTCTTTTCCATGTGTCGGTTGTTTGCATCAGGTGAAAAAAAATGTGGAGCTTCAGTTTCAGCATCAGTCCTTCCAATGAGTATTCAGGGTTGATTTCCCTTAAGATTGACTGGTTTGATCTCCTTTGATCTCTAAACACAACCTTCCTCAAATATGGGATCTGCTCATCTGCTTAAAGAGCTTCAAACAGATCTTGTCTTCTTTCTCTGGGACAGGTATCTTAGTTAGTGTAAATACGTAGAATCTTTCATCCTATTTTCTTTGGCTTATATTGTCTATAATCTTTGTTAAAAACTCAAAGTAAAGAGTCAAAGAATCTACTCAGTAATATTTGGATAATGACTATATTATCATTTGGAAGCTCACTTTGAGTTCAGTTCAGTCGCTCAGTCGTGTCTGACTCTTTGCGACCCCGTGAATCAGAGCATGCCAGGCCTCCCTGTCCATCATCAACTCCTGGAGTTCACTCAGACTCACATCCATCGAGTTGGTGATGCCATCCAGCCATCTCATCCTCTGTTGTCCCCTTCTCCTCCTGCCCCCAATCCCTCCCAGCATCAGAGTCTTATCCAATCAGTCAGCTCTTCTCATGAGGTGGCCAAAGTATTGGAGTTTCAGCTTTAGCATCAGTCCTTCCAATGAACACCCAGGACTGATCTCCTGGAGGATGGATTGGTTGGATCTCCTTGCAATGCATTCATTAATAAATGTAATAAAAATTCATTCAGTTAAGACACATGTCTGGATTTTTTTTTTTTTTTTGCCTTTTGACTAATTACATATAATTAGAAGGCACTGAAATACAGAGAATGACACAGTTTACATGTATCTTGCCCTTTTGAGGGGGCTGCATACATGTGTGCGTGCTAAGTCGCTTCAGTCATGCCTGACTCTGTGACCCTGTGGATATAGCCCACGAGACTCCTCTGTCTGTGGGATTCTCTAGGCAAGAATACTCGAGTGGGTTGCCATGCCCTCCTCCAGAGGATTTTCCCAACCCAGGAACTGAACCCACATCTCCAGCACCTTCTGCATTGGCAGGAGGGTTTTTTACCACTAGTGCCATATGGGAAGCTCTTTAAGGGGGCTGACAAATATATTTGGAAAGTTCTAATCAAGAACCAATTAATTTTAGGTACAAGTATATTTAATATTCTATTTTTCTGTATATCCATATGGCCAGAAAGCAGAAAGCCTTGAAAGCTGAATGTCCTGGGGGCACTTGGGATACTAAAGATCAACTAGTAAATAAAAACAAATAAATCAAAATAAGTTACTCTTACCTTTGGGTTTTGGATTAAAACAAACAAACACAATCCTCAAATAGGTGAGTTTTTCACTAAGTTACTTGCATAAAATCTTTTAGAAGTTTGATTACTTTCAAGAGAAAGATGTCTCCTCAAAATGACTTTCCTTACCTTTCACTCTCCCAGGGGCTTTCTGGATTTTAGGTAAGAATGTCAGCTATGTTAATGTGAAAGCTGCTTATAAAAGGATCAGATTAAAGGTCTAAAATGCAAATAGCTATTGAAAAGTAAGCTGCTGGACATTTACTCTGCTTATCTATTTCAACTAAGACTTGGGCAAACATCATTGGTAAGAGAAAGTAGACTCTTATCTATTCCATTTAGAGTTCTTGTTGAATTTTATTACTTGTTTCCAATCTTATTTAGTTGATATTATAAAGATACAGTCCAGGGAAAAGATTGTAAGTGAAAAGTAAAACACGCAAATAAGAGACTTATGGAAAGCTAGATGGGAGACCATTCATTGGTCCCGAATTTCAGCTCACTAGCAATTTGAAAAGAAAATCATGAAATAATAGAATGAGAGACATGTCCAGGAAATCAGTGACAAGTTGCTCATTTCTAGAACCACCTCCACCAAGCCAAGAATTTGGAGCAAACACTGACTCACCAGACATGACTTAGGAGTGAACATTTGAATAGAAATTTAATATAATTTGGAACAAAAAATACAAAAAGTTCCACCCTAACTTATTTGTAAGATAATTTAAATTAATTTAAATAAAAATGGGCCACCATATTACTAGTGAATTACAGAGTGAGCGTCTCTCCAGTGTCTCAGATTTCTTCTACTTTACGTTTATAACTGAAGACAGTGTCTTATGAAATGTGCTCAGTAAGTCAGGTTTCCTGCCCTTTTGACAATATCAGAGTACTGCCATCTATGTGAACCCAAGGGAAGGTGAAACAAGACTTCCACTCAGGACTTTACCACAGCTTCTCCTATTTTAAAAGTAAGAATTTTTTCTCCCCCTAAGAGATGGTCCTTTACCAATGAAAAGAGGTTACCACAGGGCCTTGGAAATGAATCACCTAAATGTAAGCAGATACTTGCTCAAAATGATATTATTAAACTAGCCCTGCAGTAGCTTTAAGGCCCTCCTAAACTCTGAGCTTTTTTATGCATAAAGACCACTACTGTTTTGTTTATTTATTCTCAGTGCTAGGGATATTCAACAAATATTTGTTAAATGAATAACTAAATCTTCACAGATGCAAAATACACAGACCCTGTCCAAGGTGAATAATCACATTTGTCTCTTAATTTTAACTGTTTAAAAACTAGTGACCATGTGCTTCTATTAAATTATATCTATCATGTTTACATGCTTTCATAGTTTCATATATTTATATCATCATAATAGCTTGGTAAATTTTCACTATCCAACTTGATCCAATAAAAATAGTCTTTTAAGATCCAATAAAAATACTCTGTTAATTCTTAAATGTTACCTAGAACATTTGATTGTTCATGTTCTAGGTAACAATTACAGATATGATTTTTCAACATAATTCAACCTATTTTATTTTTACTTTATTCTCTCCATTAGAACAATGTTAACACACACAAACACACACACACCTGTTCCCATGCACACATACACACACATAGAAAAAGACACACATTTTTAAGAAATATTTAAGATTAATTCTACACTGCATTCAGGAAAACAGAAACAATGAGTGTGAATATTTGCATACACATTGATTGGAGATTTTCCAATAAATATGAACTTCCTGATGTTCAAGCTGGTTTTAGAAAGGCAGAGGAACCAGAGATCAAATTGCCAACATCC
>SJYX01006289.1:206090-247874 GCA_006410675.1 Oreotragus oreotragus | reverse complement strand
TAATTAGATAAAACCACCAAATTGGGCTTCAATCTAGGAAGCCACGGGTGTCTAGCTGTCTCTTATACACATCTAGATGTGTATAAGAGACAGCCACTAGACCATTCAGGTATGACATAAATGAAATCCCTTGCTATTTTACAGTTGAAGTAAAAATAGATTCAAGGGATTAGATCTGACACACAGAGTGCCTGAAGAACTACGGATGGAGGTTCATGACATTGTACAGGAGGTGGTGATCAAAATCATCCCCCAGAAAAAGAAATGCAAAAAGGCATCATGGTTGTCTGAGGAGGCCTTACAAATAGCTGAGAAAAGAAGAGAAACTAAAGGCAAAGGAGAAAAGAAAAGATATGTCCATTTGAATGCAGAGTTCCAAAGAATAGCAAGGAGAGATAATGCAAGAAATACAAGAAAACAATAGAATGGGAAAGACTAGAGATATCTTCAAATCAGTTAGAAGTACCAAGGGAACACTTCATGCATATGGACCTAACTGAAGCAGAAGATATTAAGAAGAGACGGCAAGAATACACAGAACTGCACACAAAAAAAGATCTTAATGAACCAGGTAAACATGATGTGATCACTCACCTAGAGCCAGACCTCATGGAGTATGAAGTCAAGTGGGCCTTAGGAAGCATCACTATGAACAAAGCTAGTAGAGGTGATGGGATTCCAGTTGAGCTATTTTAAATCCTAAAAAATGATGCTGTGAAAGTGCTGCACTCAATATGCCAACAAATTTGGAAAACTCAGCCATGGCCCCAGGACTGGAAAAGGTCAGTTTTCATTCCAATCCCAGAGAAGTGAAGTGAAGTGAAAGTCACTGAGTTGTGTCCAATTCTTTGTAACCCCATGGACTATACAATCCAAGGATTCTCCAGGCCAGAAAACTGGAGTGGGTAGCCATTCCCTACTCCAGAGGATCTTCCCAACAAAGGATTGAACCCAGGCCTCCTACATTGCAGGCAGATTCTTTACCAGCTGAGGCAGCAGGGAAGCCCCAATCCCAAGGAAACACAATGCCAAAGAATGTTCAAACTACCTCACAATTGCACTCATCTCACACACTAGAGAAGTAATGTTTAAAATTCTTGAAGCTAGGTTTCAATGATATGTGAACAGAGAACTTCCAGATGTTCTAGCTGGATTTAGAAAATGCACAGGAAACAGAGATCAAATTGCCAAGATCTATTGGATCATAGAAAAAGCAAGTGAATTCCAGAAAAACATTTACTTCTGCTTCATTGACTATGCTAAGGCCTTTGATTTGTGAATCACAACAAACTATGGATAATTCTTAAAGAGATGGGAATACCAGACCACCTTACCTGCATCCAGAGAAATCTGTATGAACCTCAAGAGGCAACAGCAGAACCAAATATGGAACAATAGACTGGTTCCAAATTGGAGAGGAGTATGTCAAGGCTGTATATTGTCACCCTGCTAACTTAACTTGTATGTAGAGTAAAACATGCAAAATGCTGGGCTGGATGAAGCAAAAGCTGGAATCAAGATTGCCAGGAGAAATACCAATCACCTCAGATATGAAGATGCCACCACCCTTATGGCAGAAAGTGAAGAGGAACTAAAAAGCCTCTTGATGAAAGTGAAAGTCGAGAGTTAAAAAGTTGGCTTAAAGCTCAACATTCAGGAAACGAAGATCATGGCATCCAGTCCCATCACTTAATGGGAAATAGATGGGGAAACAATGGAAACAGTGACAGAGTTTATTTTCTTGGGCTCCAAAACCACTGCAGATGGTGACTTCAGCCATGAAATTAAAAGACTCTTTCTTCTTGGAAGAAAAGCTATGACAAACCTAGACAGCTTATTAAAAAGCAGAGACATTACTTTGCTGACAAAGGTCCATCTACTCCAAGCTATGGTTTTTCCAGTAGTCATGTATGGTTGTGAGAGCTGGACCATAAAGAAAGCTGAGTGCCGAAGAATTGACACTCTTGAACTGTGATGTTGAAGAAGACTCTTGAGAGTCCCTTCGACTGCAAGGAGATCAAACTCATCAATACTAAAGGAAATCAATCCTGAATATTCATTTGAAGGACTGGTGCTGATTTTGAAACTCCAATATTTTGACCACCTGATGTGAAGAGCAGATGCATTGGAAAAGACTATGATGTTGGGAAAGATTAAATGGAGAAGGTGAACAGGATGACATAGGATGAGATGGTGGGAGGGCATCACCGACTCGATGGATATGAGTTTGAGCAAGCTCCTGGAGTTGGTGATGGACAGGGAAGCCTGGCATGCTGCATTTCATGTGGCTGAAGAATTGGATACAACTTATTGACTGAACTGAACTGAAGGAAGGGCCAGTATTCATACTCAGACAGTTCTTGCCTTTGGATTTTATCACATGATGAAGCATAATAAATAGGATTAGGGTACATGATCTTCACAGAGTAAAACTCATGATTACTGGGATGGAATTGGGCAAGGCTTGGAACATAAGTACTAAGCCACATTTACTTAAAGAATGTAAATTATTACATGCTTCCATAACACTATTTACAATTTAAATAATTATCAGTCTTTCATTCTGTTGTAGAAAAAATTAAATATAAAATGGAAAGTTTTCAATTGCTAAGAGATTTGTGTGGTTTTTCACAGTTAGAAATATAATAGAATATTTAAAAATATAAAACCTCCTTTAATTCTACATGTGAACATATATGAAGCATTCCGATTCAGATACTATTTTCAGGTATGCAAACTTATTTTCCATATTTGAAAAAAAACATTGTGTATGTGGAAAATTTTCAATTGCTAAGTGATTTGTAAGGTCTTTCAGGCTTAGAATTATAGCAGAATATTTAAAAATGTAAAACCTCCTAAAATTAAATATAAAATGGAAAGTTTTCAATTGCTAAGAGATTTGTGTGGTTTTTCACAGTTAGAAATAGAATATTTAAAAATATAAAACCTCCTTTAATTCTACATGTGAACATATATGAAGCATTCCAATTCAGATACTATTTTCAGATATGCAAACTTATTCTCCATATTTGAAAAAAAACATTGTGTATGTGGAAAATTTTCAATTGCTAAGTGATTTGTAAGATCTTTCAGGCTTAGAATTATAGCAGAATATTTAAAAATGTAAAACCTCCTTTAATTCAACATGTAAACATATATGAAGCATTCCAATTCAGATATTGATTTCAGAGATGAAAAATTATTTTCCATATTTGAAAAAACATTGTGTATACAGTTTATCAGATCAATCATGGTTGTATGTCAGGGTCCAATTCTATGATTTAAAACAAAATGTTTTCTAGTTGTAGATGTCAGAGATATTTTATTTTCTGTAGAAAGGCAGACCTACAGTTTTATTGGAATAATGAGTTTCATTTTATTCTCGCATCATTATTATCCAAAATCACCATGAAGTCCTCATAATGTACTTCTACACATTCCAACAAGAATTAGCTCCAGTAAAGAGGTTTCTTTTCTTAGGGGATTTAATCATTGTATAGCTAAGAAAAGTGCACGTTCTTATACAAGTCATTCTAAGAGTCTCCAAATTATGATTTCCCCTCACCTTCCAAGTTAGACTGCTTTTCTCAGTCTTTAAATTAACATCTTTATAAAGTTATTCCATATTCAGACAAAGATTAAATATGTTTGTTGTATCTCATAAATCTCTTTTTAGAAGATATTTTTGCTTATTTTTTTTTGAGTCATTTTAGATTCACAACAAAATTTTAAAAGTATACTGATTTTCCAAATACTCCCTTCCCCATGCATGAATAATTCCCCCATTACCAATATTCCTCACAAAACTGGTATACTTGTTACAATGATGAACCTACATGAATACAGCATAATCATCCAAAGTCCATACTTTACTTTAGGGTTAACTTTTGAACATTCTATGGGTTTGATCAAATGAATAGTGACATGTATCCATCATTGTAGCATCATACAGAATACTTTCGCCGAACTAAAAATCCTCTCTACTCTGCTTATTCATCCCTTTCCTCTACCAATTCCTGTGTGGCAACTACTGAATTTTTTACTGTCTCCATGGTTTCGCCTTTTACAGAATGTCATATAGTTGGAATCCTACAACATGTAGCCTTCCAGATTGGCTTCTTTCACTTATTAATATGCATTTAAATTTCCTCCATGTCTTTCTATGGTTTGATAGCTCATTTATATTTAGCAATGAATAATATTTCATCCAGTTTATGTATCCATTCACCTACTGTAGGACATGTTCGTTGCTTCCAAGTTTTGGCAATGAATGAATAAAGTTACTATAAACATCTGTGTACAGATTCTGGGTTTTGTTCTGTTTTGTTTTAAACAGAAATATTTGTACTCATCCTTAAGAATATAACAAATTAATATATATTAGCAATAGATTCAACCAATCTTTAAGTATAAAGGGCCAAATATGAGAATCTTTCCACCCTCCATCTTTCCCCTATCCTTAGTTTCACAGCACTGAAGTTAACTACTCTTAACATTTGCATTATATATGAGCCAAACATGAGTAAAGATATTTTTAGAGTAGCAGGGCAGTTCAAGAACAAATGAGAAAAAAGTACTGAGATCTTAGGAACTGTTTTCAATGTATAAAATAATTATATTTAAACAGTTTGAATTAAAGAACAATACCTAAAATGTCCAGGTATATTGTATAGCTAGATCTACTCTATTAGTACTCTAGTTTACACAGGTATATCCTAGAAAATATGTGAGTTTTAAAGATTTATTGTCTGGGCATATGTAGTTTGCCTAATGTAGTTTCTTTATATATGTTCTAAAAGAATACTTAATGAGAAAATAAGATCATAGACTTTTCTTAGCAAAACATAACTGGGGTCAGCTTCATATTTTAAATAACTTACAAGTTTAAAATAGCTAGATACTAACATATTTTTTTTTTAAGATTCTCATTCTTCCTAACTTTTTAAAAACTAAAACTATAACTCAAGATAATATTTTAGGAAANACTTAATGAGAAAATAAGATTATAGACTTTTCTTAGCAAAACATAACTGGGGTCAGCTTCATTTTTTAAATAACTTACAAGTTTAAAATAGCTAGATACTAACATATTTTTTTTTTAAGATTCTCATTCTTCCTAACTTTTTAAAAACTAAAACTATAACTCAAGATAATATTTTAGGAAACCAAGGGTCATCAACAAAATATATATATTTTTAAATCACCTTCTATAATTTGGTAATATTGAGGATTAATGCTCATTTTTAAAGTTAAGTACTAAACATTTGAGCAATGTTTTAAAAGAAGAAGAGATGAAAATAACTATATGTTTTTGATAGTTAATGATGGAATAGATTCACAAGTTTCCTTTTTTCTTGGAACCTATTTATTTTGCTTTACCTGAAACATTTCCTCCCTGACTTATCAGTTCATGGGTTCTTAATAACTCCAACAACTTTCCAGGCCTGAAGAGAATTCTTAGTTCTTATTCTACAGTTCGCCTCATCATTTGCCAACCATATTTCAACAAGCGACTGTATGACTTTTCATCTCCTCCTTCAAAATTTTCTGTGGTTTCCCTTCTTTCCTTGTAGAAGTTTTACAAATAAATCTTCAGGGTATTAAAGCATAATGTCTTCTTTTGAAACCTCAGAAAAATAGTTATATACAGTAAAGGACTGACTTTCTTGCTACATTTGGGAAGAAAATATCAAATAAAGGAGAACATTTTAGCCACAGAAAAGTAAATTTAGCTTAAGAAAAAATATTTAAGGTGGAGAGTCTGTTTAATTTCAGAAGTTAAGAAAAACATGTCAAAAATAAAAGTCTAACAAGAAAACATTAATTATATCTGTTTCATAATGACTCCAAGTATATTATTGAACATATATAGTTGTCCAAATAAAGTGTTTCAAGCTATTCTTTTTTATAAATGCAGGGAAAAAAGTGATTTTCCAAAAGTAATGAGATGTCTACAGTGATCTTCATAACCCCAGCTGTTTTACCTCTTGACCTCACAACATGCTTCACTCTCATCCACAGGCATTCTCTTTGTACCTCAAATATGCCAGCTACTCTCAGGAACTTTAGGCACTGCTGTACCCTTCTCCTGTGACTTTCCTTCCCCAAGTATCTGAATATCTACACTGGTGACATCTCACTATTCAGGATTTAGCTCAAATTTCATTTCCTGACTACATTCTTTAATTAGCTTCACTAACATTGATTTGCTTTCTATAATTTTACTCTGTGTTTTACTGTTTTAATAGCAATCGCTATTTTCTAAATAGGAATCTAAATTTCCTAAAATTTTCATAATCATTTGATTGTCTTTTGCCTGTATTCTCCCTAGAGTTAACCTTTATGTTAGTGCGATCTTTTTATCGTGTTCCCTTTCTATAGGCCAATTCCAGAAAACCACATGTCACATAATAGATATTGAATAAATATTTTAATAATTATTTAATTTTGTTAATGGTTCTATCAACTCCCCTTGACTGGGCATGGATGATTGAGCATTTTACAAATAGAAGGACTTTATTTTCTTGGAGTGCAATTATCTTTTCAATGTTAGCATCCCCAGTAAGTTAAGTATTTAATTTGAATAAAGTACCTAGGTTGAATTTCCTATTATGGGAAATCAGTGCCTTCTACTGATTGTCTTTTCAATATTATTGTAAAGTCATTTCACAAAGTAAACCTAAATTAATTCAGTAATTCAATAAATATATATTTATCTCATACCTATTATATGCCTACAAAGCTCTAGGGACTGGGATATATCATTGGACATAATAACAACAATATGATATTCTTGTTTCATGGACCTAAAATTTTAGAAGGAAGAGATAAATAAATTAAAGATAATACATTCATAAATGTTAAGAGTGTATAGAAAGGTGACATGTAGAAGCAGATGAGTGTGATAAACAGTTTCAGGGTCAGGACAGGCTGAAATTTTAAAGAGAATGTTCAAACCAGGTCTTATAAAGGTGAGAGACACATGTATAGAGATTCCGGACAGAAAGAATTGCCAATATATAGGTCTTAAAGTAGGGGAAAATGCCAGGAGGTGTGGAGAAACAGCAAAGAAGATTAGTTTGACTAGAGTTGCATCAGTGAGGTGAAGAGATGAGTAGGAGGCAAGGTGTGCGTGTGTGTGTGTGTGTGTGTGTGTTTGAGAGAGAGACAGAGACTAGATGATATAGGACAATGTCAGCTACTGTAAGAACTCTAACAGACCTTACTGAGAGTGAATTGGGATGCCCCAGTCACCACCATGGGATAACAAGCCCAGGAAACTAGAAGGCAATCAGTGCACCGTGCATAAACAAGAGGAATGGAAGAGCAAATGACCTAGCCACACCTGAAGGGGGACGGAAATGGCAGATCCTGGTTACTACACTCAAAGGCAGATGGTCCAAACAGATTAAAAAAAAAATGGGGCTAGTCAGCACCATTTAACCCTTAGTTAGCACTCCAACTGACCCTTGAGAATCCCCACTGACACTGGATATAGGGGGGAAGCCTATAGAATTCCTACTCGATACTGATGCCATTTACTCAGTACTGAACACCAGTTCAGGCAAACTTGATCATCAGACTTGTAAAGCTATGGGTGTATCAGGGAAAGCCCAAGAATGGGCATTCATAGATCCATTAGGCCTACCTGACCAGGGCCTTTTTAGACCACGTCAATCAGCCTATAACGTCACTTTTTCTGTAAAGAAGCCCACTGGGGAGTACCCAAACACATAACAAAAACAATACTTCTAGACACTCCTGCTCTAAGGATTTAAAAATTCTCCCTCCATATTCTGACAAACTTTAGCTAAAGACCTAATCCTCTTCTAGTATGTAGACAACATTCTGATAATCAGACTATTAAGGAGGCCTCTGACAAAAATAATGTAACCACCCTTAATCACTTAACTAATAAAGGATATAAGGTGTCCAAGAAAAAAGCCCAAATATCATAAACTAGGATGACCTATCTAGGCTTCATTCTCACATAAAGCCAGAGAAGCTTACACCAGAAAAGGAAAGAAGCCACTTGCAGCCTTGCCTTTCTAAAACTAGAAGACAGCTTAGGGGATTCCTGGGACTGGCTGAGTTTTGCTGCATCTGAATTCCTGATGCCTAATAGCTAGATCCGGGGAAGGCAATGGCACCCCACCCCAGTACTCTTGCCTGGAAAATCCAATGGACGGAGGAGCCTGGCGGGCTGCAGTCCATGGGGTCGCTAACAGTCGGACAGACTGAGCGACTTCACTTTCACTTTTCTCTTTCATGCATTGGAGAAGGAAATGGCAACCCACTCCAGTGTTCTTGCCTGGAGAATCCCAGGGATGGGGGAGCCTGGTGGGCTGCCGTCTATGGGGTCACACAGAGTCGGACACGACTGAAGTGACTTAGCAGCAGCAGCAATAGCTAGATCTCTACATGCAAAGCTGAAAGGAAAGGATGACGATCTTGTGAATGAAATTTAGATATTAAGCAGCCTTTAAAACATTGAAAAAGCAATGTCTTCAGGCTCCTACCCTGGTCCTCCCAGATTTAGCTAAATCCTTTGACCTTTACATTCATGAGAGAAGGGAAATCAGCCTCAAAAACTGGGACCACTTTTCTTGGTGGTTGCTTCTTTCTCTATAAACAATTAGATCAAACTGCTAAGGGATGGCCTCCTTGCCTACAGGCAGTAGCAGCTATTACAGCCCTGCTGAAGGAAGACGAAAAGTCAGTGATCAGTCAGTCAATTACTATATGAACTCCACAGTAGGTTCAGGTGTAAAAAGTTCTAAATGAATGGCTGTCCTCCAGAAGGTCCATTCAAGGTCAGGTTATGCTTTTAGACAACCCAGTGGCTACCATAAAAACCTGTCACACACTAAATCAGACCACCCTACTACCCAGAGAAACAGGGACCTGAAGTATGACTTTCTAGGAACCATAGGCACATCTATTACAGATGTCCTGACTTGACAAAGAAAGTGAGTCACTCCTAAACGCTGAAGAGGAATGGTTCACAGAGGGGAGAAGTTTTATGAGAGCGGGGGAAAAGCCTGGTGCAATACACAGTGACCTCCCAGATACAAGTCATAAAAGCAAGAACCCTATTCTCAGGGACTTCTGCATAGAAAATAGAGTTGATAGCCATCACTTGAGCCTTAGTGCTTGCGATAGAGTATCTTAAATGTTTATACAGATTCTCCAAATGTGTATGACCTCATACATGTGTTTAAGTGCGTGCTAAGTCACTTCAGTCATGTCTGATTCTGTGTGACTCCATGGACTATGGAGTCAGGCTCCTTTGTCCGTGGGATTCTCCAAGCAAGAATACTAGAATGGGTTGCCATGCTCTCTTCCAGGCGATATTGCTGACCCATGAATGCATCTCCTGCATTGCAGGTGGATTCTTTCCTGCTGAGCCACTGGGGAAGCCCATAGTTGCTTTGGAGAATTAACAGATGAAACATGGCTTAAAGCATGTTGAAGCTCTTAGAAGCAGTTCAGCTTCCAAAAAAGGTGGCAGTTATTCCTTGTAGGATTCACCAAAAAGGGGGGGTCAGAGATAACAAAAGAAAACAACAGACAGATGTAACTGCTAAAAGTGCCACCTTGAGCCAGTGACCTGGCAACTAGTCCTCCTCACACCTTAAAGGCAAGGTCCATCCAATTACTCGCCAATCTGCACAAAGGGATAATTAGATAAAACCACCAAATTGGGCTTCAGTCTAGGAAGCCACGGGTGTCTAGTTAATGAATAAAGGCCATCCTTCTTTCCCTAAACTGTAGCTTGTCAAGCCATCAGGGAGGCCCAATAAGTGAGGAAAGTTCTCAAGGAATATGATGATCAGGTATTGCCCATGCTCATCAACCTGGCCCTCCACCCCTTCCAGCCAGGAGATGGGGTATACCTAAAAAATCTGGAAAACAAACAACCCACAAAGTCAGCTCACCCCTAAGTGGAACAGATCCCTTTTAGTGATCCTAACCATCAATTCTTCTCCAAAGTTGCAGGGGAGTTTACACTGGATTTAAGAGGGCCCCCAATCCCCAACCTCCCAAGAGATAACCTTTGGCAATGGATTCCCTTGACTAATCATGTGACTCTCTCTCCTTCAGGCTTCTCTTCTGAAAAACAACCAAAGTGTAACCAGGGATATTCAAGCCACAGGAGTGACCTCAACCTCAGGACACACTTGCCTACAGACAATAAGCCTACATACCTTCATTTTCAGAAATTTGACATGTGACCTTTATTCCCTTGATAATATTTGGGCATACATCTTAAATTGTCTGGTGTCCTTTGTCTCAAAAAGGTTAGACAAATTGTGGTTGCCAAGGGGTACAGTTAGGGCTGAGTCCCGCTGCTGCTGCTGCTGTTAAGTCACTTCAGTCGTGTCCGACTCTGTGTGACCCCATAGACGGCAGCCCACCAGGCTCCCCCATCCCTGGGATTCTCCAGGCAAGAATACTGGAATGGGTTGCCATTTCCTTCTCCAATGCATGAAAGAGAAAAGTGAAAGTGAAGTCGCTCAGTCTGTCTGACTGTTAGCGACCCCATGGACTGCAGCCTACCAGGCTACTCCGTCCATTGGATTTTCCCGGCAAGAGTACTGGGGTGGGGTGCCATTGCCTTCCCCGAGGGCTGAGTCCTGGTGACCATCAAACCCATCTAAGAACAGCTGGAAAAAGTTCTCCTCTCCTTGGGTTATGATGATGCCGACACTTAGCCAGAAGACGTTACAGACATCCAAATTGTGCCCCTTGGCGCTCCTCAAGAATGAAGAGTGCATGTCCATTCTCTGTGTCTGCATCTCTATTCCAGCCTGCGAATAGGTTCACTGGGAGGGAGGCTTCAGAGGAAGGGGTAGGTATATGTATACCTACAGCTGATTCACATTGTTGTACAGCACAAACGAAAACAAGGTTTCAAAGCAATTATACTCCAATTAAAAAAAAAGAAAAGAAGAGAAATATGACACTCTAGAGCCCAGGAGCCGAGACTACTGAAGCCTGAGCTCTTCAACAAGAGAAGCTGCTGCAATAAGCAGCCCGTGCACCCTGCTCACCACAACTAGAGGAAAACCTGCACAGCAACGAAGACCCAGGGCAGCCAAAAATAAGTAAATAAATATTAAAAAAAAAATTCCAGGGGGACAAAACTAGAATCTGGGTAATAGAATAAAGTCTAACCTTTTTTCCTTTGTGCTTAGTCTAGTTTGACTTGCTCACAGAGTGGGCCACATAGAGAACTGTAATCTGGCACTTCAGACCCAAGTTCCTGGAGAGAAACAGCTGTGGTAACTACACCCCAGCTCTTCCAGCTGTATGAATAAGCTCCGTGGAGGACCCTCAATTCAAGATGTGCGGGCAGGTCGTGCGCAGAGACACTGCACCGCGCACTGCGATTAGAGCCTCAGCCTACCGCAGAGATGCGCCTGCCCCACCCCTGTGGGAACTCTGGTCCCTCCTGCTGACCCGATCCCTTTCAAGCAGCCCTGCCCAGGACTAGTGCTGGCTGCTCAGTTGTGTCTGATTCTTTGTCATTTCATGGACTGAACCCCATAGTCTCCTCTGTCCACGGGATTCTCCAGGCAGGAATACTGGAATAGGTTGCCATTCCCTTCTCCAGGAGATCTTCCTGGCCCAGGGATTAAACCTGTCTCTCCCGCATTGCAGGCAGATTCTTTATCATCCCTGAGCCACCAGGGAGGCCCCTGCCCAGGACTAGAGATGCAGATGTAGAGACACTTGTGGACACAGTGACGAAGGAGAAGGTGGACAAATTGAGAGTAGCACTGAACATACACATTACCATGTGTAAAATAGCTACTGGGAAATTGCTTGTATAACACATGGAGCTCAACCTGGTGCTCTGTAACATCCTAGAGAAGTGGGATGGGGTGGGGGGTGGGAAGGAGGTTCAAGAGAGAGGGGACATATGTATACTTGTCAGTGATTCACATTGCTGTATGGCAGAAATCAACACATTGTAAAGCAATTACTTTCCAATTAAAAATTAAAAAAAAAAAAATAAAAGCAGTATTGCTCCCAGTCTCTCTGGATAGCATGCACTCTAGATCTTACATCTCTCAAAGAAAAAAGCTTCTCTTTGCCTCTGAGCTGATCTGGGTCATGATCTATTGGCTTGAAAGACACAGGGAAGAAGGTCCCTTACTGGGGAATGACTCAGGAGGGTTAGTAATGGAAACAGAGAGACCAATTAGGAGCATGTTTACAGTAATTCTGGAGAAAGATGGCTATGGCTCAGATCACAGTGTTTTGATCAATCCTAACAAACTTAATATAAGCAAGGTACTATTTGAGGCACTTTGTTCGTAAGAAGAAATGCCAAGAATTGGTAACTAATTTGGTGGGTGTATAGGAGATGGAGGTGGTGTATTGACTGATGAACAACATTCATTCCCATGAAGAAAATTTTGGAGGAGAAATATGTTGGAAATAAAAGAGAGAGAAAGTAAGTGCAAGCAGGACAGAAAGTTATATAAGCCCCTTCCACACGATTCTACTCGTCTCACTTGCCACTATCTGATAAATTTTCCTCAAGTACAATTCTGGTTATGTCTACTTTCTCCTCAAGAAATATGTAGGACCTTTTATAATCCATAAAACAAAGGCCAACCTTGTTAAACTAGAACCCACAACTTTGGGTTAAACAATCTTTCTATATTACTTCTTCTACTTTTTTCCCTCATATCTCATGATTCTGTGAAAAGCAATAATCTCTTTCCTTTTACAAATCCCAAGACTTTCTATTTCAATATGTTTTTGTCTAAATAGAAACCTCCTTTCTTGTGACCTTCCTCCTTATTATTTATCCTGTTTCAGGCCCATCTTAAGTGGCACCTCCTTCTTGGAGCCCTCTATGATTACCTTCATGTGTTTACCTACCACCCTATTTTAAGTCAAATTGTTTAATGGCTCCTTATTATTTTTCAGATTGTATTATCAATATTCACTCAGTGTGCTTACTTTAATTATATGTAGGAATTTTAAACAAGCAAAAGGATGCAATTTTATTCTACCTAGAAGAAATCTTATAAATTTGAACATATGATAAAAATGAAATTCTATGAAATTAAACTAAGATGAAATATGTTACATGTTTAAGATCACACAGCTAGTACATGATTGAAGTGGGGATTTTATTATTATATTACCATATCACTATACTATTTATAACATTACTTGGTGATCTGAAAATAGTTTCTCAAGATTGAAATTTTCTTTGCATATAGGAATAGAAGGGCATAAAGCTGGGGATATAGGAACCAAAGTGACAAGTAACTTAGTGAAGTTACTCAGTCGTGTCCGACTCTTTGTGACCCCATGGACTGTAGCCTACCATGCTCCTCTGCCCATAGGATTTTCCAGGCAGGAGTACTGGAGTGGGCTGCCATTTCCTTCTCCAGGGGATCTTCCCAACCCAGGGATTGAACCTGGGTCTGCCGCATTGCAGACAGATGGACGCTTTATCATCTGAGCCACCAGGGAAGCCCAGACAAGTAACTTAAATGCGACAGATTGTTTAGATTTTATCCTGAAGTAAGATGGGTAGAAATGGAAGGCTAACATAAAAGCTCTTCCTGTATCTGGCTTGTGCCCTGCACAGGGGCCTCATGACTCCATGGAAGCCATTTTATTAGGCATGTTCACACCCTAGACATGTCCTACCTCTGTGAGAGCTTAGGAGTCAGCAGGAATAATGCTAGCCCCCACAATGAGAGATAACCCTATACTCTATAGCCCTACGCTGTACATGCTGTCAGGCACACACTCGGAAAAGCATGGACACATAGACTCATTGGCACAATCAGTGATATCAGATATTCTGCGTCTGGGCCATCCTTTGAATATCCCCACGGTTACTTTTATTTCTTCCTGCTGTAAATATGATGTTATGTGGGATGGAAGTAGGATGTGGAGTGTGCTTGTTGCTGATCGTATGTGTGATCCTTCAAGTGAGGCATTGTGAGTAGGCAAGTCTGGGCACATGTGGAAATATGGGCTCTGAAAAGCTCTCCAGCAGCAGGATATTACACTGTGCAATAATATCCTATGTTTAATTAATATAAGCATATATATATTTGCATTTATTTGCCTATACTTGAGAAAGCTTTCAAGAGCTTTCTTTAATTCTCACAAAGGCACCAAATGGACTAGAAGTTTTTTTCAGGTAACATAATCAGAGGCTAACTCTATTTAAGTCTTTTAACACCTTCCACAAATATGTGTTAAGTGCCTGTTTTGAGTTCAAGCAATAAACTTAGAGATGGTGTGAAAGACGGAGTATGTGGAGTTTACAACAAGCACCAAGATAAGTTAAAAGGATATCACAGAGTATAGGTGAAAAAACATGGGAATAAAGAAGAGGGTCAGATTCCCTAGATCTCTCAGAGCTAAATTTGACAGACTCTAATGGTTATATTGATTGAACATGTGGTTAGGAAGGGGTACAGAGAAAATGCAGATATGCAGATGACACCATCCTTATGGAAGAAAATGAAGAACTGAAGAGCCTATTGATGAAAGTGAAAGAGGAGAATGAAAAGTTGGCTTAAAGCTCAACATTCAGAAAACGAAGATCATGGCATCCGGTCCCATCACTTCATGGGAAATAGATGGGGAAACAGTGGAAACAGTGGATGACTTTATTTTTCTGGGCTCCAAAATCACTGCAGATGGTGATTGCAGCCATGAAATTAAAAGACGCTGACTCCTTGGAAGGAAAGTTATAACCAAGCTAGATAGCATATTGAAAAGCAGAGACATTACTTTGCCAAAGGTCCATCTAGTCAAGGCTATGGTTTTTCCAGTGGTCATGTATGGATGTAAGAGTTGGACCACAAAGAAAGCTGAGCGCCGAAGAATTGATGCTTTTGAACTGTGGTGTTGGAGAAGACAATCTTGAGAGTCCTTTGGACGGCAAGGAGATCCAACCAGTCCATCCTAAAGGAGATCAGTCCTAGGTGTTCAATGGAAGGACTGATGTTGAAGCTGAAATTCCAATACTTTGGCCACCTCATGCGAAGAGCTGACTCATTGGAAAAGACCCTGATGCTGGGAAAGATTGAGGGCAGGAGGAGAAGGGGACGACAGAGGATGAGATGGTTGGATGGCATCACCGACTCAATGGACATGGGTTTGGGTGAACTCCAGGAGTTGGTGATGGACAGGGAGGCCTGGTGTGCTGTGGTTCTTGCGGTTGCAAAGAGTCGGACACGACTGAGCAAATGAACTGAACAGAACAGAGAAAGCAGGGGATTAAAAAGAGAGAAGTTAAGGATCTCTAAAATTCTAATTCTTGTCTGCAGTCTTTGGGGAGATGACAGCAAAATAAAAAAAAGCAGGTGATGGGCAAATAGATACCATGATTCACTTTTAGACATACTGCACTTATATGTATGGATTATGTATGTACAGGAGAATATGTGTGTTTCTGTGTACAAAGAGAGAGCTCTGTCTGAATTAACCACTATACTTTGTATATAAAAACTACTAAATACTGCCAAATTAATGAAGTATCATGATGTTTTATATTATATGTCGCTATGAATATTTTCTGAACACCTTTTGGAGAAGACTCTTGAGAGTCTCTTGGACTGAAAGGAGATCCAACCAGTCCATCCTAAAGGAGATCAGTCCTGGGTGTTTTTGGAAGGACTGATGTTGAAGCTGAAACTCTAATACTTTGGCACCTCATGCGAAGAGTTGACTCATGAAAAGACTGTGATGCTGGGAAAGATTGAAGGCAGGAGGAGAAGGGGACGACCGAGGATGAGATGGCTGGATGGCATCACCGACTCGATGGACATGGGTTCGGGTAGACTCCAGGAGTTGGTGATGGACAGGGAAGCGTGGCGTGCTGTGCTTCATGGGGTCGCAAAGAGTCTGACATGACTGAGTGTCTGAACTGAACTGAACTGACAGGGATATTTACCTCTTTAGAGAAAATTCCCACCCAGTCCACCAGATTCTGGCGGAATGGGCCCCTATTTTTATAGTCCCATAAGATACTCACAGTTCAGGTCAGGTCAGTCGCTCAGTCGTGTCTGACTCTTTGCGACCCCATGAATCACAGCACGCCAGGCCTCCCTGTTCATCACCATCTCCTGGAGTTCACTCAGACTCACGTCCATAGAGTCCATGATGCCATCCAGCCATCTCATCCTCGGTCGTCCCCTTCTCTTCCTGCCCCTAATCTCTCCCAACATCAGAGTCTTTTCCAATGAGTCAACTTTTCACATGAGGTCACCAAAGTACTGGAGTTTCAGCTTTAGCATCATTCCTTCCAAAGAAATCCCGGGGTTGATCTCCTTCAGAATGGACTGGTTGGATCTCCTTGCAGTCCAAGGGACTCTCAAGAGTCTTCTCCAACACCACAGTTCAAAAGCATCAATTCTTCGCTGTTCACCTTTCTTCACAGTCCAACTCTCACATCCATACATGACCACTGGAAAAACCATAGCTTTGACTGACCTTAGTCGGCAAAGTAATGTCTCTGCTTTTCCCCATGGAATGCATTTTCCATTGTCACATTCAGTCTCCTCCAGGATCTCCTTGAGCCCACACTCTAAAATGAGAACCACATGTACTTGACTCTGGGTATATCCATCAGCCTCTATGGACCCCCAGTCTCCAGTCTCTGTCCACTAGGAGCTAGTGATTAGGGTGTCCAGTGTGACTTAGGAAATAATTCTGGTTTAACTGGGATTCATGCTCCTGTGCTATATTCATTGGCCAAGCTGAGAGGTTTTAGTCTCCTTTTAAATACTAGACTCTGTTCATGCACTTGCTTATAACTAAACAATTCTTTAGTGTTGCTTTTTTACAGAAGGCTTATTTTGTCCTTAGGGCATTGCATTCTATATTCAATGCACAACACAATCTATTTTGAAAAATTATTTTCGAAAAAATTTTTATAACATAAGTTCTATAAAATATTCAAACAAAAGTACTTATCAAGTACTAAAAGAATTTAGTACTTACTCCCTTCACTCTCCTAGCAAATGCTACTCCCTGGTATTAACTAACTTTAACTTGGTGTATATCTTTTTAAACTTTTTCCTATAGCTATAGTTTCATATTACCAATTAAAGAGTATATATACACATATAGCCTATTTATAAAACATATTTTTCAGTCTCCTTGAGCATTTTAAACATCTTTATTTTAAACACTTGCATAACATTCTGATAAGTGGACATATCATAATTAGCCATTTACCAAGTGTTAGTAAATTGGTAATTTCCAATTTTTCATGATAAATAATGCTATGATCAACATCTTCATGCAATTTTTTTCATTTAAGATAATTTACTTTGGTTCAATTCCTATAAGTGGAATTACTTAGTAAAAGAGTATGAACAAGCTAAAGAAGCAATTTATAATTTAATGAGAGGAAAGTAAGAAAAACATATAACCAAGCAATGCATTTGGTTAAATAAATGGTAGTTTGTCTGTATAATTAAATATGATGAAGTCATTAAAGATTATGTTGCAGAAGAACATTTAATATCATGCCAAAATTCCCACAATATATTAAGCAATTTGTAAAACAAATTACAGAACTTTCTATGTAATTTGTATGATAACATTTTAATAATCAAAATACATCTGAATATAATTTATATGAGAATACCAAGGCATAAGAATACTACTTCAGCAATTCTTGCCTTGAGAACCCCATGAATGGTATCAAAAGATAAAAAGATATGACACTGAAAAGAAATCCCCTGATCAGTAGTTACGTAATATGCTACTGGAGAAGGGTGGAGAAATAGCTCCAGAAGGGATGAAGAGGCTGAGCCAAAGTGGAAACAATACCCAGTTGTGGGTGTGTCTGGTGGTGAAAGTAAAGTCTGATGCTTTAAAGAATAATACTGTATAGGAAACTGGAATGTTAGATCCATGAATCAAGGTAAATTGGAAGTGGTCAAACAGGAGATGGCAAGAGTGAACATTGACATTTAAGGAATCAGTCCACTAAAATGCACCAGAATGGGCGAATTTAATTCAGATGATCATTATATCTACTACTATGGGCAGAATCCCTTAGAACAAATGGAGTAGCCCTCATAGTCAACGAAAGAGTCTGAAGTGCAGTACTTGGTTACAATCTCAAAAATGACAGAATGGTCTCTGTTCATTTCCTAGGAAAACCATTCAATATCACAATAATCCAAGTCCACACCCCAACCACTAATGCCAAAAAGCTGAAGTTGAATGGTTCTATGAAGACCTACAAGACCTTCTAGAACTAACACTAAAAAAAGATGTCCTTTTCATCATAGGGGACTGGAATGAAAAAGTGGGAAGTCAAGAGATGCCTGGAGTAACAGACAAGTTTGGCCTTGGAATACAAAATGAAGCAGGGCAAAGTCTTGCCAAGAGAACACACTGGTCAGAGCAAACACCCTCTTCCAACAACAAAAGAGACAACTCTACACATGGACATCACCAGATGGTCAATACTGAAATCAGATTGATTATATTCTCTGCAGCTGAACATAGAGAAGTTGTATACAGTTAGCAAAAATAAGACCAGGAGCTGACTGTGGCTCAGATCATGAACACCTTATTGACAAAGTCAGAATTAAAATGAAAGTAGGGAAAACCTCTAAACCATTCAGGTATGACCTAAATCAAATCCCTTATGATTATGCAGTGGAAGTGACAAATAGATTCAAGGGATTAGACCTGATAGACAGAATGCCTGAAGAATTATAGCTGCTGCTGCTGCTAAGTCACTTCAGTCATGTCCAACTCTGTGCAACCCCATAGATGGCAGCCCACCAGGCTCCTCTGTCCCTGGGATTCTCTAGGCAACAACACTGGAGTGGGTTGCCATTTCTTCTCCTAGGAAGAACTATAGATGGAGGTTCATAACATTGTACATTAGGTGGTGATCAAAACATCCCCAAGAAGAAGAAATGTAAGAAGGAAAAATGGTTCTCTGAGGAGGCCTTAAAAATAGCTGAGAAAAGAAGAGAAGTGAAAGGCAAAAGAGAAAAAGAAAGATATATCCATCTGAATGCAGAGTTACAAAGACTAGCAAGGGGAGATAAGAAAAGCCTTCTTAAGTGATCAATGCAAAGAAATAGAGGAAAACAACAGAATGGGAAAGACTAGAGATCACTTCAAGAAAAGCAGAGATACCAAGGGAACATTTCATGCAAAGATGGGCTCAACAAGGACAGAAATGGTAGGGACCTAACAGAAACAGAAGATATTAAGAAGAGGTGGCAAGAATACACTGAAGAACTAGAACTACAAAAAAGATCTTCACAACCCAGATAATCATGATGGGGTGATCACTCAGCTAGAGCCAGACATCTTGGAGTGCAAAGTGAAGTGGGCCTTAGGAAGCATCACTATGAACAAGGCTAGTGAAAGTGATGGAATTCCAGTTGAGCTATTTCAAATCCTAAAAGATGATGCTGTGAAAGTGTTGCACTCAATATGCCAGCAAATTTGGAAAACTCAGCAGCGGCCACAGGACTGGAAAAGGTCAGTTTTCATTCCAATCCCAAAGGAAGGCAATGCCAAAAATGTTCAAACCACCACACAATTGCATTCATTTCAGACACTACCAAAGTAATGCTCAAAATTCTTCAAGCTAGACTTCAACAGTATGTGAACTGAGAACTTCCTGATGTTCAAGCTGGATTTAGAAAAGGCAGCAGAACCGGAGATCAAATTGCCAACGTTCACTGGATCATAGAAAAAGCAAGAGAATTCCAGAAAAACATCTACTTCTGCTTCACTGACTACACTAAAGCCTTTGACTGTGTGGATCACAACAAACTGTGAAAAATTCTGAAAGAGATGGGAATACCAGACCACCTTACCTGCCTCCTGAGAAACCTGCATGCACGTCAAGAAGCAACAGTTAGAACTGGACATGGAACAATGGACTGGTTCTAAATTAAGAAAGGAATATGTCACAGCTGTTTATTGTCATCTTGCTTATTTAACATATATGCAGAGTACATCATGCAAAATACTGCGCTGAAAGAAGAACAAGCAGGAATTAATTTTGTTGGGAGATATATCAATAACCACAGATATGCAGATGACACCACCCTCATGGCAGAAAGCAAAAAGGAACTAAAGAGCCTCTTGATGAAGGTGACAGAAGAGAGTGGAAAAGCTGGGGAAACGATGGAAACAGTGACAGACTTTATTTTCTTGAGCTCCAAAATCACTGCAGATGGTGANATATCAATAACCACAGATATGCAGATGACACCACCCTCATGGCAGAAAGCAAAAAGGAACTAAAGAGCCTCTTGATGAAGGTGACAGAAGAGAGTGGAAAAGCTGGGGAAACGATGGAAACAGTGACAGACTTTATTTTCTTGAGCTCCAAAATCACTGCAGATGGTGACTGCAGCCATGAAATTAAAAGACATTTGCTACTGGAAGAAAAGCTATGACCTAGCAGCATATTAAAAAGCAGAGACATTACTTTGCCAACAAAGGTCCATCTAGTCAAACCTATGACTAGTCATGTATGGATGTGAGAATTGGAGCATAAAGAAGGCTGAGCACTGAAGAACTTGATGTTCTTGAACTGTGGTGTTGGAGAAAACTCTGGGGAGTCTCCTGGACTGCAAGGAGATCAAACCAGTAAATCCTAAAGGAAATCAGTCCTGAATACTCACGGGAAGGACTGATGCTGAAGCTCCTATACCTTGAACACCTGTCATGAAGAGTAGACTCATTAGAAAAGACCCTGATGCTGGGAAAGATTGAAGGCAGGACTAGAAGGGCTGACAGAGGATGAGATGGTTGGATGGCATCATCAGGTGATGGCGAAGGCCAGGGAAGCCTGGCATGCTGCCATCCTTGGGGTTGCAAAGAACTGGACATGACTGAGTGACTGAACAGCAACAACCAGGTCTCAAGAATAGACAAGACAATCTTGAAGAACAAAATTGGAAGGTTCATGCTACCAAAAATGAAGACTTATGGTAAAGCCCTGTGATTAAGGTGGTATGTAATTGATGAAAGAATTTTTTTAAAAAACAGAACAAAGGTCATATGCTTTTTGTGAAAGCACAAGATAGTAAAACTATTTAGACTTTGCAGGTCACATGATCTCTCACAGCAACCCAAACCTGTTGCTGTAGCCTGAACGTAGCCAATAGATGGGATCAGTTCAGTTCAGTTCCATCGCTCAGTCGTGTCCGACTCTCTGCGACCCCATGAATCGCAGCACGCCAGGCCTCCCTGTCCATCACCATCTCCCGGAGTTCACTCAGACTCACGTCCGTCGAGTCCGTGATGCCATCCAGCCATCTCATCCTTGGTCGTCCCCTTCTCCTCCTGCCCCCAATCCCTCCCAGCATCAGAGTCTTTTCCAGTGAGTCACCTCTTCGCATGAGGTGGCCAAAGTACTGGAGTTTCAGCTTTTACGGCTGCATTACAACAGAACTTCATTTACAAAAAGAGGCAGCTTGTCTGAGTTTATCTATCTCTTGTCAGAGAGTTCAGAAATAGAGCTGTGTGTGTTCATGTCACTTGTGACAAAGCTGGTACTGAAATGCAATGGGAAAGGATAGTTTTTTAAAAATAAATTATATACATCCACTTGGCTCCCATATTGAAAAAATGAAATTTGATTCTTACCTCATATAATATATAAATTCCATCTCAATTATAGACATGAATGTGAAAAATCAAATGATAAAGCTTCCAGAAAATAATATAGGAGAATATATTCATGACCTTATGGTAGAAAAAGTTTTCTTAGATAAGACACAAAAAGCATTAACCATGAAGGAAATGAAAAAAGACTAGCATACTGGGCTATATTAAAAGCATGAATTTTTTCTTCATTAAAAGGTGTTGGAAAGCTACATGTAAGTGAAAGGGAGTTTATATTCATAAACTATTAAAAAATAACTACAAATCAATTTTCTTAAAAATAAAAAGAAAATCAACCCAGCAGTAAAATAGACAAGAGACACAGACACTTGACAAAAAGAGAATGTCCAAATTGTCAATCAATATGTAAAAAGATGTTTTCCGGTGGTCCAGTGTTTAAGACTCTATGTCTCCAATGCAGAGGCCTCAGGTTCGATCCCCGGTCAGGGAACTAAAATCCCACATGCCATGTGGCACTGACAAAAGATTAAGAGAAATTTTTTTGAATAAAATAAAAAGATGTTAAACTTTATTATCCATCAGGGAAATGCAAATTTAAAAGATAATGATGTAGAACATCAAGAGTTCATCCCTAACTGGCGATGTGGAATAACTGCTGATACTCTCAAACTCTGCTGAGCAATAAATGGTACAACCCCTAGAAAGATCTAATAAAGTTGAGCATATTCCTACCTATGACCCAGAAATTCCGCTCCTAGGTTTGTACCTAAGAGAGATGGTTATGCATGTGTATCAAAAAGATATGCACAAGGATGTTCACAGTTACATTATTCATAATAGCCTCAAAGTGGAAACAATTCAAATGTCCCTAAATATTAGAATAAGGAAACTGTAGAATATTCATACAATGCAAACTACACAACAATACTATTCCAATGAATGAATTCTATTTCACACAATGATTTCCACACTCATAATTTGCATAAAAGAAGCCAGATACTAAAGATTAAAAACAGGCAAAACCAACTCATGGACATAAAAGTTGGGATATTGAGAGAGTAGTCAGTAATTGGGGGTATGCATGAGAGGGAGTCTCGGTTCCTTATAATATTCTATTTATTGCTCTTGGGGGCAGTTACCTGGATTATTCATTCTGTGATACATTGATAAGATTTATGTTTATGACAGATATGTTTTCTATATATATGTCATACTTTAATTTTTCTAAAAATTTATTTAAAATATATCTAAGTAGAAACAGAATTGAGGCAATTGCCATCAATGGACAGTGAGGCCTGGCATGCTGCAGATCATGGGGTCACAAAGAGTCAGACACGACTGAACTGAACTGAAAACTGACAAGTTGAGATGAAGGTAAAAGTGTATTTTCGCCTTTAGCAGCACGGTCCAATACAAGTTTCTATGAAAATGGAAATGTTCTATATCTGCTCTGTCCAGCATGAGTACATATGACAACTGAGTATTTGAAAACAGCTAGTGAGATTAAGCGGAGAAGGCAATGGCACCCCACGCCAGTACTCCTGCCTGGAAAATCCCATGGATGGAGGAGCCTGGTAGGCTGCAGTAAATGGGGTCGCTAAGAGTCAGACACGACTGAGCAACTTCACTTTCACTTTTCACTTTCATGCATTGGAGAAGGAAATGGTAACCCACTCCAGTGTTCTTGGCAGGAGTATCCCAGGGAGCCTGGTGGGCTGCCGTCTATGGGGTTGCACAGAGTCTGACACGACTGAAGCGACTTAGCAGCAGCAACAGCAATGAGATTAAGAACCTAAATTTTTATATTTATGTAGTTTTAATTAATTTTAATTAAAAGAGTTATATGTGATTAGTAGTCAGCATACTGGACAGCTTTGGTGCTAGCGGTAAAGAACCCGCCTGCCAATTCAGGAGACTCAAGAGACTTGGGTTCAATTCCTGGATCAGGAAGATTCCCTGGAGAAGGAAATGGCAACCCACTCTAGTATTCTTGCCGGAAAACCCCATGGACAGAGGAGCCTGGCAGGCTACAGTCCATGGGCTTGCAAAGTCAGCCATGCATGCACACACATACACACACACATGCTGGACATCACAGAACATGGGTCGTGGAGGTAACCACCACAGGAAGCAGAATCCACCAAAATACATTCTTTCTGGGAAGTGGCACAGTATGAAGAGGTTGAGATGGAGCCAAGTTGCTTTTTATCCTAAACTTTTCTGTACCATTTGATGTGTAACTATCTGTATGTATTACTTAGAAATTAAGATTTAATTTTAACAAAGAGAGAAAGCTTGAAGGACATACTTAAAACTGCTAAAAAATGGTTTCTCTTTGGGTGGTGGGATTTATGGTGACTTTTCTTCATTTCAAAAAAATTCTTGATTTTCTAAAAATGCTTACCATAAGCACACGTAAAAAAAAGAACAAGTTAATAAATCAAAAGTTAAAACTAAATACTGACAACAAATCAGAAAATTCTTTAGGGGCCTATCTATATGTGTACTATTAAGGCAATAATGTGTGTAATGAGAATTTACGGCAGGTCATATTTTTTCTTTTCAGCGTTTAATATCTAAACATGCTGGCTAAGCAGCAATTTCACATAAAGCATGTCAGATTTCTGCTGCTCTCTACTTCCTCATAAGGTACACAGATGGTTGAACCGGGGGTGAATCAACAATGTAGACTTCGGTATGGCCCACCCTCAGAATATGACTTGAGCATGTATCTTAGGAGGAACAGCTTTGTTTTCCTGCTGCACTGTCTTGCAGCTCAGTATCAAGGACTTCTAAAGCCTAGATTAGCATGTTTGGGGTAAAGATCACTATCGGTTTCTAACTGTGTGACCCTCCCTGTCTAGATGCTCTGTAGGTCCCCCAAACCCAGCATGCCCAAACCAACTGCACCCCTCTTTCACACCCAAACTTATATTGTTCACAGATGCACAGTCTCATTGTACTTCCTTTGTGGACCCACCCAAGCAGCCAAACTAGAAAACTGGAAGTCTGCATTCAGCTTCCAGCACCTGCATTCCCATCCAGGACCTTGTGCTCCAGGCTGTCCAAACCATTCATTCTCCCCTGCTTATCCCTGTTTTGTGTACTTCAGCTTTTGCACATGGTGTTTCTTAGCTAGAATATCTTTCTTCCATTTTTTTTTTTTTTTGCTTTTAACCCATCATCCTCCAAGGTGTCTCTTCCTCTTAAAATCCTTGTATGTTAGACATAAGAGTATATGATACAGGTCCACAATCCTAAGTGAAACTGCTCAACCTTCAGCACCCGCTCAAAGGACAGTCTTATGACCTGTCCTCTAGTCACAGCTGTTGGGACAGGGGTGGGTAGTGTTATCAGGCTAAGTACTCAACCAAGGGAGACCTGCTCATAAGCTCATCTACAATCTGTTGCAAATTTTAAATTAGGTGACTCTTTTGGCATGTGAATTATACCTCAATAAAGCTCTTTTTAAAAAATTAAATAGAAGACCTCCCTGATGGTCCAGTGGTTAAGAATCCGCCTGCCAGTGCAGGGGACTTGGGTTCAGTCTGTGGTCTGGGAAGAGTTCACATGCTGGAGAGCTACTAGGCCTGTGGGCCACAACTACATGCTCTAGAGCCCAAGCTCTGCAACAAGAGAAGATACCACAATGAGAAATTCAAGCACCACAACCAGAGAGCCCCCTTGCTCACTGCAACTAGAGAAAGTCCTCATGTAGCAACACAGACCCAGTGCAGCCAAAAACAATAAATCAAAAAATTAAATAGAAACTGAAATACCGAAGCATCTGCTAGTGAGAATTGAGACTGAAAGCCTGGAAGCAGATTTGGGTGCTAAGGAACCATTCTGACTGTGCATAGGCCAGAAAGAGTTCTGATGAAGCAGAATCCTGACTAAAGGAAGGCAGCAGGAGTGAGAAGGGGAGATGCTAAGAGAGAGGCCACAAGACAGCAACATAGAGGAGCCTCAACTACCCACAATTTTCCATTCACAATTGCGGTTCCTGGGTTTCCAAGGAGAGACGATGGCGGTTAGTAACTGCCTCCTTTTATGATGAAGTAATTTGACTTGAAATTAAAGGAAGTTGGTGAGAACAACTTACCATGTTACACAAAGTGAGCTCAGCTCTCTCTCCTGTGTGCTCTCACAGCCTTTTTTTTTTTTTTAATTAAAAAATGTTTTAAAACTTTTATTTTGTATTTGGATTTAGCTGATTAACAATGCTGTGATAGTTTCACGTAAGCAGTGAAGGGACTCAGCCAAAAATACACATGTATCCATTCTCCCCCAAACTCCCCTCCCATCCAGGCTGCCACATAATACTAAGCAGAGTTCCCTGTGCTGTACAGTAGGATCTTGTTGGTTATCCATTTTAAATATAGCAGAGTGTACACGTCCATCCCAAACTCCCTAACTATCCCTTCCCTACTTCCTTCCCCTAGGCAACTGTAAGTTTGTTCTCTAAGTCTTCTCATAGCCTTTTGATGTTGCAGTTTTTTTAATGTGCTTATGGAAAATGTACTTTCGTTGGAAAGAATGTGGCTCTGAAGTCAGACAGTCCTGGATTTTAACCTTGACTCATCACTTTACAAACTCTGAAACCTTGGGCATATGACTTTTCTTTAGGTCTTAATCCTCTCATCTGTGAAATTAGAAGAATCCTGAGTATGAAGATTTATTAAGATAATATAGGAAACACTGATAACAGTGCCCAGATCCTAAAAGGTGTTCAATAAACGTCAACTTAATTCCTTTCCCCTAGCTCCCTCACTGGCTGGTGAGCTGGTAGCAGAGACTGTGTCTTGTTCCCTTGGGCTGCCACCCTGGCATCCAGCACATTTCCTGATAGATAGAAAATATTCACCATATAGTTTTTTATTTAATAGTTAAATCCATACAAGTACATGTTCCATCTTGGTAGGATTGCCATATTTATCAAATAACAATACAGGATTCCCAGCTAAGTTTGAATTTCTACAAGCAAATAATTTTTGCAGTACATATTTCCACTAAAATTTATGTGTTGCTTATCTGAAAATCAAATTTAACTGAACTTCCTATATTTTCTCTGGCAACTCTACATCCTGGCTATCAATCAACGCTTTCTGTTGGTAGGTATCAAGCATTTATTTCTTCAAACTCACTTTTTTGTTTTTTTTCAGAAGAAAAAGGAATTAGATAACTATAATACAGTGGAAACAGTGGATGACTTTATTTTGGGGGGCTCCAAAATCACTGCAGATGGTGACTGCAGCTATGAAATTAAAAGATGCTTACTCCTTGGAAGAAAAGTTATGTCCAACCTAGATAGCATATTCAAAAGCAGAGACATTACTTTGCCGACTAAGGTCCGTCTAGTCAAGACTATGGTTTTTCCAGTGGAATGTATGGATGTGAGAGTTGGACTGTGAAGAAGTCTGAGCACCGAAGAATCGATGTTTTTGAACTGTGGTGTTGGAGAAGACTCTTGAGAGTCCCTTGGACTGCAAGGAGATCCAACCAGTCTATTGTAAAGGAGATCAACCCTGGGATTTCTTTGGAAGGAATGATGCTAAAGCTGAACCTCCAGTACTTTGGCCACCTCATGCGAAGAGTTGACTCATTGGAAAAGACTTTGATGCTGGGAGGGATTGGGGGCAGGAGGAGAAGGGGACGACCGAAGATGAGATGGCTGGATGGCATCACAGACTCGATGGATGTGAGTTTGAGTGAACTCCGGGAGTTGGTGATGGACAGGGAAGCCTGGAGTGCTGCGACTCATGGGGTCGCAGAGAGTCAGACACGACTGAGCGACTGAACTGAACTGAACTGAACACCTTTTCTAACTATATGATTCTCATTAATGAGTCCTCAGGGACAGGAGAAAATTTGGACATTATCATGTGTGTGGACCAACAAAGCAACCTGCCCTGGAAAACCCTGATTTGCCCTGCATCCTGCGGTAATTAGATAACAGGTGGTAGCTCCCCTTTCATTCTCACCAGTGAGCCAGCGAGGAGGATATGATACGATACGGTCTCCTGTATGCCAGGTACAGCACCTGGACATCAGCCCATGTTGTCTGATACCAGCAGGTTCTGAAACCTGCTTCATAGAGCATTGCACCCAGGTCTCTCCATGCTTCTCTACCATTTCACCCATAAGGAAACCAGTGCCCAGGAACTGACACACCTTGTTGGCAGTGACTACCCCTGTCCAGTTTGCCACTGGCCCTGTGTTATAGGACAGGTACCACCCCTTTGTTCAGGCCTGTTTGTCTCTTCCCTTCACTCTCTCCTTGCCTCCCATTTTCTCTGCATTTCTATATTGTACATGTCCCTCTTTTTCTCCCCCTGGGCTGTGTCATCAGCCTTCTCTTAAGCTCAACCCTGCCATTTCTTGATTAGCTCTTGACATCACTAGACTCCCCACTCAAAGACCTCTCCCACCATGCTAAGACCTGCCACTCATTGGCCGATGTCTGAGAAAACCACTTTACGTGCATCACTTTGGTTGATCTCCACCAGAACCTGCAGGAGGCACCGTCCCCCTCCCCACTGCTCAAGGTCAGGTTCAGTCCCAAATCTGAGCTTTTGACTACAACAGGCAGCATGGCCCTGGGTTCCCAACGTGGAGTACACCCCGGGTGCCGTGCTATTTTTCTGTGCGAATGTGAATTCTGTAAGTGCAACTCTGTGGGTACACTTGAAGAGAGTGGCAGATGCAGAGGCGGGGGTCAGAGTGAATAACGATAATAGTTGTCCACACTGAGCTGTGACAAGTGTTCTCAGAGCCTTCATGCACGATCTCACTTAACTCTCTCAGCCACCCTGTGAGACAAACAGCGTCATGCTTGTTTCATGAAAAAGGACACAGGACTCAGGGTTACCAGGCTCAGCTCTTTTGTTGCTAAGGCCTAGGTAGTTTCTAAGGCGCTGCATGGGATGCTCCATATGACGTTGCTTTTTAAAAATATTTATTGACCTTACTTATTTGGCTGCCTTGGGTCTTAGTTGTGGCATGCAGGATCTTTCATTATAGTGTGCAGACTCCCTAGTTGTGGCACGTGAGGTCAGTAGTTGCATTACAGGGGCTTAGTTGTTCCGGGACATGTGGGATCTTAGTTCCGTGACTAGGGTTTGAACCGGTGTTTCCTGCATCGCAAGGTGGATTCTTTATTACTGGACTACCAGGGAAGTCCCCAGATGATGTTGTTTTTGGAACATGCCCCGTGGGCAAGGAGGAAAGATCACTGCAGGTGAAAATGGGAAGGATCGTGGTAAGAACACTTGGAAATGTTCCTTCAAGACACCTCTAGGCCGGGTGCATCTGCAGATGCGCACCTCCCTTATCAGAGGATCTGTCCCCCAACCTAATGCCATCACAGATTGTCCTCTTGTTCACCTCCCCCCCCCAACTTTGTAAATATTCAGAACAGGTAGACCTAAATAAGAACAAATGCTATTTAATTTGAACCTGAACTTCTGCCTCACAGACCAATGCTTTAGTCAGTCCATGAGGAAAAACAATTATCACACTCCAGCTAGCACAGGCCCTGGCTTACGAAGAGCATCAGTGCCACAATAGTCTATTGGCAAAGAGATGGGAGGTTTGAAAAAAATCAATTTTGTTAAAAATAAACAAACTATAATTCTACCTTCCTGATGAGAGAACATTCATTTCCAAGGCAAATGAATAATGGCGTGACATTTTACTCCCCAGAAATGATTCCAGAGTCATCTTAACAATGTGTTACCTAAGACCAGATGTCCTGCCATGATATTCATCATGTCATGATGACATGCCCCTTTGGTCTGTCTCTGTCAACCTTTCCTCTCTTATTACCTGCCTCTTGATTGTAGGAACCTTGGCTCCAGCATCGATTAGCCACATTCCAGGGTCCATTCTCCTGATCATTCTTCAAGACTCAGTACAGCCACCACCATGTTATGTCCTCAAGACCTTCCAGACCCTTCTTCAGTGTTCTCCTGGGATCTAGTGCGCCATTCCTCCAACACTGCAAGTATCACATTAATGAAACAGTTTTGCTTCTCTATGCTGTCGTAGTCCATTTAGGTTGCTATAGCAAAACTATCATAAACTGGGTGACTTATACCAACAAACATTTATTTCTCACAGTTCTGAAGGCTGAGAAGTCCCAGATCGAGGTGCCGACAGATTCAGTGTCTCGTGAGGGCAGGCTTCCTCATAGGTGGCTGTCCTTTTGCTGCGACTTCACATGGCAGAAGGAGCAAAAGAGAGCTTTCTGGGGGCTCTTTTACAAGGGCACTACTCCCATTCTGCCCTTATGACCTAATCACCTCCCAAAGAACCCATCTCTCATCACCATCCCCTTGGGCACTATGTTTTCAGCATACAAATTTGGAGGGACCACACAACATTCAGACTAACATTTAGGGAACATTACAGTGTGCCAGGATGATGCTGAAAGAGCTTTTGCATGTATCAGAACACTTAGTCTTCACAATAATCTCAGGAAGTAGGTATATTCCCATCTTACAAATAAGACAGTTGGGGCACAAAGAAGGAAAGCAAGTTTATCAAGGTTAATAGCATGTAAATGATGGAACCAGACTTCAACCAAGAGGCCTGACTCCGGAGTCTACATACCCAACATTATCCTCTATTTTTCTGTCTCTTTGATAAATCAGTCAGACCCAGGGCCAATAGAAAGTACTTAATAAATGTAAAATAAAATCACCAAATGAATGAACCCTATTTCTTGGTTCCCCAGTGGTCCTGGGCTACTGATGTGTAACATCTACTTCTCTGACATGGCCACCAGTATTCCACGCCCTTGGACTAGAGGCAGAGAAGAGAGTCAGTGGCTTCCGGGCTCGGTTCCGAGGAAGGTGGCCTTTCCTGGTGCGTGGGTAGATCCTAGTTTGGCATGGATGCCCCTTGATCTTTAAAAGAATGTCTGCTTCCACTGAAACAGGTAAATTGCTTCAGGGAATGACAGGTTACTCCTCACTCTCAAGATAGAAACTGTTCTTCCATCCCAGAGTGAGTTAGTTGGAAAAAACTGATTTCACGCTTTGCTGAGTCTGATTGTCCTTGAACACAAGCGCATTATCTGCCTGCCTGCGCCGGCTAAGTGCATCGGCTGCTGGGCTGTGGTTCAGGGGGTGCAGCGGGGCCCTTCATAGGCAGAAATCTTGGATCTTGAGGCTGGACTTGTCTCCCAGGAGCTTAGGAAGACCGAGCCATCCGGCAGGCGGTTTTTCAGGGCATAACAGTACTTTCTTGCCCTTGACTCTCCCGTGCTTTCCTTTTTTCCCCTGTTTTTCTCCAGGGGCTGCAGACCTGTTTTCCCAGCTGCCTGCCTTAAGGCCTTTCACCCTTGGTTGCTTTGTTGGCCCATCAGCCTTAATATGCCTGCAAGGGCACTTTCCTCCCCAAATCTGCTTTGCTTGTGTTCCCATTAACGTCACCTTCAGGCAGCCAGTCCCTAAGCCCTGAGTTGCCTAGATTCTATCCTCCATTGTATGGATTTCCTGCCCCCCACCCCCCACCCCTGCCGTGTCCCCTTGATGCAGACATTTTAACTTTAATGTGTGGCCCCAGGTTCCCTGCCTCCAGCCCCCAGACACATGACGACATTTGTCCTCGCTGAACAAATGGCCTTGTTGCCTGGAACCTTCCAAAGAAGTGTCGCTGACCCCCTCCAGAGAGCAAGCGTGTGACAGAGCCCTGCTGGAGTGTGTGCCTGGCCTGGGCTGCAGTGCGTGTGATCAAGGACAGTCAGGCAAGACAGTGAAATCAAATCCAGGCAGCCTAATGGTCAGCCCAGGGTTAAGTGGAGTCGAGGATCCAGCTCAGGTAGGGAGAGGGAAGAAGGGAAGCAGATGGAGGAGGAAAGACAAACAGAAGTCGTCCAACCCACCCTGGGGAGTGAAGGGGATGTGGGGGCGGGAGGAGTTCCTCTGACAAAGGAGAGAGCTCTTTCTAATGAATTTGGCATGTTAAAAGGAAAGCTTATTTCAGAGCTTCTTTGGATATCTTTGGATGAGGTTCATGAAAAGATGGCAAAATTCAGCAGAGCCCCTTAATGAATCTGGAATGTGCAAAGGGATGTATAGAGGAGTCCAAGGTTTGTGGGTAGAGAGTGAATAGCCTAAGTGTTCTCAGTGAGAAATTAACAGGAAATTTGTGGTTTGGGCAGGGACCTGGCAGTGTGGGAGGGGAGGAGAAGGTTCTCAAGACCGAGAGCAGAGAAGATGAGAGCAAGACGTGGAGAGAAATGGGCCAGCAGGAGATTTCCCAAGACAGAGACCTGAGTGATCTAGATGCTAACAAGTAAGACATGATTGGCAGCTGTGATCTCTAAATGTGGGGTGCTCAAATCTGCCTGGCAACCCAAACCGTTCAGGAAAGCCTACCCTGTAAAAGGTTGCATGTTGATAGTAACCTGGAGAGAAATGGAGAAAATTGCGCTCCATGAATGCTTATCAGGTCAGGATCATGAAATGAAGAAAAGAGATGTCAGAGGAGGTAAGCTATGGAGTAGAGATCAACAATCCCAAATAGGTAGGAACCTGGAGCGAGAAGCTGGATGCTGTGTTTCTCTTCATAAATGGGATGAGGCTGGGGTCATTTGTACTCATTAAAGGATGAAGATGGTTCAGCAGCTTAGAGGACTGGGGATACCCAGCTAGCTAGCATCTGCATTAGATTACTGGCCAGAAGAAGAAGATTTAAAGCCAAGAGCACTAGATTTAACCCCAAAGGAGATTTTTAAAAATTAGGTGTCTGTGGCTACAGGAGTTGCTGGCATTGACCAACACAGGCCTCAGGCAAAATAGAGAAGAAAGGAGATCCCTAGCAACCCCTCCAGAGAACTGAGCCAGCCCTGTGATGCTCTGTGGTTGGGTTAAAAAAAGTGGGATAAATAGGGTCCAAAGAGGGATAACTGTGCTGGAGGTAACAGGTGGGAGGGGTGGAGGGGGATGTAGTGAGAAAGTTCAACCAGCTTCTCTGCATCTGTTCCTGGGGTTGAGCAAGCATGGATTTTACTTTGCTGCCCTCTGGATGATGGAACCCCCAGTGACCTCTGCCTGTGTTCTGTATCCCTGGAACTCTCAGGCCCATTGACAAAGCCCAGTTCCTGGCAGAATGACTGCTAGTGGAAACTCAGATATCCATATGCCCCAGCCCCGGTCCGCCACTTCCACATGCAAATCATACTTCCTAAACAGCTCATCTGCCTCCTCGTTTTCCTCTGAACACTCCTTCCTACGCCTGCTCCTCCAGGACCTGTTGTCACGGGGCCTGTCTTTACTCTGGTTAGGTCTCAGGTTTCCCTCCAAGAGTTGGGCACATGTCACTGGCGCTGCATAAATGCGTATCAGGTCAGGAGCCAAGCTCTCGTACTCGATATCCTGCTACACACACACACGTGTTCTAACTTCCAGGGTGGTTCCCTTTCTGTAAAAGAGCAAGTCTCTTACAGTTCCACACAAGTGTTAGTCACTCAGTCGTGTCCGACTCTTTGCAACCCCATGGACTATAGCCCACCAAATTCCTCTGTTCATGGACTGCTCCAGGCAAGAATACTGGAATGGGTTGCCATTTGCTTCTCCAGGGGATCTTCTGGGTGCATTGCAGGCAGATTCTTTACCAGCTGAGTCACCAGGGAAGCCCCAATATTTAAATATACAAGTTAAAATTCCAACATGGGAGAACCAGGGGACCTTACTGTGTGTTGCTGAGGCCTCACAGTGCTATTACCTGACCCTACAGCTTTGCATGGATGGAAACCAGAGAGCCAGCTGGCTCCACCACGGTGGATGGTGTAGCTGTCTCTAAGGTGGAAGCTGTTCCTTCCAGGGGCTGCTGAGAAGCCGACCTTCTTTTTGCCTTCTCTTCTCCATCATCTTCCTCTCTTCCTGCCCCTCTTCTTCTCGCATCAGATCATTATTTATTCACATTTGCTACAACATCAGGCACTCAGGCACTGTATTAGGCTCTTATCTCGAATCATCCTCATCACCACCCTCTGATACGGGTACCAGTATCCCCACCTTTACAGAGGTTAAGAAACTTGTTCAAGCCCAGAGCTAGAGAGCAGCCATTCTCTTTGCTTGTACGTTTGTAAATTTTTTTTATGTGAACCATTTTTAAAGTCTTTATTGAATTTGTTACAATATTGCCTCTGCTTTATGTTTCGGCATTTTGGCCAGGAGGCATGCAGAATCCTTAGTTCCCCAACCAAGGATCAAACCTGCATCCCCTGATTAGAAGGCAAAGTCTCAACCATAGAAGCACCAAGGAAGTTCCCCAGCCATTCTCTCTGTTTACAAAGCCCCTACTCTCCTGGGTTGCCTTTCATTTGGGCCAGGTTCATCTGGCCAGTTCCTCTCTTTATTCCCTCCAGTCTCTCTTACACAAAGCCTTGCTAGCCAGCTGCCTCTTTTGGTCCCCTCCCTTAATTCAGAATCTGTTAGATCAAGTTTCTTTCATATTTTCGGTGTCACTTACGGAAAACACTGATCACTTTCTACCAGAAAATGTATTATGGTCCTTGACAAATTTGTTTTTAAANCTTACACAAAGCCTTGCTAGCCAGCTGCCTCTTTTGGTCCTCTCCCTTAATTCAGAATCTGTTAGATCAAGTTTCTTTCATATTTTTGGTGCCACTTACAGAAAACACTGATCACTTTCTACCAGAAAATGTATTATGGTCCTTGACAAATTTGTTTTTAAATTTAAAATAACTGAAATGTATTGGCCCTTAACAAATTGCTCTTCAATTTTATATCTGCCTCCACTGCTGCACTCATAGGTGGAAGAGCAGGGACCAAATCAAGTTCATCCGTGTCGCTTTCAAAATGCTTTATCCAGAGATGGGCATGAAGGACACTCAGGTGATATTTCTGAGCAAAGGGCAACAGCAGAGTACAGAGTATGGGCTCTACAGACAAACCGTGCTCGGTCTGAGTCTTCTCAACCACATCCAGCTCTGTGACCTTGAGCAAGAAGCTCACCTTTCTGAGTCTCAGCTTTCAAAATGGAGAGGATGAGAGTCCCCACTGAATGCTATACAAGAAATGCTCATAAAGTGGTTAGCACACTAACATCACAGTACGTGCTAAATAGACGGTGGCTATTGGTAGTGACGGGGCTGGGAGTGGTGTGATTGATACAAGTCTCTGACCTGTCTCTGACCTTTTACAATCATCCAGTGTAGCCACCCAAACCTCCCAGGCCTTTTAGCGGCAATTCCTTTTGACCTGATTGTTCCCACCCTGCTGTCACCCTGACTCTATGCCCCAAATGTATTCACTGGTCTCTATAGTCAGCCTTCTGATTCCAATCCTGCCTCACCCTTGGCACATGGATTAGGGTGGGAAAAGGGAGAAAAGCATGAAAGAAGAAAGGGCTTTAGCTAGACTTCCCTAACTCTTCTCTGGATTTTTTTCACTAACGTCTAAACTAGTATTGCTGCTTCTAACCTTATTTTCATCTGATTCACCATCCAGGTAGTCACTGAAATAACAACAGCTAGCAGGTATTAATCATGTATTACATGCAGGACAAGTTCAATTTAAAGCACTTTGTGAACGTTAATTCATTTGATGCTCACTACCAGCAAGTAAACAGAAACGGTAAGTTCATTTTAATGATGAAGAAGCTTGCATTCGCTTGCCCACTTGCTTGAGCACCTTGACCAAGTACAGCTAGTAAAGAGCCGAGATTCCCGACAGAACGATCACTCAAGATGAACCTGGCTGCTGTCTTTGCATAAGATTGTAAGCACATCGAGATGTAGGTGGCCTTTGAGGCAGCCTATTCAGATCTGGCTACAACCTGGGACGGGTGGATTTGGGATAGGAGCAATGTTTGTGTGAGGGTGTCCTCTGCTCCCTTGCACAAATATTTCCCCAAAAAGCAGCTAAAACCTGAGAGGCCCTTAAGTGAGGAGAAATTTAAAAGTCCCATCCTGATACACATTCCCAACAGTGGGTTCCCACAGGTCAAGACTCTCACTCACCTTCACGTCTCCCTTGTACTCTGACCCAGCACTGTGCCTGCCCCAAGGCATGCTATACACACATGGTATTATTCAGCTGGATCTCTCCAGGTTGTTTTGAGAATCTCATGAAATAATATTTAAGTGTCTCATGAAATGCTGAGTGTGTCTCAAATAAAATGCGTTATCATTATTGCTTCTTAAAAAAAAAATCTGATTATTTGAAAGGCTACTGAACAATTTTCACTCCATTGGCAAAGGCAAGGAGGCACACAGCCATGCAGAGCTTCTTTGGAAGGGGTCAAGTTGTGGTTTGAAGGCCTCTTTATGGTCTAAATTCGGCTTTTCTTGCTCAGACTGCATGGAGAAAGTACAGCCTGGGGGGTCCCCCTCTGCTACCTGTTTGTGGCAGAACCATTTGGAGCCCACCCTCTGGACCGGGTGCCCATTCCTTGACTTTGGTAGATAAACAAACCCAGGAGACTGACTAGCCAGTATGGGTGTTTGTTTAGAGCAGTTGAGGAAACATTCCCAGCCCAGAAGACACAGCTGGGATGGCTGTCAGAACAACCCAGGCCTCTGGGAAAAGGCGAGGCTTAGCCCAGCAAACACGGCCTCGGCCTGGCTTGACCTCCAGATGCCACGTGTCACCTCTGGTGGGAAAATAAATAGTCCCCTTGTCTGGAATGTGTGCCCCTTCTCTCGCGGAACATGGGAAACAGCCAGCAATTGTGGGGAGGGGAAGCCTGTCTGCAAGCTGTCCTCTGAGCAGGAGGACAGGCCGCCTGCTGGCAGAACGGCTATTGTCTCCCCAGGGGGCACGCTCGTCCCTCAGCCTCCCAAGATTCGGGCTCTAGGCTTCCAGATGGGCCAGGGATGCTGTCCACGCTGTTCTGTAAGTTGGGGGTTAAGGGGTAAGACTGTGGACAGGGAAAGACAAACATCCTATGATATCACTTACTTATGGAATCTAAAAAAAAAAGATATAAAGGAACTTATATACAAAACAGAAATAGACCCACAGGCGGAGAAAGCAAACTTTCTGAAAGGAGAAAGTGGGGAGGGACAAATTAGAAGGCTGGGGTTAACAGATACACACTGCTGCATTTAAAATAGGTAAGTGATAAGGGCCTACTGTTTAGCACAGAGAACTACTGACATATTCAGTATATTGTAATAAACTACAATGGAAAAGAATCTGAAAAAGAATAAATGTGTATCTGTATAACCAAATCATTTTGCTGTACACCTGAAACACTATAAATCAACTGGAGAGAACCCAGGTCAGGGTGATGAAATGTTCACCTTTAAATCCTGCCTGCTGACACTTGTTGCCCGGAGCCCTCAGAGGTGGTGAGAAAAGGCAGAATCAGAGGTGGGAGTGAGAAAGCTGGCCTGGGTGGCAATGAGTTTGCCAAATTGGCAGTGAACAGGGTGGTGCTGCTTTCTTACTCATAAGGTGGGCTCCTAAACCTCTGGGAATGCAGGAGGAAGCAAACAGCTTTCATCTTCAGAACTAAGTTTAATTACTAATAATGACTTCTAGGAGCCTTTATATTACAAATTGTTCTGATGCTGGCTGCAAGCTCTGTGGGAAAGAGTGGGACATTTGATGAGTAGTACCTGCTGCAAAGTTCAGTTGTGAAGTGTCGTCAGAATGCCCACCCTTCTCTGCCATCCCTGCCCTAGCCCCCTTCCCACATGCATCTGAATGGCGGTCAGGGTCTCCCCCTTCCCTCCCCCGCAACAACCCCTCCCAGGGCTGACAACTCTCCACCTTCATACACTTCTTTTCCCACCAGTGAAAATGCACTCCATAGACCAAGCCCAAAAGCTAGATCTTAACACGAATTGCCCTTCTTTAATTTTCCTTTGGATATGGGTAATTTACAAATCCTTCCAGTTCTACTTTCTCAAGATATATTTAATCCCTCTTCCTCCCTTCTCAATCCACATAACTTGCCTTAGCTCACCTCTCACCTTGATAAGTACAGCATCCTTCCGATAGATCTGTCTGACTTGGACTTCTTCCCATTTGATTCATTGCCCACAACCATCGTAAGAGGGATGCTATGAACGCTTATGTCAAAAATTAAAGGCTATAAGACTTCAAAACAGAGAGGAAAGACTCTTCAAATGGTGGAAGAGCCATCTGAGATGGCTCCAGGCCCCTTGGACTCCAGTGTCTAAAATCAATGATACTCCTCTGGTTTCCTTGCTCCCTGTACTGTTCACTGCTTGCTCTCTCTCTCATCTATCTCTTCCCACCCTTTCTCCCTTTCCCTCCTATTAGCCTTATTAACGGATCTCCTAAATGCCTTCCAACGCACCTTGTTCAAGTATGTATAACAACCTGTTCAAAAATCATTATTCTTCAAGCTCTGAAGTCTAGGAGAGCAAATACATTCCTCTTGCTCTTCCAGTAGCCTGACTATATCTTCTGGTGATTTGCTCCTGTCTCCAGAGGAGTCAGGTGCCCAGAGGAAGAAAAGGCAAAATATGGATGACACTGGCCAGTGAGTGGGAAGCTTGTAAGGCTCAAGAGATTCTTTCCTTAGAGAGCCAGCCCTCAGTAGTAGAAACCACTTGTAGTTTGTTTCAACCAGCTACACAAGGATGATTTCTTCCCTGGAAAAGTATGATGGGCTTCATAGGCGTGGAAGAGGAACACAGCATTTTGTAATAAACGCAACAGAAGCTCTTGCCCAGGAGAAAGGGCATTAACCTTGCCCAGTGACAGACTAAGCTGTCAGCGTATAGCTGGAAGGTCCAAATGAAGAGAACCCTTGCAGAGGGCCATGTTCCCGGATTCTGGGGAAGACTTGCGCCACCTACTGGTGAAGGATAAATAAGACAGGTTCCAGACAGCCTTGTTGGGTGAGCCAGGGAGCCAATATACCACTTAAAATTTCAACATCTAAAGTATTGATTTTTAATTAGCAAACATGGGACATTATACCTGGGCACTGCACATGGCACTAAAGGTTACAGTCACTTCCAGGGTTTCCAGAGGACTTATGATCTGTTCTGATCATTTTTACTGGCTTCTCCAGAAGCATTCTAAAGCAAGAGGAGAGACAGAAAATGTGGACACCAAGGAGATGCCTAGGAAGGGTGATATGCCCAGAAAGGTGTGGGGAAAGATTGGAAGAACTGGGATCCATTAAAAGGCAACTGTCGGTGCTTTTTCTCGGTAAGAGTTGAGTGGATTTTTGATATAATTAAAAATTAACATTTAAAGTACAGAAATACTTTCCCCCTTTTAAAAAATTTCTTTTTAATATTCTTCAGGAAAGCCTTCCCTGTCTCCAGCGACTGGATTAGATGATCCTGGTATGCAAACTCATCGCCTCCTATACTTTCCTTTCCAAGCTCTTCTCAAACTGTTTAATCATACATCTGTATATTTCTTCATGTATTTAATATCTATTTCCCCACTAGACTATAAATTCTGGGAGAGCAGAACCAAGTTGTCTGTTCTTCCCTGATTTATACCCAGCAATTAGCACTTGCCGGAGACATAATCTAAACTCAAAGGGGCCGATGATAATGATGGACTTTAAGGTGGGTAGAGGGGAGATAAGACCTGAAGGCATACTTAAGAGTACTTTACAGACTGCAGGTCTAAATGAAGAATTATTATAGTGTGTTCCAAGAAGGTTGGACAGAAAGGTCGTGAGAGACATGGAATTGAGATTTTAAGAGGAGGTGTAGCTACTGGTGATGATAAGACCTAAATGAGGACTTCTTTTGTGGTTAAGATTCCACCTGCCAGTGCAGGGGGCACGAGTTTGATCCCCGATCAAGGAAAATTCCACATTCCATGGAGTAATTGAGCCTTGTGGACCATCCCGCCCCACAGTTACTGAAGTCTGCCTGCCTGGCGTCCGTGCTCTGCAACAAGAGAAGCCATTGCAGCGAGAAGCCAGGCTCCACTGCAGCGAGAAGCCAGGCTCTGCAGCAGGAGAGCAGCCCTCAACTCGCCACAGCTAGAGAAAGCCCGTGAGCGGCAATGAAGATCAGTGCAGCCAATGGTAAAAAAAAAAATAATAATGATGATAAATATAAAAGAGCTCTTTCAGTTCTGGTACAGAGTCAGTTCAGCTGCTCAGTCGTGTCCGACTCTTTGTGACCCCATGGAGTGCAGCACGCTGCATAGTGGTGATGTATACATTAGATGGTATCACTCCACTCAGATGATGCATACCCCTGATGGCTTCCCATTATCCCGACACAGATGTCTTAGCCTTCAGTACCCTACCTGGCCTGGTCCCTGAGCACCGCTCTAAATTCATACCCAAGATCTCCCTCCCTTGTTACACATACAGGCACACAAACATTCTTTCTGTACCTGGAAAACCCAAGCTTGTTCCCACCTCAGGCCTTTTGCAGTTGGTGCCCCTTTTGTGCAGTCTTCTTCCCTTACTCCAGGCCTTCTCCATCAGCTCATTCTGATTTCAGTTTAATATCACCTCCTCAGAGAGACCTCTCTTCTCCTGCAACCGAAAGCCATCTTCCCTTTACCCTGCTTTATTTCCTCCTGGAGTGTTCATTGCTCTCTGAGATGCTTTCATTTACTTCCTGTTCCTTTCTGCTGGAGTGTAAGAGTCAAGCGCTCATGGATCTTTTCTTTGTTCACCTGTTATTTCCAGCATTAGGAATGGAGTCTGGCACAAAATAAGTGCTCCATAAATGTTTACTCGCTAACTAACTGACTGAATAATGAATATTTAAAATTTCAGTTCTTCTGCAGGCTCTGGATAGAGCTGTGCTCAGATTCCTTTGATAGGGTTAGACAGGATGACATATTTTGAAGGAAGGAGCCACTCAGGGTTCTTCAGACAAGACATTTCTCTCTGATGTAAATTATTCTGAATATCGTATAACATCTCCAAAAGACCAAAGTTTGCTGATGAGGTAGCTTCTCAGACAACAACTATTTGAGTTCCACAAGGAACTGTCACACAAGACAAAAAGCCACCTACTCTTACCTAAAATAGTTTTGGCTTTAATTTTATATGAAAATTTTAGAGTGCCACTGTCTCAGGCACTATTGAGGCCTAATGAGATGACTGCACTTGGCAGGGACTGTTAGAGTCCCTATCCTGACTATATTTTTATTGTCAAACTGTATTTCTTAAAATAGAACTCTTTAGGGGAGGAGATTGGAGTGAGGTCTCCTGAGTAAGTCTTGCCAGAAAAATTGGGAATGTGACAAGGGCTGAAGGGGACATTAATGTTTCCCAAATTGTGTGCTAAAAAAGGCTAACTCCCTTTGCTAAAGCAAGAGCAACAAAAACAGGTTGGCTGTGGTAGAGGGTGAGATCCTGTCAAAATAAATCTGGTCATGTAGGTATTAAGTATTCTTGCCTTGAGAACCCCATGAACAGTATGAAAAGGCAAAATGATAGGATACCAAAAGAGGAACTCCCTAGGTCATTAGGTGCCCAATATGCTACTGGAGATCAGTGGAGAAATAACTCCAGAAAGAATGAAGAGATGGAGCCAAAGCAAAAACAATACCCAGTTGTGAATGTGACTGGTGACAGAAGCAAGATCCGATGCTGTAAAGAGCAATATTGCATAGGAACCTGGAATGTCAGGTCCATGAATCAAGGCAAATTGGAAGTGGTCAAACAAGAGACGGCAAGGGTGATCGTCGACATTCTAGGAATCAGCAAACTAAAATGGACTGGAATGGGTGAATTTAACTCAGATGACCATTATATCTACTACTGCGGACAGGAATCCCTTCATGCCATCATGGTCAACAAAAGAGTCTGAAATGCAGTACTTGGATGCAGTCTCAAAAATGACAGAATGATCTCTGTTCGTTTCCAAGGCAAACCATTCAATATCACAATTATCCAAGTCTATGCCCCAACCAGTAATGCTGAACAAGCTGAAGTTGAACGGTTTTCTGAAGACCTACAAGACCTTTTAGAACTAACACCCAAAAAAGATGTCCTTTTCATTCTAGGGGACTGGAATGCTAAAGTAGGAAGTCAAGAAACACCTGGAGTAACAGGCAAATTTGGCCTTGGAATGCGGAATGAAGCAGGGCAAAGACTAATAGAGTTTTGCCAAGAAAATGCACTGGTCATAGCAAACACCCTCTTCCAACAACACAAGAGAAGACTCTACACATGGACATCACCAGATGGTCAACACCGAAATCAGATTGATTATATTCT
>SJYX01006289.1:179069-202173 GCA_006410675.1 Oreotragus oreotragus | reverse complement strand
GCAATGGCACCCCACCCCAGTACTCTTGCCTGGAAAATCCAATGGACGGAGGAGCCTGGTGGCCTGCAGTCCATGGCGTCGCTAACAGTTGGACAGACTGAGCGACTTCACTTTCACTTTTCTCTTTCATGCATTGGAGAAGGAAATGGCAACCCACTCCAGTATTCTTGCCTGGAGAATCCCAGGGATGGGGGAGCCTGGTGGGCTGCCGTCTATGGGGTCACACAGAGTCGGACACGACTGAAGTGACGCAGCAGCAGCAGCAGCAGCAGCAGCATGTATGGATGTGAGAGTTGGACTGTGAAGAAGGCTGAGCGCCAAAGAATTGATGCTTTTGAACTGTGGTATTGGAGAAGACTCTTGAGAGTCTCTTGGACTGCAAGGAGATCCAACCAGTCCATTCTGAAGGAGATCAACTCTGGGATTTCTTTGGAAGGAATGATGCTAAAGCTGAAACTCCAGTCCTTTGGCCACCTCATGCAAAGAGTTGACTCACTGGAAAAGACTTTGATGCTGGGAGGGATTGGGGGCAGGAGGAGAAGGGGACGACCAAGGATGAGATGGCTGGATGGCATCACAGACTTGATGGACATGAGTGAGTGAACTCCGAGAATGGTGATGACAGGGAGGCCTGGCGTGCTGCGATTCATGGGGTCGCAAAGAGTTGGACATGACTGAACAATTGAACTAAACTGAAACAGGCTTATTTACTGCCAATCCATGCATTTGGAGATGTTCCTAGGCTTTGAGGTGACCTACCATATCCATTCTTTTTGGCCTCAAAACTTCCCAAGAAATAGCTACAAACATGGGTCATGGTATCAGTGGTAACTGTATGATTCTTTGTTGATAAACTTGGCTTTGACATATTGGAGAGTCAGTGGTTTGTAGAAGTGATAAGAGAAGGGTCAATATATATCAAAGAGGGAAGGTGAAAGGCAAAAACATAGCTTTGTCATTTTACCTTGAAGGGCAGAGGCTGTAGTACTTGAGAGGGAAATGCGGAAAATGTTGGGATTTTAAGCTGACTTCATGCTGGCTAAACCAACCTACCTGACAGAGGCTTTTAAGTCTTCCTCCACTCCCTTTAATTTGTTTGGCTGAAAGCCATTTCTGACAGAAGCATTTCCTTATCTAAGGAGTCATTTTTCGCATTCTATTTTGGTTTGAGGCATATTACTGCTTTCTTTGATTAGCATAAACTTAGGTAGAAAAGATCATTTCTCTTTCCCTTCAGGTAATTCTAGAACCAAGATGTTCAGGGAGGCAGGGTTGAGCACCAACCCAGTGTTACAAAATATAGTTACAACTATAAGTTACGTATATAAATATAGTGTATATGTAGAGTATATCTTCATTGTTTTCTGTTACACCAGAGGATTCCACCAGGTGGCTCAGACGGTAAAAATTCTCTTGAGTGGTCCATAGTTCTTCTGAATACTGACTGCAGTAGGGGTAGTGGGCAGTTCACTGCAGCTCAGGCAGGAGGTGTGGGTGGTCCAGGCAGCCAGTTAGTTGCTCATGTCTGGGAACAAAGACTAGGTACGCTGTGAGTACTTCTGACAGACCCTCTTTAAGTGGTCTACAAAACCATGGGTACTGATCTCATAGAATGCTGGTCTCATGGTCTCCTAATAAACTCTGGGGAGAAAATAAGGTAATTGTATAATGCAAGATAGAATATAAGTCCCATAGAAAGCATTAAAAAAAAAACTATGCAGTTATAAAGAAAAAAGAAATAGTAGGTGATTGGGGGAAAGGAGCAATGGATAAAGATCTCAAGGGCTTTAACGTCTGGATATCCACCTCTAGGGTCAAAGAAAGACGTAGGAAAGAGGCATCGGGCCAGATGGTTCCGGTGTCGGGGCAACAGATGCAGTGCTCTGATCAGGACAGGCCGGGGCAGACTGGGCAGCAGTGCAGAAGGTGGTCAGTGGCACGGTTCTATTGAGTTCCCAGGACCCACTTTCATTTGACTGCAGAGGAAGGCAAGCGCAATGGAAGACTTATTTGGCTTCAGAGACTTGAAAACCAGTCATATCTATGTTTGAACTCTTACTGTCTATGTAACTTCAGCCAAATCATAGAACTTCTTGACTTTCCATTTCTCCAATTACAGAAAGAGTATAATAACACCTTTCAGAGTTGTTGTGAAAAATAAATAAAATTGGTGGTTAGAAGGTGCCAGCCCAATGCCTGGCACACCATAGCTATACAATAGTTCCCTTCTGCTCTAGAAGAAAGAACACAGGGCTCATAAGAAATTAAGTTTTAAGATCTTACTTTATATTAAATAAAAAGAAATGCATATATGAAATATTTCTTGGTGGCATATCACATCAGTCAGTCAGTCAGTCAGTTCAGTCGCTCAGTCGTGTCCGACCGACTCTTTGCGACCCCATGAATCGCAGCATGCCAGGCCTCCCTGTTCATCACCATCTCCTGGAGTTCACTCAGACTCACTTCCATCGAGTCTGTGATGCCATCCAGCCATCTCATCCTTGGTTGTCCCCTTCTCCTCCTGCCCCCAATCCCTCCCAGCATCAGAGTCTTACACACACAGAAAAGAGTTTTGCAGTTACTACCCACCATGTGATAGCTCAGCTGGTAAAGAATCCGCCTGCAATGTGGGAGACCTGGGTTCGATCCCTGTGTTGGCAAGATCTCCTGGAGAAGGGAACCCACTCCAGTATTCTGGCCTGGAGAATTCCATGGACTGTATAGCCCATGGGGTTGCAAAGAGTCAGACACAACTGAGTGACTTTCACACCCACATACATACCCAACCATCAAGGTGTCGATTTATGCTATACATCTTGGGTACCAGCAAAAAAACCTTTGGTGTACCTGGTTTAAGTCCCTCTATTTCCCTGGTGGCTCAGACGGTAAAAAAAATTATGCCCGCAATGTGGGAGACCCGGGTTCAGGCCCTGGATTGGGAAGATTCCCTGAAGAAGGAAATGCAACCCACTCCAGTATTCTTGCCTGGAGAACTCTATGGACGGAGGAACCTGGCAGGCTACAGTCCATGGGGTCACAAAGAATCAGACATCACTGAGGAACTAACACTTTCACTTTCACTCAACAATACCAGTTTAATATCTAATAATTCAGTGGTGAGAGTAGGGGTAGGCTACAGTAGCTAAACAGGAAATGCAGACAAGGTTTTCTTTTATATGACTCAAAATTATATTGCCAATCCTAAAGGTAACAGAGACACCAAAGAAGTCAAAAGTGTTATTGTGAAAAATCAGTGTACATTCAATGGTAAGCATTGCTGCTATTTCCCAAAAATAACTCAGAAAAAAATCTGAATTCATTGTTTTGGAAAATCAGACTTAAGATTTGATTATATTTCTTTAAAAAAGAAAGTACTGTATAACTGTACAGATAAAGATGAGTAAATTGTATTCTGTAAAGTAATATTTATTTTTCCTGAGCTATTTCTAAATTAATGGTAGGTTATCATTGTAGCCATGAAATTAAAAGACACTAACTCCTCGGAAGGAAAGTTATGACCAACCTAAATAGCATATTAAAAAGCAGAGACATTACTTTGCCAACAAAGGTCCGTCTAGTCAAGGCTATGGTTTTTCCAGTGGTCACGTATGGATGCGAGAGTTGGACTGTGAAGAAAGCTGAGCGCCGAAGAATTGATGCTCTTGAACTGTGGTGTTGGAGAAGACTCTTGAGAGTCCCTTGGACTGCAAGGAGATCCAACCAATCCATTTTAAAGGAGATCAGCCCTGGGTGTTCTTTGGAAGGAATGATGCTAAAGCTGAAACTCCAGTACTTTGGCCACTTCATGAGAAGAGATGACTCATTGGAAAAGACTCTGATGCTGGGAGGGATTGGGGGCAGGAGGAGAAGGGGACGACAGAGGATGAGATGGCTGGATGGCATCACCAACTCGATGGACGTGAGTCTGAGTGAACTCCAGGAGTTGGTGATGGACAAGGAGGCCTGATGTGCTGCGATTCATGGAGTCACAAACAGTCGGACACGAATGAGCTACTGAACTGAACTGAACTGAACTGATAATTGAAGGTGGCTTAAAATCTAGAAAATCTGATATTGTCTGATTTAGATCCAGACTCCCTTTGTCACTCCCACCTTCTGTTACAGTCACTGTCCTCACGCTGATCACACCTATTCACATGACCCTACCACACTCCTGTATTAAAATCAGTCTACTTCTCCCTTTGTCTCTCTGCAGTTGCACACGTTTCAGTCTTCAGAGAATAAAGTTGCCACCAACTACATTTTACTTCTAGTTTTTTGAGGTATCTCTTGGCTATTTCCCTGGGTTGGGAAGATTCCCTGGAGAAGGGAATGGCTACCCACTTCAGTATTCTAGCCTGGAGAATTGCATAGACAGCGGAGCCTGGAGAGCTGCAGTTCTTAGGGTCGCAGAGTCAGACACGACTGAGCAACTAACACTTGGCTATTTAACTCACCCATGTTTACCATGTGAGTACAGAAAATGCCCCACTGGGCGTGCAATTACCCCTTACAGTAGCTATTGCCTTCAGTATTGGATTGAGGAGGGCAAATGATCATTTCTGCGTTAAGTATAACTAGACTGAGCTTCTCCCCATTACTTTTAAGCCCCTTTTTTGTTTAAATTTACTTTCTATATCCTGCTTTCAAATGTCTCTCTGTAGAATCAAGGGTTAAAAATTCTTCATATTTGCTCACAAAGAAGCAAAAAGATGGTTTGCTTCAGATGTTTCTCTCAGAAGTTCTCTGTATAAGTAAAATTTTGTTTTAATTGTTTTTAATTAGACTGTTCTTAAGACTTGTACTTTCATCTAGATACACATGATGTTCTTTGTATTTATAATGCAACTATTTTATATATACAGTATATACAGAAATGTGCATTGTATTTGAATCTGTGATACCTGACTTATGAACTGAATGTGTGTTTTGAAAAGAGCTCTATCTTCATTCTGTATCTCCAGCTCCTGATAGAATGTCTGTATAATGAGATACTCAGCAAATATTTGCCTATAGCGGCTGAAAAACAAAAACTAATTTATTTCCAAATCTTTAAGTTTTTTGGTTAAAAGGCTATATACAACATAAGTCTGAATTTATAAAAAGAAACTTTTTTAAAGGTGCCAATGAAGGAGCTCAAGTTGTTCCTGAGAAGTACTATTCTTACACTGGTTCAAGTCACATTTAGAACATTTAAAATATCTCTTGTGAGGGAACATGCTTCACTCTGCTTCAGAAGTCAAGGGAATAATCATTTCCTTTTATATGGGGAGTTGGAAAGATTAAAAAGTCAGAGGTTCCTTCTACTTCCAGAAGCATTCCAATTCGACATGAGAGCTTAATTTTACATTCCCGTCATGTAGGAAAAACCACCTAGGAAACTGCAGAAAGGCAAACTCACACATTTCATTGAATAGGCCTGAGAGTGCTTGTTGAATAATCAAATCAGTTTTAGGGGGGTAAAAAGACCTTTAGGGTTTTGAAGCAGATGTGAGAATGCCTGATAACTCTGGCAAAAGGAGGAGGTCCTGATGATTGCATATCTAAGAGTTTGTTTCGTTTTAGAAAAGCTAACACCATCCAGGTAACATAGAAGGCGTGCTTTGTTCACATCACTTGCTTCCCTGTTTCCGTAAAACTTCTACGTGGAATATTATGTTGACAATCAGAATACGAGATAAAGCACATGCCTTACAGTTCAAGTCCAAGAAACTATTACCAGCCTGGGGTCAGAGGTCTACATTGCTGGAAAAGTTCTCAAGTCAGAAGGAGAGAAAAAGCAAAGAATGGTCTTTGAAATATTTAATTTGCATACTTTGATTACAAATTCATGGAAAGCACCAAAATATAAATGGGCATATTGTCATAAAGGCATAAGCCAGTGTCCTATAATACTAGTTTTTATACTTTTCTCTAGTTTAAAATACGCCACAAAATTAAGTTCACAGCACTATTTCCATTGATTTACTTCTACCCCTCCCTTCTGCTGTTCCCTAAATATCCATGGCATCCTTTTCATTTCTTCCCACCCCCCTTTTTTTTGGCTGTATTGTGCAGCATGTGGGCTCTTAAGCTTCCTGACCAGGGATCAAGCCCACATTCCCTGCACTGGAAATGTGAAGTGTTAACCACTGGACCACTAGGGAGGTCCCCATGACATCCTTTGAAAGCTTCACATTAAAGTTATGACCAACCTAAATAGCATATTAAAAAGCAGAGACATTACTTTGCCGACTAAGGTCCGTCTAGTCAAGGCTATGGTTTTTCCAGTGGTCACGTATGGATGCGAGAGTTGGACTGTGAAGAAAGCTGAGCGCCGAAGAATTGATGCTCTTGAACTGTGGTGTTGGAGAAGACTCTTGAGAGTCCCTTGGACTGCAAGGAGATCCAACCAATCCATTTTAAAGGAGATCAGCCCTGGGTGTTCTTTGGAAGGAATGATGCTAAAGCTGAAACTCCAGTACTTTGGCCACTTCATGAGAAGAGATGACTCATTGGAAAAGACTCTGATGCTGGGAGGGATTGGGGGCAGGAGGAGAAGGGGACGACAGAGGATGAGATGGCTGGATGGCATCACCAACTCGATGGACGTGAGTCTGAGTGAACTCCAGGAGTTGGTGATGGACAGGGAGGCCTGATGTGCTGCGATTCATGGGGTCGCAAACAGTCGGACACGAATGAGCTACTGAACTGAACTGAACTGATAATTGAAGGTGGCTTAAAATCTAGAAAATCTGATATTGTCTGATTTAGATCCGGACCCCCTTTGTCACTCCCACCTTCTGTTACAGTCACTGTCCTCACGCTGATCACACCTATTCACATGACCCTACCACACTCCTGTATTAAAATCAGTCTACTTCTCCCTTTGTCTCTCTGCAGTTGCACACGTTTCAGTCTTCAGAGAATAAAGTTGCCACCAACTACATTTTACTTCTAGTTTTTTGAGGTATCTCTTGGCTATTTCCCTGGGTTGGGAAGATTCCCTGGAGAAGGGAATGGCTACCCACTTCAGTATTCTAGCCTGGAGAATTGCATAGACAGCGGAGCCTGGAGAGCTGCAGTTCTTAGGGTCGCAGAGTCAGACACGACTGAGCAACTAACACATGGCTATTTAACTCACCCATGTTTACCATGTGAGTACAGAAAATGCCCCACTGGGCGTGCAATTACCCCTTACAGTAGCTATTGCCTTCAGTATTGGATTGAGGAGGGCAAATGATCATTTCTGCGTTAAGTATAACTAGACTGAGCTTCTCCCCATTACTTTTAAGCCCCTTTTTTGTTTAAATTTACTTTCTATATCCTGCTTTCAAATGTCTCTCTGTAGAATCAAGGGTTAAAAATTCTTCATATTTGCTCACAAAGAAGCAAAAAGATGGTTTGCTTCAGATGTTTCTCTCAGAAGTTCTCTGTATAAGTAAAATTTTGTTTTCATTGTTTTTAATTAGACTGTTCTTAAGACTTGTACTTTCATCTAGATACACATGATGTTCTTTGTATTTATAATGCAACTATTTTATATATACAGTATATACAGAAATGTGCATTGTATTTGAATCTGTGATACCTGACTTATGAACTGAATGTGTGTTTTGAAAAGAGCTCTATCTTCTTCATTCTGTATCTCCAGCTCCTGATAGAATGTCTGTATAATGAGATACTCAGCAAATATTTGCCTATAGCGGCTGAAAAACAAAAACTAATTTATTTCCAAATCTTTAAGTTTTTTGGTTAAAAGGCTATATACAACATAAGTCTGAATTTATAAAAAGAAACTTTTTTAAAGGTGCCAATGAAGGAGCTCAAGTTGTTCCTGAGAAGTACTATTCTTACACTGGTTCAAGTCACATTTAGAACATTTAAAATATCTCTTGTGAGGGAACATGCTTCACTCTGCTTCAGAAGTCAAGGGAATAATCATTTCCTTTTATATGGGGAGTTGGAAAGATTAAAAAGTCAGAGGTTCCTTCTACTTCCAGAAGCATTCCAATTCGACATGAGAGCTTAATTTTACATTCCCGTCATGTAGGAAAAACCACCTAGGAAACTGCAGAAAGGCAAACTCACACATTTCATTGAATAGGCCTGAGAGTGCTTGTTGAATAATCAAATCAGTTTTAGGGGGGTAAAAAGACCTTTAGGGTTTTGAAGCAGACGTGAGAATGCCTGATAACTCTGGCAAAAGGAGGAGGTCCTGATGATTGCATATCTAAGAGTTTGTTTCGTTTTAGAAAAGCTAACACCATCCAGGTAACATAGAAGGCGTGCTTTGTTCACATCACTTGCTTCCCTGTTTCCGTAAAACTTCTACGTGGAATATTATGTTGACAATCAGAATACGAGATAAAGCACATGCCTTACAGTTCAAGTCCAAGAAACTATTACCAGCCTGGGGTCAGAGGTCTACATTGCTGGAAAAGTTCTCAAGTCAGAAGGAGAGAAAAAGCAAAGAATGGTCTTTGAAATATTTAATTTGCATACTTTGATTACAAATTCATGGAAAGCACCAAAATATAAATGGGCATATTGTCATAAAGGCATAAGCCAGTGTCCTATAATACTAGTTTTTATACTTTTCTCTAGTTTAAAATATGCCACAAAATTAAGTTCACAGCACTATTTCCATTGATTTACTTCTACCCCTCCCTTCTGCTGTTCCCTAAATATCCATGGCATCCTTTTCATTTCTTCCCACCCCCCTTTTTTTTGGCTGTATTGTGCAGCATGTGGGCTCTTAAGCTTCCTGACCAGGGATCAAGCCCACATTCCCTGCACTGGAAATGTGAAGTGTTAACCACTGGACCACTAGGGAGGTCCCCATGACATCCTTTGAAAGCTTCACATTGAGACTTGGCAGAGCATGATGGCTCAACTAACATTTGCTGGCTGGGATTGACTTCTGGGAAAGACAGAGGAGGGATGAAATATACAAGGGACAGAGAAGCTCCTCGGAATCACAGCTATAGAGCCACAGGGCAGAAGGAAGAAATAAGAATTCATACTTTCTTTCAGGAAGTATTTTTTGAACACCCTCATGTGAAAACATTGTTCCAGCAATACATCACTGAACAAAACAAACGAGAATTTTCACCCTTGCAGGAGCTTTCCTTCTAGTTACAGGAGACGGACAACAAATAATGAAGTAAATTGCATAGTATTTGGAGGGCTTCCCTGGTGGCTCAGATGGTAAAGAATCTGCCTGCCATGTGGGAGACCCAGGTTTGAACCCTGGGTCAAGAAGATTCCCTGGAGAAGGGAATGTTGACCCACTCCAGTATTCTTGCCTGGAGAACTCCATGGACAGGGGAGCCTGGTGGGCTATAGTCCATGGAATTGCCAAGAGTTGGACATGACTGAGCAACTAACACACGTATTTTGAAGGTGACAAGTGATTTGGAAAAAGAAAACAGGGACCGGGAAAGCCAACCAGGTACAGTAGCGGGCTGAAATTTTGAACAGGTCAAAAGATGTCATGGAGCAGAGACTTGAAGGAGGCAGGGAGTTGGCTCTGTGGGTATCTGGGGGAAGAGTGTTCTAAGCAGAAGGAAGAGCCAGTGGAAGGCCCTACCGGAGTGTGCCTGGTACATTCAAGGAACACAAAGGGGCCTGTGTGGCTGGAGCCGGGGAAAGAAGGGCAGGCAGGAAGAGATACGAAGAGTCTCGGGGCGCAAATCCCATAGAGGTTCTTAGGTTGTTGTAACTAGCTTGCCTTCACGCTGGTACCCCGGCTGCTCCTTTGTCCTTTAGAGGCAGAGAGGGGGCTAGCAGTGTAAAGCCCCTAGGTCAGCACAGGAAGGTTGTGTTGAAAGAGGTGGTGGCCACGCTCTGCCTGCCTCCCCTAAATCTGGCCCTTCCCCGCCCCCTCCCGCCACAACCTCACGTCTTCCTGGAGCCCTAACTTTTCCCCTCTGTGCTGCCTTCGGCTTTGTGCATGCTTCTCTCATTTTGCTTTGACATTTACATTTTTTTTTACAGGTCATAGAGTGCTGTCTTGTTACCCAAACCCACTTGTATTTTGTTGACTTGCCCAGGATTTTTAACCTGGGAATTTAAAATCAAGATTCTGTGCTTTTTTTTTTTAAAAAAAAAAAAAAAAAAAAAGGGAAGATCTGGTGATACTGAGCCAGTATTCCTTCACAGTCACAATCTACTGGACCTGAGGAGAGTTGAGGTCCTTCAGGTAGAGGCACTGAGCTTTCAGCTTGACCCAGTCTTCGCCACTCCCTATAGTCTCACACCCCTCCTTCTGGCCTCACTTTGCTCCCCAGCTGGACCTTCACAGGCACTGAACTGTATGAACTTGCCCTGCAGGCCTCCAGTGCCCGCCACCATCCACCCCCTTTCCAGCAGCTCGCTGACTTTCATTCTTTTGCTTGGAGAGTTCCCTCTGACTTTGGCCTGGCCAGCCTTGACCCTGCTTGCCTCAAGTGGGCAAGTTCTTGACTTCCAACCATCCAAGACTTTTCCTCAGACTCAGTCTTATTGTCTCAGGTTCGGTTAACTTGAATATAGAATTCTTTGTATTCAAGGACCTGGGCTGGAAGGGCTCTGGGAAATCCGAGAGAACCCCAGATCTCCTGTTTGAGGACCACAAACGAAAGTAGAGAAGACAGGTGTTCAGCATTCTTCTAAGAGATACACTTTTCACCGCCTCGTTCTTTACATCTGCATAAGGATGAAAGCCTGCTACATTCTGTTCTCATTTAACTCTCCCAGAGTTCCACATGGGGCCTCCTTGCTTCCAAAAGGAAACGTGGCAGAAAAGACAGCTTTTCTATTTCCTTTCTTCGTAATTAATGTGTCCTTTTGCCAATAGTAAATCTATGGGAACTGAATGACTAATGAAAGCAAAGTTGGCTTCTGAAGTGGGGTGGAAGCCTCAGCTCTTTCATTTATTTTCCTCTCACCTAATTAGACTTTCAAAAGTAAGCAGAAGGAGGTAAAGGGAAAAGGAAGAAAGGGAGGGAGGGAGAGAGCAGGTGGTCCATGCGCTTCTACCCTACACCCCCTCCAGTCCCTGTGCGCTTCCTCTGTGACCCCTGGAGCCTGTCCTAGACAAGCCTCATGTTCAGAGTGAGGACATGGTGATGCTATTTCCTTCCCTTTTGATTCTCCCTCCTTCTGCCCCTTTACGATGCACCGCAAGTAGCCAGACTTGAGTCTGAGGAGGTCTTGTGCATGGGAGGTCTCTCTGGTTCTGGAGGGCTGATGGAAGTCCAGCCAGGTCTGAGAAGGAGGGGTGGGAGCTGGCTGCTTGGTTTGAGGGTGCAAGGGGGCCTTGTAGGACAGCCCTGCTTACAGAGGTGGAAAAACAGGATGGTACTAGGAGTGCATTGGAGACTGACTCCACCGTCAGGAGTAAGGAGTGAGAATTTGGTTCAGTGCCCGTTACACTGGATTTCCCGAGTACCTAGGAGGGGAAAAGTGACTGGAGGAGAGGACATCCTAACATTAGGATATTTAAATGATTCCCAGTTCCTGGCCAGGTGTTGAGTGAATAACGAACTAATCCTTAGGTGACCCATTCGGTAGCTCAAAGGCAACTCAGGAGGCTTTATCTGTGATGCTCCTTTTAAAATTGCTTTAATCACAAGCCATGATAAAGCCCATAATACTCACTGGGTATACCTGACTGGAGAGAATCGGCCTTCACTAAAGAAGCCAAGACAATGAAAAAAGAATCTTTTCTCTTGATTTATGAGCCCCTGGGTTGCATGAGTGCTTCTCTTCAAAGGTTATGTTTCCCATTTCATGCCCGTCATTTTATTTTTTGATATCTGCTTAGAAATAACCTTGTCTTTCAGGTACTTATTTATCCCACATAAATCCTTTGGCCATTTCTAAGAAACCACAGAACTCGGCTCTGACAGCCTTCCTCGAGAGCCGAGCCCTGCCAGCCCAGTCCAGCACTGCCACCTAGGCTGGCCTGGTATGAAAGGATTTAACGAGCTTTCTCCTGTGGAGGAGTCGGGTGGAATTTATAAAATGGGATTTAATTGGGGCTGAATAAACTCACTTTACAATTCCTCACACATCGGCCCTCTGTTCATGGGTGACAACCGCCTGCATTTGCTCAGATTTTTAACAGAATCCTAGTTCCGCAGCCATGGGTCCCCACGTCACCTCTTGGAGCTGTTAAAGCTCCAGCTGCTGGCCTCCAAGTCGCCCTGGGAGAAGCTCCAAACCCTGAGCCCTCGCTCCTGTCTCCTAATAAAGAAATCAGAACTACCAGGGCGCACAGATGGAATTTCTGGGCAGAATCAGAAGCTCTCGTTCAGTGAAGCACTGTGTGTGCTGGTTAATGGCCGCACCATGCCCACTGACTTCATGCTGCTTTTATCCCTCTTTGGCAAATGGGCTCTACCATTTGATATGGATGGAGGGAACAAAATTAGATCCTTGATAAGTGAAAGTCTGAGACAGCTTAGCTGGAAAACCCAACTCCAGCCCAGGAGATTACCATGGCCCAGGAGAAGGGAATGACAACCCACTCCAGTATTCTTGCCTGGGAAATCCCATGGACAGGTGGGCCACAGTCCGTGCGGTTGCAAAGAGCTGGACACGACTGAGCAAATAACAACAAAAAGGACCTCTGAGAAAGCCACAGATGCTGTTGTTCTTATAGTGGGAGAGGGTTTGTTCTCTGGGGAAAGACTGGGAAATGGGAGAGGGTAAACGCATGATTAACCTTGGAGTATTATTTGTATAGAGATACCCAGAGGAAGGAAGGAGGGTGGGGGGAGTTGCTTGGGGCTACCTGGGTGACAGGATCTTCCTCTCTCCACTTATGGAAATGGCAGACAAGCCTAGGGTCAGGATGGCAAATAGATTTTATCTCATGTGCCAAGCCAGCACATTGGTAGTGGCTGCCTGGAAGACTCTATAATAAAGAAGAATTTCACTCCTCTGTCTAGACTCTGGGAAGAAGTTCCTGTGATTGATTAGTTGCCATAGAGACTGATTCTATTTGTAGAAGTTTTACCCCATCACATAGATTGTGAGTTAGGGGATTTTGGGGTGATACCCTGTGAATTAGCTGCCTTCTGAGACAGTAGAATAACATTACACGGTACACGGAGTTTTTCATGATATGGTCCTGTAGATTGTCCAGCATTGCGTTCCATGTTACTCCCACCTCTAGCTTAATAAACCCATCGTGGGTCTCTGAACACAGTTTTGGGCAGACAGGAAATCTAAGTTAGAGACCCTTGGAGCTCTACTCCTTCAGAGACCAGGGCAGAAGCCCCCTGGCACACTGCAGATGCTGGAAGCCCAGCACCTGGAGCTCGGATCCTCTGGGGGAGCAGGTGCTGGGCGCAGGGGTGGCCCAAGGCAATAATACAAGGGGAGCCATGTTCAACTGGACCCAGCAAAGCCTTCAGACCAGAAAGGACATCAGAAGAGAAGAGTTAACTGGGCAATGGAAATCCAAGTCCAGTCATTTGAGAAAAGCCATCAGTCAGGTATGGATGGGGCTAAGCTGGACTTTTGGGTGAAGGATAGAGGAAACCAGATATTTCCCTGAGCAGTGCCCCCTGGAAGAGAGGAACAAGATCCGTGTGCATGTAATACAGAAGAGGACATGAAGGCTTGGTCCTCAGCCCACCCGTCACAGTACTCAGCCAAAAGACAACACTGGGCTTGGCTCTGCAGCCCACACCTCAGCTGTGAGATCCACAGGCACATCATTTAAGCCCTGAGTTTCAGTCTCTTCATCTATAAAATGGGAGCAAGAAGACNTAAAAAAAAAAAAAGGCAAAACAAAAGAAAGAAAATTTTAAAATGTAATACTAATTATAAAAAAGATAATGCCTTTTAATGCAAACAGTGGTCACCAGAGATTATGAAGTATTTTTTCCTAGATAATCTTGAGAGGGCTATTGGAATAATTTTTATCATTATTTGAAGAAAGTACAATGTGACTCAGAGTGGGTAAAAATTACTAATAAAACCTTGGAAGCTGGTTAAGTAAAATTTCAGCATTGTGCCCTCTCCTCACCAAAGCTGATGTCTAATAGAGTCCCTAAGTGTTCTCTATTAGGACGAGTATAGCTTTATTTTCAATTTTAAAATATCACATATGCAGTACAAGTCTTATGTTCTAGACATGGTATAAATATCAATCAGAGAGGAATGGTTAAATAAATCATGAAAAATGAATACAACTTAATATTACGTGGTTGTGAACTAAAATGAGAAAGCTCTTTCTATACTTATATAGAAAGAGCTCCAGGATTTATTCTTAAGTAAAAAAAAAAANAAAATATCACATATGCAGTACAAGTCTTATGTTCTAGACATGGTATAAATATCAATCAGAGAGGAATGGTTAAATAAATCATGAAAAATGAATACAACTTAATATTACGTGGTTGTGAACTAAAATGAGAAAGCTCTTTCTATACTTATATAGAAAGAGCTCCAGGATTTATTCTTAAGTAAAAAAAAAAAGCAGGGTTTAGAATCTAGTATATAATTTTGTTAAGTTTGAATATGAGATAATACATACAGCAATATATATTTGTTTGCATATGCATAAAAGCTATTTGAGAAGGATCTACATAAATGTATATAACTTTGGTCATCATGGCTGAGGAGCTTGGCAGAAGATATGGTAGGAGAGAGACTTTACACTAAACATACTTTAAAGTAGTTTTCTGAACCATATAAATGCTTACCTATTACATTTTCCTTTTTCTTTTTTTCTTAAAGAAGTAAAAAGGAAAACTGTTTTAAGTCATCCTAGAATACGATTTGGAGTCAGAATGGTTCTCTTAAGGACCTCTAAGGTTATTCTAGGACTACCAAACTATTGTTAAGCATATTCCTTAATAAATTAGAGGGTTATGGGGGAAGGAAGGCAAGTGACAAAGACATCAACCTTATCTGCCTATGCTTCTTGAGGCTGACAGTATCTTGGGCAAGGTCTAAACAATGCCAGAGAGAAGTTCACTTCTGGGGCTCATGTCTTCCTGGTTAACAGCCATTTGCTCAACATACAACATTTAAACTGCCTCTCTCACCAGCCACGTGGCAGAGCGAAAATAACAAATGATCCCTTTTTTCATTATTGAGGAGAGAAGAAAGATGACAAAACATGATGTGAACATAAGAAACAAAGAGAACTAGGAGGTAAGATCAGGAGGAACACGGCAAGTAAGAAGGGAACAGCAGTGGAGGTGGGAGCACAGAGAGAAGCCAGGAAACTGGGCCACGCACAGAACACAGGAATCTAACAAGCGTCTTGAGAAATGCCGAGCCCTGTGGGGACTGACTACGGCCTGTAGATGCACAGCCATGACCCCCGGCCCAAAACTCAGAGGGACCAGGCAAGGAAAAAGGGCTGTGCTGTTTTTAAAAATACTTTTTTAGTTTAAATTCAGGAACACGTTTCAGACTATACTGTACGTGAATCAATGGTAATTATTATGCTAATTATACAGGGCATGTGGGTTCTGGGCAAACTGCCAAAGTGGTCAACAATGCTTCAAAGTCTATGCACCAAAGTCACAGAGGGAAACATTTGGCAGGAGAATGCAAGGGGGTGTCACAGCTTCCTGAAGAGTCAGTGAGAACGGAAAGTTTCATCTCTGGTCAGTCTAAAATTTTTTCAACCACTCCAAGCCACAAAATAATATTCAAGTTAACACTGTGTAAGACAAACAAACAAACAAAAAAAAACACAAAATCTTTTAAAACATAACTTAAAATATGCCTAACATAAAACCAGTAACAAAAAGATGTTAAACATTTTATACAAAACAGAATAAAAACAGGATAGCACCAGGTATTTTTTTTCTCATATGTTGATAACAAATAAGATCCAAGTGCCAAAAAAAAAAAAAAAAAAAAAANCAAAAAAAAACACAAAATCTTTTAAAACATAACTTAAAATATGCCTAACATAAAACCAGTAACAAAAAGATGTTAAACATTTTATACAAAACAGAATAAAAACAGGATAGCACCAGGTATTTTTTTTCTCATATGTTGATAACAAATAAGATCCAAGTGAAAAAAAAAAAAAAAAAAAAAAGGCAGCTCAATAGCTTTCTGTGGCATAGCAACTACACGGAAAGGCTCTGGAAGGAACAAATCTGGCCCAAGTTACCTAATGTGAAACGGATATAATCCTTGACTGTACAAAGCCTTTTTATGAAGAGTTAAGGAGTTCTAGGTCATTGTTTTCTCACTGGAGGTAATACTGCCTTTCACTGTAGACTCCAAGCCTTAATTCAAGGTGGATTTTATGGACGAAAGAGCAAATACTTGTGAATAAGGAAACTGAAAAAAAATCTAGCATATTTATAAGTTCAATGACAAAAAAAAATAAAATTAGTGGACATTTTACATTGAATTTTATATTATTTTCTTCTTTTCTTAGGCCAGGAGAACACACATCTTTGTATAAAAGACACAGAAGAAAATTATCTTGCCATAAAAGACCACCACTGGCTCTTCCAACTTGTAATCTGTTTTCACATATAACCGACAGATTTTGCCTGTTTTATTCACCAATATAACCCCAATACCCAAATTGTACATAGTGAGACTCAGTGCCTATTGATAATGGCAACCTACTACCCATACCAAACATGCTCACAGCTTACCACTTCTATTCGAAAAGTTTCTGCAAATTCACTAAGCAGCACCCCAGAAAAAGGTGGGTAAAGAACAGGTACGTAAAGAACAAAGTTTCTTGGTGGAAGAGAAATGGCTCATTAACGCAGGTAAAATTATCTTCCTTGGTATAGACTTGGTTTCTTTTCCTGTCCACACCCTTTCCAGATCTTTTAGTAAAATGTGATCTACCAATTAAGTGTATTTGCCTTAGAGATTAGCCATCTTACTTCCTAACAGTACCATAAAATATTTTTGCTTTTCTTTTTCCTTCAGCATATGAACACTATTACAACTGAAGCATCTGAAATGTCCAAGTTGTCTGCAAGACAAGACATGATTTGTCTTGACTCCTGTCACTGTGACTTTTGGAGAAATATGGTAATTATAAAGATCAACCAATTGGGCTTTATCAAGAGTAAAGAAACTGGTAATAGTCTAAACAATACTCTAAATACTTGATTGTTTTCTTAACCATTTCACAAGTTTAAAACAGAATTTTTCAGCAGAATATTTCAAAACCAAATGAATTCCTCAATCTGCTTTCTTAATCTCACAGTCCATTAGCAAACACATTTTTTGTTCTGAGACAAATCTGTTTCCTGCCAGCTATCCATATACGTAGCAATTGCTATGTTAAATAATATACCAATTTTTAACCAACAAAGCACTAAGCTCTGCCTATTCAATTCAGAGATTTTTGACTCTTCAAGGGTCACCGCCACCAACTAGCCAAAACCTGACACCCCTCAGTGAGAAAGTTTTGTTTTCTTAAAAGGCAGACATGATTTCTCTCATTCTATACTGGAATTATTAAAGTATATTTTAAACTAATAGTTATAGGTTTTAACCATACAGTCTTAATCAACTGATTTATAAATCACCAAAATGCAAAACAATTTAGAGGAATAGTGTAAATTTCTCACCTATCCCATTTTACTGCAACTGGAAAATGAGATCTTCTAAAATTCCCTTTGCTCTCTAAACCCAACTAGAAATGGAAGAACAGTGCAACCCCAAAGACACACAACAAAACAACAGAGTAGCCCACAGCAATACCTACCCTCAACATCTCTGACCATCCTAGTTATCACTAACATTCCATGCTCACACTGCCACTTTCTTTCATTCTCCCTGATTTTTACCGTTTCTCAGTACTTGGTTTTACTTATTACCAAATTTCATTTCTAAATGGCTTTTTGCCAGTGCAAGAACATGAAATTCACTATATCATAAGCATGGTATATGTAACTCGTGTTCAGGAGAAATGATCCAGAGCTTTAGAAAAGGTTTTTTCTCTCACATTTCCTAAATATCAGGCTAAGATGTATATGATTTCTTTTAAAAGAAAGATTTACATCCAAATATTTTTAAAATTTATAGTTTGGCTCTATAGAAAAATTATATACCCAGAATTCAAAATTCCCTAGGGAAATTAGATAAATAAATAAAATACTTACACTTTTCCAGTTTTTCTCTTAAGTACTATTTCATACTTCCATCCCTAGTCTTACAATCAGTTATTTACCTTAAAGCTACTCCTTCGACAATCAAGTTAGCATGCAGGAGAGTGTCTGACAAATAGCTAGTATTTCTATTTCTCACCTTTCAATTAAACTTTCCTCACTTTAGTTTTTTTTTTTTTTTTTTTTTNCTATTTCATACTTCCATCCCTAGTCTTACAATCAGTTATTTACCTTAAAGCTACTCCTTCGACAATCAAGTTAGCATGCAGGAGAGAGTCTGACAAATAGCTAGTATTTCTATTTCTCACCTTTCAATTAAATTTTCCTCACTTTAGTTTTTTTTTTTTTTTTTTTTTAAAGAACTGAACCCAGTTCCTTTCTTCAGTACCCTGTAAGAGATCCTGGCACATTAATAGGCACTCAAATTAACTGCTTAGAGAATGAAAAGGAATATATTTCAGAATAAGAAGTAAGTAACCAAAAAGCACTCTGCTCTAGCACTATTAAGGAGTTTGAAAAGACCTAAAGGATGTATATAATACTGGGTTAAGATAGTATTGTTACATCTTTACTGAAAGGAGTCTTAAGAGTTTATCAATGTTAACTCAACAATCCTTATAAAACTCTTCTGTGGTGGAAAACATTCTCACTTAATTCACAAAACAAGTCAATAGCAAAGTCAGGTGGCAATACTTTATCCAGAAACTTTTAAAATTAAGACTTGAGATTCTCAAACTTAAATGTAAATTACAATTATCTTGAACTCTTTTTAGTACGAATGGAAACCCCCTGAATAAGAATCTCTGGTGATGGGGCCTGAATATTTATAACTGGAAAAGCCCTACAGATGATCTAATGCAGAGCCACGAGAACCACTGACATGAATGCACTGAGACTGAATAAGTACACTAAGACTTTTCATACATTTCTAATAACTGTGGTTCTCTACAGTACTAATCCACAAGGGGGAAAAAAAAAACAAAGTGTCAATGGAAGGTGATGTTAAGTGGCCACATAGATCTAGCAAAGTAAAAATGAACAGTTATGGGTGACAACCGCCTGCATTTGCTCAGATTTTTAACAGAATCCTAGTTCCGCAGCCATGGGTCCCCACGTCACCTCTTGGAGCTGTTAAAGCTCCAGCTGCTGGCCTCCAAGTCGCCCTGGGAGAAGCTCCAAACCCTGAGCCCTCGCTCCTGTCTCCTAATAAAGAAATCAGAACTACCAGGGCGCACAGATGGAATTTCTGGGCAGAATCAGAAGCTCTCGTTCAGTGAAGCACTGTGTGTGCTGGTTAATGGCCGCACCATGCCCACTGACTTCATGCTGCTTTTATCCCTCTTTGGCAAATGGGCTCTACCATTTGATATGGATGGAGGGAACAAAATTAGATCCTTGATAAGTGAAAGTCTGAGACAGCTTAGCTGGAAAACCCAACTCCAGCCCAGGAGATTACCATGGCCCAGGAGAAGGGAATGACAACCCACTCCAGTATTCTTGCCTGGGAAATCCCATGGACAGGTGGGCCACAGTCCGTGCGGTTGCAAAGAGCTGGACACGACTGAGCAAATAACAACAAAAAGGACCTCTGAGAAAGCCACAGATGCTGTTGTTCTTATAGTGGGAGAGGGTTTGTTCTCTGGGGAAAGACTGGGAAATGGGAGAGGGTAAACGCATGATTAACCTTGGAGTATTATTTGTATAGAGATACCCAGAGGAAGGAAGGAGGGTGGGGGGAGTTGCTTGGGGCTACCTGGGTGACAGGATCTTCCTCTCTCCACTTATGGAAATGGCAGACAAGCCTAGGGTCAGGATGGCAAATAGATTTTATCTCATGTGCCAAGCCAGCACATTGGTAGTGGCTGCCTGGAAGACTCTATAATAAAGAAGAATTTCACTCCTCTGTCTAGACTCTGGGAAGAAGTTCCTGTGATTGATTAGTTGCCATAGAGACTGATTCTATTTGTAGAAGTTTTACCCCATCACATAGATTGTGAGTTAGGGGATTTTGGGGTGATACCCTGTGAATTAGCTGCCTTCTGAGACAGTAGAATAACATTACACGGTACACGGAGTTTTTCATGATATGGTCCTGTAGATTGTCCAGCATTGCGTTCCATGTTACTCCCACCTCTAGCTTAATAAACCCATCGTGGGTCTCTGAACACAGTTTTGGGCAGACAGGAAATCTAAGTTAGAGACCCTTGGAGCTCTACTCCTTCAGAGACCAGGGCAGAAGCCCCCTGGCACACTGCAGATGCTGGAAGCCCAGCACCTGGAGCTCGGATCCTCTGGGGGAGCAGGTGCTGGGCGCAGGGGTGGCCCAAGGCAATAATACAAGGGGAGCCATGTTCAACTGGACCCAGCAAAGCCTTCAGACCAGAAAGGACATCAGAAGAGAAGAGTTAACTGGGCAATGGAAATCCAAGTCCAGTCATTTGAGAAAAGCCATCAGTCAGGTATGGATGGGGCTAAGCTGGACTTTTGGGTGAAGGATAGAGGAAACCAGATATTTCCCTGAGCAGTGCCCCCTGGAAGAGAGGAACAAGATCCGTGTGCATGTAATACAGAAGAGGACATGAAGGCTTGGTCCTCAGCCCACCCGTCACAGTACTCAGCCAAAAGACAACACTGGGCTAGGCTCTGCAGCCCACACCTCAGCTGTGAGATCCACAGGCACATCATTTAAGCCCTGAGTTTCAGTCTCTTCATCTATAAAATGGGAGCAAGAAGACAAGCGCCACAGGGTTACTGCCCACTAATTTATCCATTCGTTGCCAATTGATTACGCACCTGCAAAGTGCCAAGCTCTCAGAGAGTGGCTGGATGAACAAGACAGTCTCTGCCCTCTAGCTAGGAATTTGGGTACAAAGACCGAAAGTCATAAAACAAAGACTGTAAAGTGAATAATAATGACAGTATATAAGACTAACACCGACCATTGGAGAAATAGCAGATGAACCCGAGTCTGATGCAGGCAGCCCGAGGGTGGCATGGAAGTTAGCAGGGAGGGGGAGAAAAGGAGCAGAGACCAGCGCATGCTGCCTTGGTGGGAAGGCTTTGGATCCCCATCTTTATTTAAGACGAGGCCACCCTGATGTCAGCTTGTGAGCAATCCTCATCATGCCTCATTCTCTCCCCAAGACCCCAGCAGCTCAGGTCTCTGGGGCCATCCCCCTGGTTCACCCACAAAAGGAACAGATCTTGCCTGCTGCTGCTGCTAAGTCACTTCAGTCGTGTCCGACTCTGTGTGACCCCATAGACGGCAGCCCACCAGGCTCCCCCATCCCTGGGATTCTCCAGGCAAGAATACTGGAGTGGGTTGCCATTTCCTTCTCCAATGCATGAAAGAGAAAAGTGAAAGTGAAGTCGCTCAGTCTGTCCGACTGTTAGCGACCCCATGGACTGCAGCCCACCAGGCTCCTCCGTCCATTGGATTTTCCAGGCAAGAGTACTGGGGTGGGGTGCCATTGCCTTCCCCGGATCTTGCCTACAACTGCCCAAATATGCCAATCTGAATCCCTTTTGAGGAATCCCTTCCCTCTCCTTTGATAGTATGCTCCAAGCAGAGTCCTGCTTGGTGTAGGCTCAGGTGTGGTGGCTTTGAGGCTAAGCTGAACCAACAAATATATAGATCCTCCTTCCAACCACTGCTCTGCTATAATCACAACTGACCCCAAATGCAAAATAACCAAATGACATGGAAATAGCAGGCAAAGTGTTCAAATTAACTACCCAGACAAGATTGATAATTCATCTTTTTCACTGGCAGCAAGAACAATGCTTAGAGTTGCTAACACCTACTCGATGCATAAGAAACAAATTTGCCAATAGGTGGATAATCAAATTGTTCTGAATAATCCAATATAGTGTTTTCCTGCTCCTTCTTCATGCTAATTTATTCTGACATGGCTTTCAATAATGAAAATCTGTTCTTGCAGAATCCATTTCATCGAGATTTTCCATATTAAAATGGAGATGGAAGTGTCATGGAGAATTAGATTACTTGTCCTCATCTTGGTGCCTGGTGTTCCTTGGGAGGGGCATTTGTGTCACCATGGGTAACCAGATGGCATTAATTTGAGAGGTGCAAGTAAACCTTCTTTAGCACACCAGGTGATCATTTTTAAAATACTGTTTCCATCTAATCGAAGCCTCTTGCCTGCAAAAATTTAATTTGTTCCTTTCCTTGTGAAATTTGTTCATTTTCAAAGCTGTTTCAGCCCTAATCATCACCGCCACAGTGAAAAACTAGTTTAAATAAACGCCTCAGTGACTAGAACATGTGTTTGTGTCTCATCCCAAAAAAAGAACCCTTTGCAGGCTAACACCAGAAACAAACAGATGGGAACTTCCATGGCGGTCCAGTGGTTAAGACACTGCTTTCCAAGGCAAGGGGTGCAGGTTCGACCCCTGGTCTGGGAACTAAGATCCCACATGCCTTAAAGCCATGAAACCAAAACCAAAACAAACAAATAAAAAACAGAAGCAATATTTTAACAAATTCAATCAGTCAATTCAGTCACTAAGTCATGTCTGACTCTTTGCGACCCCATGAATCTCAGCACGCCAGGCTTCCCTGTCCCTCACCAACTCCCGGAGTTCACTCAGACTCACGGCCATCGAGTCCGTGATGCCATCCAGCCATCTCATCCTCGGTCGTCCCCTTCTCCTCCTGCCCTCAATCCCTCCCAGCATTAGAGTCTTTCCCAATGAGTCAATTCTTCACATGAGGTGGCCAGAGTACTGGAGTTTCAGCTTTAGCATCATTCCCTCCAAAGAAATCCCAGGGCTGATCTCCTTCAGAATGGACTGGTTGGATCTCCTTGCAGTCCAAGGGACTCTCAAGAGTCTTCTCCAACACCACAGTTCAAAAGCATCAATTCTTCGGTGCTCAGCCTTCTTCACAGTCCAACTCTCACATCCATACATGACCACTGGGAAAACCATAGCCTTGACTAGATGGACCTTTGTTGGCAAAGTAATGTCTCTGCTTTTGAATATGCCATCTAGGT
>SJYX01006289.1:136463-174749 GCA_006410675.1 Oreotragus oreotragus | reverse complement strand
TTCAGCTTCTTCAGCATTACTGGTTGGGGCATAGACTTGGATAACTGTGATATTGAATGGTTTGCCTTGGAAACGAACAGAGATCATTCTGTCGTTTTTGAGATTGCATCCAAGTACTGCATTTCGGACTCTTTTGTTGACCATGATGGCTACTCCATTTCTTCTGAGGGATTCCTGCCCGCAGTAGTAGATATAATGGTCATCTGAGTTAAATTCACCCATTCCAGTCCATTTTAGTTTGCTGATTCCTAGAATGTTGACATTCACTCTTGCCATCTCCTGTTTGACCACTTCCAATTTGCCTTGATTCATGGACCTGACATTCCAGGTTCCTATGCCATATTGCTCTTTACAGCATCAGACTTTGCTTCTATCACCAGTCACATTCACAACTTGGAACTGTTTTTGCTTTGGCTCCATCTCTTCATTCTTTCTGGAGTTATTTCTCCACTGATCTCCAGTAGCATATTGGGCACCTACCGACCTGGGGAGCTCCTCTTTCAGTATCCTATCATTTTGCCTTTTCATACTGTTCATTCAATAAAAACTTTTAAAATGGTCCACATTTTAAAATCTTAAAAAAAAAAAAAAACAGAAGGAACAAAACGATGATTTGAAAAAAGTACACTCTGGAAGCACCTGTTAGTCATAGGTCCTTGTCTGGTGTGGAAAGAGGGGACATTGTCGTGAACAAGGTACACTTCCCATCCCCAGGAGTCAAGGTCTAGGGTGGGCTTCTCAAACTTCAGTGCATATAAGAATCATCTGAGGAACATGTTAATGGAGTGGGTTTCTGGGATTCACCCTCAGAGATTCTGAATCAGCTGGTGTTCAAGAGGTGTTATTTGCCAACGGCAAAATTTAAACAGTGCATTCTTCACGTCTTTAGTTGGCTTACTTCATGAAACAGTACTGGGTTGGCATCAGTCCCCTTTCTCTAGCACTCCAGGAAGATCTTAAATATGATGCAGGTGCTCTCTCCAAAAGGTACATGTTAAAAATGTTTAATTCACATCAAGTAATCTATCTCATTTTGGTTACTGCTATAGAGAGTAGGCATCACCAGAGCTTCCAAGTTCTGATCGTGTTCATTTTTCCTAGTGGAATGTTAGTTTTCATGGATCTTTCAGCACCATTTCCTAAACTCTCCTTCAGGGTTATACCAGTTTGCCTCTTCTAGGATCCATGTATGCTAAATCAGTTCAGTCGTGTCTGACCCTGTGCCTCCCTATGGACTGTAGCCTGCCAGGCTCCTCTGTCCATGAGGATTCTCCAGGCAAGAATACTAGAGTGGGTTGCCATGCCCTCCTCCAGGGGATTTTCCCAACCCAGGGATTGAACCTGCCTCTCTGATGTCTCCTGCACTGGCCAGCAGGTTCTTTAGCACTAGCACCACCTGGGGAGCCCATTTCTAGGACACATGTCTAAATATTAATAATGGTACTAAAGCAATAATGCCATGGCAAATACGTCCTGACAACTTACTACATGGCAGGAAGCACATGGCATATTCTGTCTCACTGAAGTCTCAAAACCACCCTGTGACATAGGCTAGTGTTGCCTCTTGTCTTGGGGTGGGATGCCACATCAGTCGGTTATGCAGATTTCCTCAGCTGCATGTGGGGGTGGGGGCATAGCCTGGCCATCTGGGTTTACTGAGGATCTCCTAACTAGTGACTGACTACTTGGTTTGTCTAGGACTGAAGCGTTTTCTGGAAATCAAGAATTTCCATTTTAAAGCTGGGCTAACTAGGATGGTCTCCCTTTTTCCAGATGAGGCTTTAGTTGTTGTTCCGTCGCTCAGTTGTATCTGATTCTTTGCAACTCCATGGGCTGCAACACACCAGGCTTCCCTGCCCTTCGCTACTTCCTGGAGCTTCCCCAAACTCATGTCCATTGAGTCAGTGATGTCATCCAACCATCTCATCCTCTGTCATCCCCTCCTCCTCCTGCCTTCAATCTTTCCCAGCATCAGGGACTTTTCAAATGAGTCAGCTCTTCGCATCAGGTGGCCAAATTATTAGAGTTTCAGCTTCAACATCAGTCCTTCCAATGAATACCCAGGCCTAATCTCCTTTAGGATGGACTGGTTGGATCTCCTTGCAGTTCAAGGGACTCTCAAGAGTCTTCTCCAACACCACAGTTCAAAAGCATCAATTCTTTGGCACTCAGCTTTCTTCACAGTCCAACTCTCACATCCACACATGACCACTGGAAAAACCATAGCCTTGACTAGACGGACCTTAGTCGGCAAAGTAATCTCTCTGCTTTTGAATATACTATCTATCTAGGTTGGTCATAACTTTCCTTCCAAGGAGTAAGCGTCTTTTAATTTCATAGCTGCAATCACCATCTGCAGTGATTTTGGAGCCCAGAAAAATAAAGTCAGCCACTGTTTCCCCATCTATTTCCCATGAAGTCATGGGACCAGATGCCATGATCTTCGTTTTTTGAATGTTGAGCTTTAAGCCTACTTTTTCACTCTCCTCTTTCACTTTCATCAAGAGGCTCTTTAGTTCTTCTTCACTTTCTGCCATAAGGGTGGTGTCATCTGCATATCTGAGGTTATTGATATATCTCCTGGCAATCTTGATTCCAGCTTGTGCTTCTTCCAGCCCAGTGTTTCACATGAAGTACTCTGGATATAAGTTAAATAAGCAAGGTGACAATATACAGCCTTGACGCACTCCTTTTCCTATTTGGAACCAGTCTGTTGTTCCATGTCCAGTTCTAACTGTTGCTTCCTGACCTGCATACAGATTTCTCAAGAGGCAGGTCAGGGGGTCTGGTATTCCCATCTCTTTCATAATTTTCCACAGTTTATTGTGATCTACACAGTCAAAGGCTTTGGCATAGTCAATAAAGCAGAAATAGATGTTTTTTTTTTTCTGGAACTCTCTTGCTGTTTCAATGATCCAGCGGATTTTGGCAATTTGAACTCTGGTTCCTCTGCCTTTTCTAAAACCAGCTTGAACATCTGGAAGTTCATGGTTCATGTATTGCTGAAGCCTGGCTTGGAGAATTTTAAGCGTTACTTTACTAGCGTGTGAGATGAGTGCAATTGTGCAGTAGTCTGAGCATTCTTTGGCATCGCCTTTTTTTGGCACTGGAATGAAAACTGACCTTTTCCGGTCCTGTGGCCACTGCTGAGTTTTCCAAATTTGCTGGCATATTGAATGCAGCACTTTTACAGCATCATCTTTCAGGATTTGGAATAGCTCAACTGGAATTATATCACCTCCAGTAGCTTTGTTCATAGTCATGCTTCCTAAGGCCCACTTGACTTCACATTCCAGGATGTCTGGCTCCAGGAGAGTGATCACACCATCATGATTAACTGGGTCATGAAGATCTTTTTTGTACAGTTCTTCTGTATATTCTTGCCACCTCTTAATATCTTCTGCTTCTGTTAGGTCCATACCATTTCTGTCCTTTATTGAGCCCATCTTTGCAAGAAATGCTCCATTTGTATCTCTGAATTTCTTGAAGAGATCTCTAGTCTTTCCCATTCTACTGTTTTCCTCTATTTCTTTGCACTGATCACTGAGGAAGGCTTTCTTGCCTCTGGTTGGAGAAGACATCACAATCCAAAGAAAAAATGGGTCCAAGTTCTCACTGGGAAACCAAGTTCTCATGAGCCAAAGGGGAATCCAAATGGTTCGTGTAAACTAGAGAGGCAAGAAGCCAAAAACCCTGGCCCTAAGGTCTGAAAACAAATGTGAGAATGCCAGGTTTGAGTATCTGGCTGTGGTTTAGGACAGTTGCTTAGAATAAGTGCACTTGACTTGCCAGCTAAAGTGTGGTAGTTGGTACATCAGCTGTATTTAAGCAGCCAGATACAAGGCAGATATGTCTGATCTCCTGGCCTCCTTTCTCAAGGGATGGTCCTCATGCTTCTCCAGAAATGCCTGTGGTATCTTGTGTCCCACGGCATTCTGGTGCCATCCCCAGTCCCACCTCTTAATCTCACCTCTCTGAATCTCTTAGGAAAAGCAGTGGCATTGGTGGCAGCTTAATTAATTCATGTTGCCTGGGAACATATGGAAAACAGCTTCCTTCTCATCTTTCCAATGGAATGGAGAAAGTTGTCATAGATCCCCTTGGTTTGTACCAGTGCAATGCATCCTGGGTGGTGGTGGGGGTGTCCCTCTGCAAAATATGGTAACTGTACAGATATTCTGTCATTAGTAACATAGTAACTACAGTTAGGATAAATGTAGGGAGAGGCAATATACAGTGGGCTTTCTGTTTATTCTATGTTGTAATATTGCCCTTTTCTGGATTTTCTTATTCTAATTCTTTTTAGGAAAAAAAAAAAAACTTTCTTGACATATAATTCACATTCCATGCAATTCATCCATTTAAAGTACACAATTTACTGCTTTTTAGTACATCCACAGAGTTGTACAGTCATCACCAGAGTCTAACTTTAGAGCACTTTCTTCTCCTCTAAATGAAGCACTGTATCCGTTAGCCATCCTTGCCCATTTCCCGCTCCCCCACCCTACTCTTTTTATAAACTTTTATTAGAGTATAGTTGACTTACAATATTGTGTTAGTTTCTGCTATACAGCAAAGTCAATCAGTTATACATACATACATATACACTCTTTTTTAAGAGTCCTTTCCAAATAGGTCATTAAAGAGAACGGAGTAGAGTTCTGTCGGGGAAGGCAATGGCACCCCACCCCAGTACTCTTGCCTGGAAAATCCAATGGATGGAGTAGCCTGGTGGGCTGCAGTCCATGGGGTCGCTAACAGTCGGACAGACTGAGCGACTTCACTTTCACTTTTCTCTTTCATGCATTGGAGAAGGAAATGGCAACCCACTCCAGTATTCTTGCCTGGAGAATCNAATCCAATGGATGGAGTAGCCTGGTGGGCTGCAGTCCATGGGGTCGCTAACAGTCGGACAGACTGAGCGACTTCACTTTCACTTTTCTCTTTCATGCATTGGAGAAGGAAATGGCAACCCACTCCAGTATTCTTGCCTGGAGAATCCCAGGGATTGGGGAGCCTGGTGGGCTGCCGTCTATGGGGTCACACAGAGTCAGACACGACTGAAATGACTTAGCAGCAGCAGCAGCAGAGTTCTGTACCATACAGTAGGTCCTTATTAGTTATTTAATATTACTCAGTCATTAGAAAAAAGAACAAAAGAATGCTGTTTGCAGCAACCTGGATGGACCTAGAGATTCTCATACTGAGTGCAGTGAGTCAGACAGACAAAGACAAATATCTCTTATATACAGAATCCCCTAACTCTTGATTGGGAGTAAAGGAGAGAAAAGATCTGTCAAAAATCACTAGAGAACAAAGGCAAGAAGTGCTAGAATCAAAACCAAAGTAGAAAGATACACAGAGAAACTTCATCCTAGGTGTGTACTGACCGTCTGCATTCCCCACTCCCCCCACTCCCAGAAGTGAACTTGGCCAGTCTGGACTTGAAGAGGAACAGCAGGTTGTATTCTGTCACCTTTTCAGTGAGTTTTTCACTGGGCCAAGCCCTGCGAATGCAGCTAGCTTTGCTCTCAAGGAGCTCAACAGATGTGAAACTGAGCAGGACCCTATGGTCCTTGCCACCCACCTCCCGCGTCCTCTGCCTGCCTTTTGCCTGTGGAACACTTTAGTCAAGGAATAAGTTTAATCGGAGAAGTGAGAACATACAAAAATGAAGGAAAACAGTCAAAGGAGACCAAATAATAATAATGTGGCCATTCAGTGTATTCAAAGACCTTTAGTTCTTTCTCAAGGGTTACAGACAATATTCTGGGCTATATCCTGTGAGCCGTATTACGGATGCCGAAAGCCCCACGAGGCAGAGAAGTAAACTACATGATGACCAGACTGTAGCTGCCATGACATAAGTTCTGAGACCTGGCCTCAAAGAAACGGAAACAAAACAACGCTGGACTGAAGGTTAATTATACCTGAAACAACCAAAATGACATTGGTCAGACCACCAGTGACCAATTTGAAGATGACTGTCAGAGCAGACTGTGCCGTTTCTGCATGTAGCCCGTTCCTTCTGTCTGTAACAGTCCTTGCCCCACTGCTTGCCAGTGGGTCGGGAGTCAGCCTTTGGACAGCTGTCTGCCCTCCTTGCCAGTTGCTGGCATCTGAAAGAAAACAAACTTTTCTTTCCACCATGCTGGCCTGTTTATTGGGTTTGGGGTGGTAAACAGCCAGACTTCACACCTTTTGGTAACAGTGGGAGTTTGGGGTTGGAACGAGGGGGTACAAAGTGTTATCAGGAGGATAGGGTAGCCTAGAGATGTAGGGGATGGCCACCATGTGCAGACACCTTGCCTTATGATCAGCTAACACTCAGGGTCACTAAATTTGGACAGAGCAAGGAGCTGATGACACTGTTTGAGCTTTGTATCCAAAAAATCCACTAATGTGCTCAGATTTCCTAGGTATTTGACACAACAATTTTATTTTTATTTTTTTCATGATTTAAGCTGGGTGTCTACCACTTACAATCAAAATCAAATGCATTCGAACTAGTACACAGACCCAGGCCCTTCCTGACTCCTTTTCTAAGTATCATCAGAGAGTTTCAAAGTTTGGGATACCTCCCCCCTTGCTATCTGCAGAGTTCAACCCAAATGCTGCCTTTTCCTAACACACTTCTGCCAGTACCAACTGTTCATAAACTCTTTTGGCTATTAGAGAATTTGAAGAGATAAAGATGCAAGGGCAGGTGGGAAGTGAGATAACAAAAGCATGGAAAATGCATGAGCTGAGGGATTAGATGCATATGGACCACCTGTTTTTCTATCCATGCAAAATGGAAATTGGGCTTCACAGGCTTGGGCAAGAATTACATGAAATAATGTATGTGAAAGTGCTGATCATGGGGCTTAGAAAATGGTCCAGGGCTCAATTTAAATTAGTCTCCCTGTACCTCTGCCTTCTCCTTGATTAGGATTCATGGAAGAGAGGAATGAGTTTGTGGGAACCCAGGTTAAACAGTTTTAGTCTGTTTTCTCATTTCAATTACTTATTCAATATATTATTTCCACAAATGCAAATGAGATGTGATCCCTACTTTCAAGGAGCTCAGAATTATTCACTTAGAAGTGTGTTGCAAGACTTGGAGTGGGTGGGGGAGGGGTAGGAATGATGGCTGTTCCCAGGGACAGTGGAAGAACTTCAGGTCTGTCCCAGAGTGTGTGAACATGATGGGGGATCACCCAGGTGACGGTTTATTGGTAAGCTATGTTGAGTAGCTCTGCTAAAGCTTGAAATGTGACTGAATTGTAGTACTATTTGGCCTAGTTGTGTGAATTTTCTCCGGCAAGGTTTAGCTGCTGATGGGTGAGGCAGGAAAGCTGATTGGCAAGCTGGGTGCAATGGACACACAAGGGACTGAGGACCTTGATGATGTAAGTTATAGAAAGAACAACAGGGGATGCTGGCCTGGGGATAGAGAGAAACGTGTTATTCACAATATTATACTTTGTCCAGAAGCTGTCACAGGGTATCACATGGTGGGGACCTGCTGGACTATGAGGGGAGTGGATAACCTGGCATGCTAGCCCTCTGAAATGGGCCAGAAAAACAGTTGGTGGTTTACCAAGAGGGCATCTTGATTGTGAAAAAGACTTAAGACTTTTCTCTGCCATGAAATATCCACTGAGGCAGCTGCTTAAATAGCCTTGAACTTGGGACAGCTAAGGGGAGGTACAGCTCCCTGGTTTCTTCCCATAAGCCTTAGCCAGTGCTCAGGGTTTAAGCAGAGAGCCAGGAAGAGCTGCAAGACCACAGTGCCCTGCGATAGGTGACCAACCAAGGAGATGACAACTTGGCTTTCTACAAAGGGAAGAGAGATGGGTTTCTGCTTGAAAGACATTTATTCAGACTTTGATAACCCTTCAGAGGTGGCGGAGGGTGGATCAGGCAGTCACCTAGGGATCAATGATGCCATCCAGGCAGGAATGAGCTGCTTTAGAACTTGTGGAGGTGGAAGCTTCCCATACCTTCCTGGAGGGGAGGGGGGCGCTGTGTGGGGGCACAGGGCATGAGTCACTCATGACCTTCCCACTCACAACTCAGACAATCACACAGAGAGTCAAGAACTCACTGAGATTTCTGGCCAAACTGTGGGCAGAGTGAAGGAGCTGACTTTAAGCTAGTGACAGGCAGAATCCTCCATTCTGTAGGTACTCAAAGGGTTCCAGTTGCTTGAGGCATCATTTTCTGACTTCCTTTGATGGCTCTTTTGAGCAGCTGCTGCTGCTGCTGCTAAGTCACTTCAGTCGTGTCTGACTCTGTGTGACCCCATAGACGGCAGCGCACCAGGCTCCCCCATCCCTGGGATTCTCCAGGCAAGAATACTGGAGTGGGTTGCCATTTCCTTCTCCAATCTTTTGAGCAGCATCATGGAGGAATTCCAAGAAATGCTCGGAGTTCCACTGAGCTGGGTTCAGACCTGGCTCACTTACCTCCTAGGTCAGTTGGCCCAAGTTTCACAGGCTCACTGAGCTTTATTTTCTTGCCCTGGAAAGTGGGGATCACAAAATCCTCTTGGAATTGTTGGGAGGCTAGGGTAATTCCCATGGACAGAAGAGCCTGGCAGGCTACAGTCCATGAGGTCGCAAAGAGTCAGGCATGACTGAGCAACCAAGCAGAGCACAGCACAGGGTGTTGCCTTAACAGGCTCATAATAAGTACTGATTCCCTTCCTCTTTGTGGGGTGTTTCCTGAGCACCTGCCCTTTAAGGGAGAGGCAGCAACACTTTCCACACCCCAGGCACAGACAAGAACAGTGTTAATCAACAAGGTAAACAGAAGGAGGGGATTGATTTGTTCTCCTTCTCACACAAAGCTGAGAATGTGGCAGGTTATCGTTTTGAATATTAATACATCTGAAGTGAGAAGAACCACTTATAACAGAAACTGTCTTGCTTGCAAAGATTTATTCCCCATGTAGTTTTTCATGGCTCATAAAAGGTGATGGATGGACATAATTTTTAGTTTAATTTCTTGCCATGCAGTTCAGTAATTTTTGAGATAAACTCAAATTACTAAGGATCTGGAACTGTTCAAAGCAAGGAGGAGCCATGCATATCTGGTTACACATAGTACACGGCACTCTTAATTTTTCAAGGCAGCCAAAGGAGTGATTAGAAATCCCAGCACACACGTAAACCATGTTATCTTTAAAGTTCACTTCTGCTGTCTCTCAATGCAAACCAAATTCCCTTTAAGAAAATTTTTGTTGGCTCTTTGCAGGGAGTAGGTAGGGACAAGAATAGATAAGGAGGAGCATATGGGGTCTTTTCCGTAGATGTTTTGTGTGTTTTTATAAAAATATATATTTGAATGGTTGTAAAAATGGAAAAGCAGTACTGAAGCTTGTGAAAAAAATCTGTTTGGGTTTTTTAATTTATTTAGTTTTGATTTCTCCTATAGGTTTTAAATGTTCATAAGGCAACTGAGAGCCTGACTCCTTTAAGAAATTAGTTACTGGGTAGAGTGAGAAAAATTTGAGTTTTAGAATTAATTAGAGCTCAGAACACACAAGGTCAAATGATCAGGATGCAGACCAGCTCCTGAAGTGATTGTTAGAGGCAGTAATGGGCCAAAGGGTAAGTCTTTACAGACCAATTTTCTCTGCAAGGTGTAAATAAACAAAAGTGAGATAAATAAAAGCAAGTGAGTAAGGTACTAGCCAAATGCAATTAGCATTGTGACAAAGGTTAATTTCTTTAGTAAAGATTTATATTCAATTTTTTTAAAAAACAAATACTGCTCTAGATTGTATCTTGCCTTACATGTGTTCCTATTTATTAAAGTGTTCAGTTAAATAAAATATGCTACTATCCTAAATGTAGGTTCTTTCCGTTCTTATAATCTTTCTAACAATAACAACAAAGAAAGATAAATGTTCTAACAAGCACATATTGTACCCTCTATCATGAACAATAACCTAAACAGAATTCTTTGATACCAATTTCCCTGTGGTGACACTGTGCGTGCTCAGAATTACAGTTTTAGACTGGATGAGTATAAGACCTTTGCAGCATGCCAAGCAAAGCCAGAGTGTTGAAAATAAAGGGGGTAAAAAAATCTCAACTCAGTGGTGAGTCTGGTTCCATGGTTGGAACAGTCTTCAGGGGTTGGAAAATTATGCTGCAATAAAATTGAAGAGACAGAAGGTAATGTTTTCAGAGAAAACTTTGGTGGCAGCTTAAAGTGTCTGTGAGTCCCAAGAACAGGCATTACTTTGGGTACGTTGGCTGCTCTCTAAAACTTCATTGATAGGAAAAGAGCTACAGCCTATAAACTCTCAATAGGGTAGTAGAAACAAGAGGCTAAGACATAAAATAAGATGAGCTACAGTCTTACCAATCTCCATTTAGTTATTTATCATTCTCAGGCTGCTGGTTTAGCAAAAGAATTGAAATAACTTTTAATGAAAAATTCAAAGGACTTAGCATCCTAAAATAAAACAACGACTCCGAAAATAACCATGGAATTAAAGGAAGGATATTTGGTCCTTTGTGCAAACTTGAACCTCTCAGGTTTGCCCTCACACTGGGCAAAAGAACCACCTAAAATCAGGTTTTCAATACCTCCAAGGTCTTTGCTGTGAAACCCCAGCCCTGACCTGGTCCTGATGCTCCGGGCTTCAGACTTTCCCTCCCCTGCACCCCTGTATACACTGCTCTGGCCCCACCCCAGGGCCCTCTGCTCAGCACCACTCCTTTCCTTTGACCTTCAGTCTCCCTCTCAGGTTATCCCTCTGGCTTATTATGCAGGAGGAAATTGATCCAAGATCAAGAAGAGAGATTTAATACAAATTGGTACTGACATGGTATGCCAATTTAAACACTTATTGACTCTAACAAACTATGTTCAACCAGGCCAAAGCTGCACACTCATTTAAAGCGCTCCTCTTCTCTGTACGCTTGGTAAGGCCCAGATCTCTCATTAGTCAGTGGTACTAACATGGCTGTCAGCTTCCTAATGTCCAGTCTTCACCTATCTTTTGGTATCACTCAGTTTTAGTCTCAGTGTTACTGGCCTGCCCCTTTCCTCATGGAATAGATTTAGGTTCTGTATATCTCTATACCCGTGGCTTTCAAGTGGTTTTGACCAGAATCCCAGTAAGAAATGCATTCTTAATTACAACCCAAAACCAACACACATACACATATACACTTCAACAGAACTTTCATTTAGAAAGAAAAAAGAACCCTTACCTTTACTGCATGGGATGCATGCTTAACATTTTCTATTCCATTTTATTGTTTTACAACTTGAGATGCTCTAAATTAATTTCATAACCCTCTAAGAGCATTTGATTTGCAGTTTCAAGAATTATGATCTTGAGAACTAGACAGTCCTGGTTTTATCGAAGTAGGTCCATATCAGCATCATTTTCTTTCTCCACACTGTCCCACTATAACTGAATGATTCTCAAGATGTTGCTGGACCTTACTAGTTATGAGACTGCTGGTTTAAGAGGCATCCTCAGTAAAATGCAAACAATACACACACATACATGCACACCTTTCCTCCGTCCTGTTGCTCCCATAGTGTGTCTGGTGGGTCTTTGCAAGTTATAGAATATTCCAAGTTGTCTTGGCAACAATCAGGAGCAGAGCCTTTGCTGCTTTCAGCCACCCTGGGTGGTCTACATCCCCCAGATCTTCCCACATGACCCCATGCCTCGTGCTCTACTCCACGAGCTAGACCCTAAGGGAAGTGAGTTGTACCAAGCCATCCAAGCAAAAGATAATCTTTTAACTCCCTGGCAACTTAAACAAGAAAAGAACAGGCACATGGGTTTTGTAGAGTTGTTGACATAATTCTCATTAACCAATAAAAGGAAATATATTTCATCTGGAGAAATAAAATTTTTCCTAGAACACAGAGGAATTAATTGTGTGATATTCTTATATCTTCAGTACACACCGAGATGCATAAAAAGCTGCTAGAATCTTATTCTATATATAAAGAGTTCTACAGTATATGCCTTGGTTTTGTCATTATTTATGCAGTTAATGGTTCTAAGTTTATTTTTAATGTGTTCTAGAATTATTCCTGGATTTCCCCAAAGAGCATTTTTTAACAAATTGGCAGAACCGGGTTCTGATAGCCCCTAAGCAACCTTGAAGGAAGTTTAATACTTGCTACTTATACTTCCTCACTACACACCCCACTCTTCAACCCCCTGAGCTACAATCTAATTACTTTTTAACCACCTTGACATCAGAGTTCAGGATTTCTCAACTGAACCTCTTTTCTAGGTGATTGTATCAGTCAGGATGTGCTGAGTTATGCTAAAGAAACAAACAACCATAAAATATTAATCACTTCTAATAATAAGGTTTATATCTCATTCATCCTACATGTGTATATCCCATGGTGGTTGGGAGGTAAGGGGGTGGGGCACTCTGCCATATGTCATCCTCACTCAGGGGCTCTGGTTTATGGAATTTCCATAACTGGAAGGTCACCTGTCACTCTGATAGGGAGAAAGAGACACGGAAAATTGAACACTAGCTCTTAGAGTCTTCTACCTCATAGCAACACATATCACTTCTGCATTCATTTCACTTGAGAACAAGTCACAGGGACCTTCCTAACATCAAGGGAATGGAAGAAGTACCATCCCACCTTGTGCCCAGGAGAGATACATAAGACATTTCGTGCACAGCCTCCCTGCCCCATTAAAAGAAGAAACGTTTCTCCCTTGCCTGTCCCCAGCATCTAACTCTGCGGAGCAATTCTCTTTCTGTAAATTCTCTTCTTCTTTGGCCCTGATCACCTTTTCGGTTACTCCTTCTATTTCCCTTCTTTTCTCTCTCAAAATCTGTGTCCTTCATTATCTGACCTAAAATTTAATTCAGAATGGACCAAAAAAGAACCTAGAAAAATGATCCTACAAAATGAGCATCTCATAAGGACACTATCATGTATAAAACAGATAACTAGTGGGAACCTACTGTAAAGGACACAAAACTCTACTTAGTGCTCTGTGGTGACCTATTTAGGAAGGAAATCCAAAAGTAGGGGATATACATATATGTATGGCTGATTCACTTTGCTGTTCAACAAAAACTGACACAGCACTGCAAAGCAACTATACTTCAGTAAAAAATTTATTCAAAGGTACGAGAGAGATATAGTAGCAACTGGAGGGAGATAGGAAAGGTCCAGATCCAATAGTCCAGTGATGGTAATCATTCTCCCACACTAGAGTAAGCCCAAGTGAGCAGACTTTTTATAGGTTTTCTTCACTGCAGTATTCCCAGTGCCTGAAATAGTCCCTAACACATTTAATAAAAGGTAAAGGTGACTCGTACCAGCCACACAGTAAAGCAGCAGAACTCAGGATTTTCACCCTGCCGTCTCTGACCCCTGATCCTAGAAGACCAACCTAGGAAAGTGAAAGGGGCGGGGCCTGCGAGGGGAGGGGCAGGATCTGGAAACCCCCACCCAGCACTGGCTTGCTTTTTCCTTCTTTAAATTAGTGGTTCCCTAGGATATGGGAGGCAGATATGGATAACAAAGAGGCATGGGGAAACTACTGGGGGCAATGAGTATGTTTTTTATCTTAATTAGGTTGATGCTTTTCTATGTATATACATATGTCAAAATTTACTGAACTATATGTACACTTTAAATATGTGCAGCTTTTTATATCTCATGTGTACATGAGGCTGTGAATAAAGAAGCACAGAGTGAACGACTAAGGAAAAGAAGTGATCATCTCAAAGAGCTATGGCCAAAGTAAATATGCATGAATTTATTTTTTAAAAAAACTCACTTTTTCCTCCAAGCTCTTACTTTTTTTTTTTTTTTGGATTTATTTATTTTTTTACACGAACTCCCAAACATGAACCTCCCTCCCACCAAAGGATTTTTGCAGAAACTAATACCAGTGGCATTAATATGTCTTCAGTCAATAATGTGTTAATAGATAATACAACCAACTGTCCAGAAATCTTATTTGGGAAAATTTATCTAACAGAATAAAAGCTCTAGTACATAAGAATACATGTACATGATATTTATCTTATCATGGCTTAGAGAAACAAAACTCTGGGAAGAACCAAAGTGAGGAATTAGGGATATTGATACACACTTAAAACACTGTAAATCAACCACACTCAAAAAAAAAAAAAAAAAAAAGATTGAAATAGAGCTATCCCTCACTTTCTATGATGTATTGTTAAATGAGAAACACAATTTGCAAATTGCAAACACCAGCACCAACCAAAAAGTTTTAACTATGTGTGTTTGTGTTAAGCATAAAAGAAATACAGAAAGATAATAAAACATTTTGTTAATGTTGATAATCTCTCAAGAGGATTAGAATGGTGGGCAGTGGGAAGAGATTTCTAATCTTCTAAAAATATAGTTTAAGCTGGTTTCATAGATTATAATCATTGATACTGTCATTTTTAATTTAATAAAGGAAAAGATACAGAACATAAGGAAATACGAATTAAGAGAAACAAAAATAAATCCTGTAATTTCAACACTCTACCCTGCTACATCGCCTTCCACCTGTCCACATTTATTTCATAGCTGCAATCCCAAGGCACATATCAGCTTTTCACTTAACTTTATGTTTTAAATGCTTTTTCTGAGATTACCCTTCAGTACTTACAAAGATTATTTCCTCTATCTTCACCACCTTGCCAGGACTAATAAACTGCAGTTTATCAAGCCACTATTTCACAGTGTATAGCATGATGACCATTGCAATACTAGGCCTGTCATCCTAGTTTATGCTTTTAAACATTAATTTTCCTTGAGGGCTCTTTTCTATTATGAATTTTTGATGTAGGAGCAACATTAGTTTCTTCTTTTAGTCTAGTATGATTTAGAAGGTAAATACTCTGTTTTAACATTACTCATCATTAACTTCAGACCTTCCATGAATATCCCATGTGCTATAACCATCAATTTATATCTATTACAGCATAGCTTCAGAATTTCTCTTTTGGCAAATAAGGAGCTATATCCTTTGAGGATTTTCTTCCTTTATGCTTTTTCACTAGTCATCGCGAGAGTTAATATATCTCTTTTCATGTCTTCTACCGCCTGCTTTCATTCCAACCAAAGTAAAATAAGTTTTTCCTCTCCTTTTCCTTCTATTTGTTTTGTAAAGTGTGTGGGGAGGGATAAGAATATATATTTATGTTTTTTGCTTGTGCATAAGAAACCTCTTTCAGTGGTTCTACCTATTGACTACAGAAATCATCTTACTCATGGTGAGATGGGGGTGGGAACTAAGTGGATGGGAATAAGACTGAGGGAATATAGATATTTTATCTACAATATCTATCTACCATCTCTCAGCTTTGCATTTATCTCTTCAAGATATACTATCTATAAAAATTCCCAGTGTACCCACATTAAGATACTTTCACATTCCTCTACCTCAACTTAAAATGTCTGAAGACAATGAATTGTTTTCAGAACTTTTAAAGAAAAAGATTGATATAAGATGGATATGTCCATTCAATTTATTATTTTTTCATGAAAGACATAGGACCTGAAAAACTTTCAGAAATAATACAACTCAAATAGTTATTCTGGTGAAATTATTAGAGAGGTAGATAAGACCCTCTAGAATAATGTGTTAAGTGGAGAAACTTTTGCTATAAAAATGCATAAATAATGAACACTGAATCCAATTATTTCATATAAAATATAACTATTATTTTGAACACCATTTGGAAAATTAGTAAAAATAACCTAAGTGGGAAAGGTGGTTTCTAATACAACCAAGAGTAAATAATAAAGGAGTGACTTCATAGTAAACATCTGTTTCTTATTTACAGCATTCAATGGTGAGAAACAGGAAACATCCTCCCCATTTCTTTGTACACGTTGTTTTGGGGACTATGTGGATTTGGATCATCTCTGTCTTGTGTTTTACCATTATCATCTCCTAGAGTCGCCATTTTATCTTTTAACAGTTTTCCATGATTGCAACCATTGTAGAGCAGAATTCTAAGCTGCTCTGTTTCTTTTCACTACTGCCAGTTCCTTGAGATTGACTTGAGGATTGTATTTTACTTTTTATGCAGATCATGGGAAACAAAGAGAAACTGGAAAAAGTCATACAAACAAATGACTACAGCAGTTAAAAAAAAAAAAAAAAAAGGCAGCACTAGAGAGATATGTATGAGAACAAAAAGAGGGAGAAAGAGGGAGCAATTCACTCTCCCTGGAGTTGAAAAGGATGGCATTTGATGCTAGCTGAAGATGACCTGGTCCCACATAAGGACATGGATGGGGAGCATTCTAAGCAGAGGGAACAGCGTCTACAAAGATACCATGGCTTGGCTAGGGAAGGAATTGGCAAGAATAATATGCATGAAGAAAGAGACTGTGGGTTTTTGTATAATTCAGCTCGAAATGATCTCTACTTGATTGTTCATTCCTTCCAGAAAGATGTCATTTTGTAAGTAAATCAATTCAAAATAAGTATGCTTTAAATTCTAAAAAGACTGCAAATCCTGAGTTCTCTAAGCACGGCTTCAGGATACTTCGAAAACACACCAACATAACATCAACATCTCAGTATGATAAGAGGCAGAAGATGGATTTTTAGCTGTCAGAACTGTGATGGATCTGTCAGAGTATATGAAATCAGCCACAAACACATCATAGGCTTATCCACTCTGCTGCTGCTGCTGCCAAGTCACTTCAGTCGTGTCCAACTCTGTGTGACCCCATAAACGACAGCCCACCAGGCTCCTCCATCCCTGGGATTCTCCAGGCAAGAACACTGGAGTGGGTTGCCATTTCCTTCTCCAGTGCATGAAAGTGAAAAGTGAAAGTGAAGTCGCTCAGTCCTGTCTGACTCTTCGCGACCCCATGGACTGCAGCCCACCAGGCTGGGACAGCATAAAACCTCAAACTTTTGAGCAAGTTAGGAAATGAAAAGAAAGGGAGATGCTGCATGCATGTTCTCACGGAGGATCCAGCCACTTTCATGCCCAGATTTTCTGTGCCTCCTCTCCCCAAACATTTTCTTCTAACACCAAGAAATTCTTCTTGCACTAAACAGTTTCTCTCCTCTAGGTCTGCACTTAGTACTTGAGTTTTGTTTTTTTCGAAATACTAAAAATCTGAAAAGAAAAAATAAATTTAAGCTGGACTTTCACGGAAAGCCCAGTATTCCTGCCTGAGCTTCTGAGAGAGAGAACTACAAGAACTTTGGTTCAGTCATTGGCAATGCCAAGTTAACCTCATTGTACGTGCTGATGGGGAGAGATGTCAGATCTTCTGAAATGTAAATTTTCCCAGCCCACAGCACTGTCCTGCCTCCTCTGATGGTGGACCAAGAAACTAGGGCATTGAGGATAATTTTGTATGAATAATGCATGATGGCCTGGCATGACTGTGGCTCTTAAGACTGACATTTCTCAGAATAATAATGGGATCAGGTTGTTTCATACTTTTCAACTAAATTCAACAAATGTTTATTAAATACTTTGAGCACAGCTGCAAGTCACTGCTCCAGTTGCATGGCACTTTCTGCAGAGGCTAAGATAAAGACAACTCCAGGTTTGCCCTCAAGAGCTTAAAATCTAAAGAGGGAGATGGAGCAAGTGCATGAACGTTCAATAAAATGCAGAAAATACAAATGCCATAGAGAGCTAAGTAAGAGATACCAGTAAATATCTGTAGAGGTTGAGGATGCCTGAAGAAAATGTCAACTGAGATGGATTTGAAGAATGAGATAGCAACAGTTTTGATCATCAACTACATGCCAGGCACTAGCATGCAACTTTATACCTAATCCCCCCAAAAGCCATACCAAATAGATATTGCTATCCCCATTTAACTAATAGGTAAAGTAAGACTTCAAGCCACAACTATTTGAGGATAGAACCAAAGCTGAATCCCAGAAATGTCTTTCCCTGCTGCACCAAGCTGACTTATCCAGGAGTGAAAATGGGGAAGGCCTTCAAGAATAAGGAAACAGCCAAATCAAAGACATGATGGCTGCTGCTGCTAAGTCGCTTCAGTCGTGTCCGACTCTGTGTGACCCCAGAGACGGCAGCCTACCAGGCTCCCCCATCCCTGGGATTCTCCAGGCAAGAACACTGGAGTGGGTTGCCATTTCCTTCTCCAATGCATCAAAGTGAAAAGTGAAAGTGAAGTCACTCAGTCGTGTTCGACTCCTAGCGACCCCATGGACTGCAGCCCATCAGGCTCCTCCACCCATGGGATTTTCCAGGCAAGAGTACTGGAGTGGGGTGCCATTGCCTTCTCAGACATGATGGCAGCAAAGGACAAAATAAGTGATGAAAACATGTGAAACTTGTTATCTAGTTAAACTTGTTGGTCCAGTTAAACTTGCAAGAAAGAGTAGAGGTTAGGCTTTGAATGCAGGGTGAGAAGTTTCTATTTGTGCTGGGAATAGGAGTCACGGAGAGTTTAGCCAAAATAATAGGGTTGGATTAGTGCTATAGCAAGTGGACCTAGATAAATTGCTCAGGTGAGATGAAAGTGAGAAGAAATTAAAGTTTAAAAGTCCAGAGTTGAGAAGATATCAAACAAGGGTGTAGGATGAATCTGCCTGGCTTCCACCTTCACATTACACACACTTATTCCATAGTTGAAGCCACTTGGTGTCTCTCTGCAAACTTAGAGACACATCTTGTTCTTACAAGAATCAGTGACCCAGGGGACCGCTTCTAGTACCAGGGCAGAGGGTGACCAGGGGTCAGACAAAGATTCTTGAGGAAATCTCAAAAATATTTCATGAGAGAAACCTCATGAAAGGCCATAATTCCTGAAATAACCAAGGAGAGAATCTTGAATCATTTTGGTTTAATATTTAAAGAAAGGATGATTCTGTAGGATAGAGAACTTGAGGAAAACTGAAAAATTAAATATTTAACAAGTATGAATATTTAAATTCAAGTATATATATTTAAATATAGATAAGAGTTGGACTGTGAAGAAGGCTGAGAGCCGAAAAATTGATGCTTTTGAACTGTGATGCTGGAGAAGACTCTTGAGAGTCCCTTGGACTGCAAGGAAATCCAACCAGTCCATTCTGAAGGAGATCAGCCCTGGGATTTCTTTGGAAGGAATGATGCTAAAGCTGAAACTCCAGTACTTTGGCCACCTCAGGCAAAGAGTTGACTCATTGGAAAATACTCTGATGCTGGGAGGGATTGGGGGCAGGAAGAGAAGGGGACGACAGAGGATGAGATGGCTGGATGGCATCACCGACTCGATGGACGTGAGTTTGAGTGAACTCTGGGAGTTGGTGATGGACAGGGAGGCCTGGCGTGGTGCGATTCATGGCGTTGCAGAGTCGGACACGACTGAGCGACTGAACTGAACTGTATATATATATACATATAGTCTTGTTTTACATTTAGATAATTTTCATTTGGTTAACTATCTCAGTAGAATATATTAAGATAGTAGTTAGGCCAGACATGCATTTATATATTCATTCATTCAGCACATTTACTTAATATTATAAAGAGAATGAAGACAGACATGATAGAAGCTCCCCAGCTCTCCTTGCCTTGACCCTTGTCCTCTTTTCCTCTTTTTCCCTCTTTCCTCTGTATCCCTGCTACCTCCTCCTCCCCAGTCCTTGACTAACAGAGAAGCTGCAGCGTTTTTTTTTTTTTTTAAAAAAACATTCTCGAAAGATCTGTTCCAGGGTGGCACCAGTGATCCTGAACAAGAGGCACAGTTCCAAGCACAAGTTTCACAGCATTTAGTGACGAAAATGACTACCTGAGCCAAACCACAAGGACACACACCGCCCTTCTCTCCACCCCATAAGACTAACAATCCTTCTTCAACTCTGAGTCACCTGGTCTTAGGAGTTCACTGATGCATGTCAGCTGAGTAAAGCTTTCAGTCTGCTGAGTCACTTAAACTATTTTCTTCCTTGACCGTCTCCTATGTAAGTGAGGCGCTTCATTAGGGGCTTGATATATATTGACTCATTTAACCTTCACATAACCCTAAAGTAGAAATAGTATCACCAGTTTATAGATGTCAATACAGAGGCTTGGGTAGGTAGGTTAATTCACCTAAAGTCCGTACATAGTACAGCCATGGTTTAAACCCTGCCAATCACAGATGCAAACAGAAATATAGAAACCAGGAGATGGTGGACAGTGGTGTCAGGAAGCTGAGGGAAAAGAAGAGAAGGAAGGAGGGACTACCTGCTGTGTGCCAGACCCTATGAGTCTGCTTTCAAACACTGTCTCCTTTAATAGTCACAAGCCAATAACGCTTGTGATGTCCAGTTTATAAGCAAAAGCATAGAGCTTCAAGAGGGCAAGTAGCTCATCTGAATTCACACAACCAGGCAGTTAGTTCTCTTAGCTCCTTTTCCACCCATTCACCATGTGCCCTCAGTTGCCCTCCCCATACATACTTTCAGTGACCCCTTCCCAACCTGCTGGCAGCTTCCTCTCTGTTCTCAAGCTCATGAATTTTCAAAGGAAGTGCTCCCTAAATCTTGTACCTCGGTCCCTACTCAAGTTACTTCCTTACATTCATTATACAGAAAAAGGTATTCATATTTACCACATTCACTTCCTCACCTCCCAGCAACTTGTTTCAGCCTGGCTTCTGTCCCTACCACACCTCTGATTAATCAACTTCTCCAGGGCAATAAAATCAACAGGTTATAGATGGATAGAAAGAAATTCATTACAAGGACTTGACTCACAACATGATTTTGGAGGCTGATTTCCCATGATCTTCAAGTTGTGCTGTTCACTCAGTGTGTCCGACACTTTGCGACCCCATGGACTGCAGCACACTAGGCTTCCCTGTCCTTCACTGTCTCTCAGAGTTTGCTCAAACTCATGTCCATTGAGCTGGTGATGCCACCCAACCATCTCGTCCTCTGTCACCCCTTCTCCTCCTGCCCTCAATTCTTCCCAGCATCAGGGTCTCTTCCAGTGAGTTGGTTCTCCATATCAGGTGGCCAAAGTATTGGGATTTCAGCTTCTGCATCAGTCCTTCCAATGAAAATTCGGGGTTGATTTCCTTTAGGACTGACTGGTTTTATCCTCTTGCTGTCCAAGGGACTCTCAAAAGTGTTCGCTAACACCACAATTCAAAAGCATCAATTCTTCAAGTTGGAGACCCAGAAAGCCAGGTATGCAGCTCCAATCTGAGGCCTGGGAACTAGGGGTGCGGGGGTGAAAGTCCCCATCCTGGGGCAGTAGAAGACTGACGATCCAGCTTAACACACAAGCAGAGGCTGAGCTCCTCCCTCCTCATCTTTTCTTCCCTTCTAGTCCAGCTTTTAACAGGCTGGGTTATGCCCACCCACATTAGGAGGGCAATTAGCTTTACTAGGTCTACCAATTCAGGAGCTAATTTCATCCGGAAACACACCCTTACAGATACATCCAGAATAACATTTAACTGAATATCCAGGCACTTTGTAGCCCAGTCAAGTTGATCCATAAAATTAACCACACAAACCACTAAGGACTCCCTAATGGTCAAATCCAATAGTTGCTTCTCAGGCTCCATCCTTGATGAGGCTCATATGAATTTGATAGTGTTTATGTAGAGTTGAAACATAAAAGAGATGCAAGTGGAACTACCCTGATTGTAGCAGGGGAGAGGGCCTGAGCAAGCCTCCCTTCTTTCTCCTCCCTTTCTACAGTACTCCCTGAAGCATCTCGGGGAGTCCTGGAGTCCTGAGGGGCAGAGATTGATGTTATCCTTGCGGGAAAAGAGCTCAGGACTTGACCATTGGCTTGACAGGGGTTGGATGCTTAATATCCTCAAATCCCCACCCCTCTAAACCTAAGCAGTAAAGGAAGCCACAGTGTGGATTAATCCTTAGTGGGGCTTTGGTCCTGGAGTCCTGAGGGGCAGAGATTGATGTTATCCTTGCGGGAAAAGAGCTCAGGACTTGACCATTGGCTGACAGGGGTTGGATGCTTGATATCCTCAAATCCCCACCCCTCTAAACCTAAGCAGTAAAGGAAGCCACAGTGTGGATTAATCCTTAGTGGGGCTTTGGCTGGAAGGAAAGGTGAGTTGGCTCAGGGAGTTGACTCAGGTTCAAGGGAGTTGACTGGTGGATAAAAGAAAGAGACTTGAGAGGCTGACCCCACCACAAAGTTGAACCGAGAACATGGGTAAGGAAAAACTTTTCTTTAGGATTTATTCTCAACTTCAAACTCTTAAAAGAAAGCCCACATGAAACAGAAATATAGTCACAAAAACATAAGTTACCAGGGGATAAGGGGTGGGGAGGGATAAATTGAGAGATCGGGATTGACAAATACAGGCTACTATATACAAAATTGGAGAAGGAAATGGCAACCCACTCCAGAATTCTTGCCTGGAGAAGCCCATGGCTAGAGGAGCCTGGTGGGCTGCAGTTCATGGGGTCGCAGAGTCGGACACGACTGAGCGACTTCTGGACTGGATATACAAAATAGATAACATAATAAGGACCCAATGCATAGCACAGGCAAGTCCACTCCATACTCTGTAATGACCTGGGAAAAGAACCTAACATAGAATGGATATATGTATTAACTAACTCACTTTGCTGTATACCTGAAACTAACACAACATTGTAAATAACTATACTCCAATTAAAGAAAAAAAAGCCCACACATCAAAGTAACTTACATCCCCAATGGGCTGTGAGTCCTTTGAGGGCAGGGACCAGGGATTCTCAAGGGAAGTTCCATAAACACTTGACGGGTGGGCATAAAACTGAAATCCACCCACACGTCACACTCATTTTTCTTTTTCAGTGAAATCACACTGAGCTCTGAGCACACAGCTCCCCACGGGTCTGGAGAGCAGCTAGTGCTGATTTTTCCATATTTATATTAGCCATTTCCAGCCAGTTGCCATGGATATCCAGAAGGTAAGCAAGGTACCCACACAGAGTGAAATTCAACTTTGAAAAATCTTACATGATTGTAGGAAAGTTTGCTTGTTTGTTGGATAGCTGTTAAAACGATAAAGTTTTACACAGCAAATACTCCGTTTTGCTGTCAGAGGAATGAATAAATGAAGAGAACATGTGCTTGGCCTGGGAATTCAGAAAAGACGGCTGTATGCTTTTCCCCCTTTTCCTCTTACAGATCTCAGCACCTGTCAGCTGAACTCACACGAATTCAGAGTGAGGCACTTTCTCTCCATTTTCCAAATTTTATGACAATGCTATCTATTTCCTGTCAAATTAGCATGCTCCTTTTTACAAGCCTTTTGTTATGTAGATCTATGGATAATTTTAATTCTAGTGTCCTTGTCTTTATTAAATGGATACCCTCTGCTGGATTAAATTGGGTCATAAAAATTGTATCACATTATTTTATGTAGCATAAATATAATGTCGTGTGTTCAGTGTACTGTCAAATCTTTGGTGGTAATGAATAATCGACTTTCACTGCCCACTGAGAATGCCGACTGTCCCTCCCTCTCCACAGCTGCGGCTGATACTAGATTATTTTCAAGTTGCACCATTTCCGCTTTCCCCTAAGAATCACCTGGTGAGACAATCACCTATTCTATACCAACCTAATTGTATTATCTTTCAACTGAAAAAAAAGAAAAAGGAACATAAATCTACAGTTGCCCCCCTCTTTGTTTGTGGCTCAGATTCCCTTATGAGATTTTTCTTAGGCAATAAGAAATCGAATACTTTAAATTTGGAGAAAATGTGTGGTCTCTTGGTGGGTGATGGGCCCTATTTCTTCAGTCTTCAGTGTCCTGAGTTGCTTCTGAGAACAGTGTCCTAATAATCAGGGGTAGCTCCCCATTCACTTAGCCAGGGTCCTCCTGGCCTCAAAGGATTAGAGCCAAGACATAATGAGACAGCGTCCCCAGGAGGACAAGTTGGGAATGTCAGAAGCCAGGAAATTGAGTGATTCCCAGACTAGAAGGCTCCAGAGAGGCAAACTGCCCAGGTGAAGCAAGAAATGTCCAATGCCCAGCCTGGCTGGAGTCTTTTAACTGGGTAGACGTTTCCTAAGAGCAAGAAGCATCACATTCATCCTTAAACTGGGGGGACAGTAGAAAGAGAGGGGCGTGAGGGCGCTCCACTTTCTGAAATAAAAATGGATGTTTAAAGGCCACCATTTGAGAAAACTCCGCAACTCAGTGAAGGACAGGAGAGCCTGGGGTGCTGCCGTCCATAGGGCTGCAAAGAGCCGGGCATGACAGCAACTGAATGACAACAACAAAAACTCAGCAAAGCTTTCCTTGCCCACATCATGAGGGAGACAGGGACTCTGGACCGGAGACCAGAACGGCAAAAATGTTACCGATTTCTTATTTCTGCCACTCCCATTCTGCCTCCCTATTGAACTTGCATGAAATTACTTTGAACACAAAAGGTGCAAACGTTTGTCCTTAAGAGCAGGGAGGAAGCAGGGAACTGGACACACTGTAGCCCACTGTGCATCTGAGCCTGGGAACTGGACACACTGCAGCCCACTGTGCATCTGAGACTGGGGAGAGAAGACCAGGAGGAGGCAATGACGGAAGCTCCAGAAGAGAAATGCGGCCGGATGCAGCCGGGACTTTGAGGTTTGCTGTCAGGGAGAGAAAGAGGAGAAAGTGGGGAGCTGGGCCAGGCCTGAGAAAGCATCCTGGCACAGAGCAGCAGAAAGTCCCGGCCTGGAGCTCCTGGTAGTTCATCTTTCCAATCAGGGAAGCAAGGCCGTCCATCACTAAAGAGCTTGGGACTTGAATCTCTGCCTCTGTTGGCTGTGTTGACATGGACCAGTGTTGGCATCACCCCGTGCCTCTGTAAAATGGGCATGATGGTAATTTCAACCTTTTAAGATTATGGTGATTCCTTTTTCCTCCCATTTTCCCCCTGGGCTTGATATCCAAATTTCTCAGAAATGTTTAGTTCCCAAAACACATCTGGGGAAAAAAACAAACACAAAAATGAAAAACATCTGGACTCCCTAAATATGGAGAGTAAGCTTGATCTTGTCTCCTCTCTGAAAAACCTTTATTCCAAGAGCTATGTGATGTCCTGCCCTGAGCGGACCCCCTGACAGGGAGGGGTCCTGTGGGGCTCAGAGTTCATATTGTTCATTTCTAAGTTAACCTCTGTTTCATGAAACACAACAAACTCATCCCATTCATCTTTAGACTAGATAGGCTGGCATTTGGATTCTGAAGTGGTAGCATGTTCCCAGACACAGCCCCATCTCACCTGAGTGATTGTTGTAGATGGTGATAATGAAAGAAGGCAGATCCCAGGCAGAGGGTTATAGCCAGGCAGAGCTGTGATGTAAAAAAAGCACAGAGATCCAACAGGATGGGAAACAAGCTGCTGTGCACATAAAGCAGAAACTGAGCTGCACTGGCTGGGTAGAAGTGTGTGTGTGTGTGTGTGGCCACTTCTCCCCAATACACACTAGCTTAATTCAGACCCTCCATCTCTACCTGGACTTTAGCAACAGTCTCTTACAAAGAAATAAAAGTAAAACACAGAACCTCCCATTTTGTGGGGAGGAGGAGGAGACTCTGGCAAGTAAAGGTAGTTGGCCAGAGAGCCCCCACCAAAGTCTCTGACCTCCCATATGAAAGCACTCCCCTGGCTTTTCCTGCCACTGCCACCATGTAGACCGTGAGAGTCAGGCAGAGGGGTGAAGTACAGCTTTATGGTTCTGACCCAAGTATGGGCTTAAACTGGTATCCATAGCTTCATTTAGCACAGCTAAGATGGACATGCCAAGGAAAGGTCACTAAATTCAGAGAGAGAACAGTAAAGAACTAACTCCCCAAATGCAAACTACATAGAATAACATGATTTCCAGAATTTTTGAGGCTACAGAAATGAACTGCTAGTCCCATAGGAACAGACACAGCCAGGTTTCCAGAGTCCACATGTCAACAAAGGCAGCAGGCAATTCCTGGCCCCAGAGACCTGGCGGACCTCACCAGCCATGACCACATCACTTCCCACCCAACTCGCAGCCTGGCTCCTTCAACAACACCGTTTTGTTGTCCCTCATATAAACTGGGTTCCTGTATATATGCCCTGTATTCTCTCATTTCCTCTTCAGGTGGGACCAAAAGAGGTCATTTTTCATCATTCTCCCTGAGCCCACAGGAACCCTTCTGTCAGCATTATTTTCCTGTCAGTGAAACATACCTCTTCTCTAGGCTATTGACAAGTCTGGTATTGACTAGGGTATATCAGAAGATGCTTGCTCCTTGGAAGAAAGCTATGACAAACCTGAAGTTGCTCAGTCGTGTCCGAATCTTTGTGACCCCATGGACTGTAGCCTACCAGGCTTCTCCATCCATGGGATTTTTCAGGCAAGAGTACTGGAGTGGGTTGCCATTTCCTTCTCCAGGGGATCTTCCCAGCCCAGGGATTGAACCCAGGTCTCCTGCATTGTAGGCAGATGCTTTTATTCTCTGAGCCACCAAGGAAGCCCTAAGACAGTGTTTTAAAAAGCAGAGACATTACTTTGCTCACAAAGGTCCATATAGTCCAGGCTTTTTTTTTTTCCCAGTAGTCATGTATGGATGTGAGAGTTGCACCATAAAGAAAGCTGATTGCCAAAGAATCAATGCTTTTGAACTGTCATGCTGGAAAGTCTCTTGAGAGTCCCTTAGACAGTAAGGAGATCAAACCAGTCAATCCTAAAGGAAGTCAACCCTGATATTCATTGGAAGGACTAATGTTGAAGGTGAAATTCCAATATTTTGGCCACCTGATGCAAAGAGATGACTCATTGGAAAAGACCTTGATGCTGGGAAAGACTGAAGGCAGGGGGAGAAGGGAACAGAGGATGAGGCGGTTGGATGCTATCATTGACTCAATGGACATAAGTTTGAGCAAACTCCAGGAGAAAGTGAAGGACAGGGAAGCCTGCTGTGCTGAAGTCCGTGGGGTCACAAAGAGTCGGACACAACTTAGCAATTGAACAACAACGGTATATCACAAGGGGGAAAAGAGAAATGCCAGGAACATGGGAGAAAAAAATTGTGAATCAAGCTAATCAAAAGAAATGGCTTGTAGGGAAGATAGATTCTTTATCACATTTCAAACGCTAATCTCCAGGGCTTATCTTTATACAGATGTAAGTCATGCTTGATTCTCTGGGCAGTGGGGTGGGGAGTCATAGGAGCTGGTGGAGATAGGAAGTCCTTATTCATAGGAATCAAAAGAATAAGTGGTTTACACTTAGACAATTTTCCCTTGGTCAATCCAGTCACTTATTTATAATACTTTCCTCCGTGGGAATCTCCAAAGATGGCTGCTGTAAATGTCTTCCCTCCATGGACATACAGATGGCACTTCACTCATTAAGAAATGAACTTTGTCTTCTCTCACTGAATGTGAGCTGAACATATGGCCTGTTTTGACAATAGAATACAGTGAAAGTGACATTCTAGGGCTTTCAAACCCAGGCCTTATGAGAACTAGCATCTTTCTTGTCCTCCCTCTTAGAAGCTATCTGCTAAAAAAAAGGCTGATTATCCTGAGAGAGCCATGCTATGAGGAAGTCCAAACAAGCCAAATAGAGATGCTGTGTGGAGAGTGAGAGATATCTGACCAGCACTCAGTCATCCCAGATGAATAAGCAGACATGCTAATGAAGAAGCTAGTGGACATTCTGCCCTAGCAGACAACACAAAAAGCAGGACAGTTTTCCAGGTAAGTCAAGCTTAGATTATAGAATCATGAGAAATCATATATTATTGTCTTAGGCCATTAAATTTTGGGGTGGCTTGTAGCAATATAACTGTGGAAAATTCTTAAAGAGATAGGAATACCAGACCACCTTACATGCCTCCTGAGAAATCTATAAGCAGGTCAAGAAGCAACAGTTGGAATCAGACATGGAACAACAGACTGGTTCCAAATTGGGAAAGGAGTGCGTCAAGGCTGTATATTGTCACCCTGCTTATTTAACTTATATGCAGAGTACATCATGTGAAATGCCAGACTGGGAGAAGCACAAGCTGGAATCAAGATTGCCAGGAGAAATATCAATAACCTCAGATACACAGATGACACCACCCTTATGGCAGAAAGCAAAGAAGAACTAAGGAGTCGCTTGATGAAAGTGAAAGAGGAGAGTGAAAAAGCTGACTTAAAACTCAACATTCAAAAAACTAAGATCATGGCATCCGGTCCCATCACTTTCATGACAAATAGATGGGGAAACGATGGAAACAGTGACAGACTTCATTTTCTTTGCTCCAAAAACACTGCAGATGGTGACTGCAGCCATGAAATGAAGACACTTGCTCCTTGGAAGAAAAGTTGTGACAAATCTAGACAGCAGATTAAAAAGCAGAGACATTACTTTACCAACAAAGGTCCGTCTAGTCAAAGCTATATTTTTTCCAGTAGTCATGTATGGATGTGAGCGTTGGACCATAAAGAAAGCTGAGTGCCAAAGAAATGATGCTTTTGAACTGTGGTATTGGGAAAGACCCTTGAGAGTTCCTTGGGTTGCAAGAAGATCAAACTAGTCAATCCTAAAAGAAATCAGTCTTGAATATTCACTGGAAGGACTGATGCTGAAGCTGAAACTCCAATACTTTGGCCAACTGATGCAAAGAACTGACTCATTGGAAAAGACCTTGATGCTGGGAAAGATTGAAGGCAAGAGTAGCAGGGGATGACAGAGGATGAGATAGTTGGATGGCATCACCAACTCAATGGACATGAGTTTGAGCAAGCTCCGGGTGTTGGTGATGGACGGGAAGCCTGGTGTGCTACAGTCCATGGGGTGGCAAAGAGCTGGACTTGATTGAGTGACTGAACTGAACTGAATTGTAGTTATAGAAAACTGAAACGCTACCCTATACCACATCAAGTCATCATTACCTCTGTATCTAGGTATTTTTGTACGCACTTTTATAATTGTTGTTTTGCCAATGGTTAATCTTTTCAAGTTCTTAATGACAAGGTCAGTGTCTTAAGCATCTCTGACTTAGCAGATGCTCAATAATTCATTTTAGCCAATAAACTAACTAGATGGATGGGTGCAAGAGAGATGACAAATATAGGAGTCCCTTTTCTCAAGGAGCCAAAAGGAATGGTTTAGCTTAGGAGAAGAATACCTTCCTACAACACTTTCCTCTGACATTTCTAACAAAATGAAAGAATTTAACACAGAGATACAGAGAATTTGGAATCTGAGTGTGAGTGAGGAACTCTCTCATATCAGTCAGCTTCCATTTCATCAGTGGTGAAGAATGTACAATCTTTTATTGAGGACAATGATGGGACAGATTGATAAGCCATCAGATAGAGAAAGGGCCTGAACAGATATTATAAGGAAGCCTGACTACGATCAGTCTTCACTAGAGGGTTAACTACAAAGGGGAAAATGTTTCTGGGAATATCTGCCTTGGGCAAATCTTGTTGAAAGCAGTTTCTAAGAGGGAGAATCACCTTCGTATCTAGGAAGAAATAAATAGATCCAAATAAATAAATGAAAGCCTTTCACCTACTAGATAGAGATGGTTAAGATTCAGATTTGAGGAAAATCAGTAGGTTGGCAGAAGGGTCAAACTAAAATGCCCAGTGAAGTGAATTCATTATTTCATTTACAAAAATAATTGCACAATATTTTTGCACAACAGTTACTCAAAGTACTTGGCAAATTTTGTAGATGAGGTGAGGCATGCACCATCTGTGTAACATAAATTGTTACCAAATGCTTTCACACATCTCAGTGTTTAAATGTGTCATGAGGTCAACTGGGGGAGATGGTAGGGGCTGGAGATTTTTAAAAATATATCTTTGCAAATTACTTTGAAAATTAAAACCAACAAATGAATAGTAATAACTGCTTATCAAGATTATCACAGATTTAAAAAAAAAAGATTATCACAGATTGTTCAAAAAACCCAACATTTACATATAGCAGACATGAATTTGTAATCAATGCACTCAGGTAAAGAAGCATCATGTTATCGTTTCTTAATATTTTCTTAAAATTATAGTAAATCTGACTCCACCTCCACTAGCTAGTCTCTGTCCCCTACCTTCCCTTAGTGTCTTCCATAGTCTAGAACACTGAGAAAAGGATAATTCGATCACAGTTGATGTTCCCCTTGTCTGCACCCACATGGTCCCTTGAAGGTGGGAAGTTCCATGGATCGTGCCCCTGGTTTAAAATGCAGTATTAATAGAAAAGTTGAGGTATAACAAGGTCAAAAGATCAGTTTCAATTGTCATTGAAAGATACTCTGTCACAGTTCCCAAGAGAAAGAGCATGCCATGCCACACAGGGACCACACAGGGAAATACCCAGTTTGGTCAGGAGACAGGGGGTAGGGGGCAAGGGGCAGGGGAACTGTGTGCAAGAGCCTTTATTATGGTTTCCTCAGGAAGAAACAGGTGAGGCATCTGACCTTCTCAACAAGGCTATCTATGCCTGCACAGCCTCAGGCTGCCCTCCCACATCCCTTTAGCCCTATTGCATTTTCATTTTTTCTGGCACTTATTATCTTCTATATAACTTATTAATTATGCTTATTGTTTGCCATCACCCCCTTACACCATGTACATTTCACAAAAGCAGGAATCTTTCTGTGTCTTTTTCACTGATGTATACCAAGAACAGTTCTGAGGGTTTGGAACTTCAGAGTAGATGCTCAGTAAATACTTGCTGAGTGAATGAATGGTTAGCTGATACTCACACCATGACATGAATCCTCTTTTCATCCCCATTCATGTAGTAGAGCAAGAACTTGCTGGATCATAGACAAGACAGTGAAGAATTGGGATTAAAGCCTAGTCCATACCCTTCCACATGGGAAATGCCTATGTTTAGTTACCTCCTCTTCCTTCAGCCATAGAGAAATATCAATAACCTCAGATATGCAGATGACATCACCCTTATGGCAGAAAGCAAAGAAGAACTAAAGAGTCTCTTGATGAAAGTAGAAGAGGACAGTGAAAAAGTTGGCTTACAACTCAACATTCAGAAAATTAAGATCATGGCATCCAGTCCCATCACTTCATTGCAAATAGATGGGGAAACAGTGGAAACAGTGACAGACTATTATTTTCTTGGGCTCCAAAATCACTGCAGATGGTGACTGTAGCCAAGAATTAAAACACGCTTGCTCCTTGGAAGAAAAGCTATGACCAACCTAGACAGAATATTAAAAAGCAGAGACATTACTTTGGCAATAAAGGTCCATCTAGTCAAAGCTATGGTTTTTCCAGTAGTCATGTACAGATGTGAGAGTTGACAATAATGAAAGCTTAACACCAAAGAACTGATGCTTTTGAACTGTGGTGTTGGAGAAGACTCTTGAGAGTCCCTTGGACTTCAAGGAGATCAAACTAGTGAATCCTAAAAGAAATCAGTCCTGAATATTCATTTGAAGGACTGATGCTGAAGCTGAAACTCCAATACTTTGGCCACCTGATGATGCCAAGAACTGACTCACTGGAAAAGACCCTGATGCTGGGAAAGATTAAAGGCAGGAGGACAAGGGGATGACAGAGGATGAGATGGTTGGATGGCAACACCAACTCGATGCACATGAGTTTGGGCAAGCTCCAGGAGTTGGTGATGGACAGGGAAGCCTAGTGTGCTGCAGTCCATGGGGTCAGAAAGAGTCAGACACAACTGAGTGACTGAGCTGAACTGAAGAGCGTAATTACAGAGATCTCATTTTTTTAATCCTGAAAGATGATGCTGTGAAAGTGATGCACTCAATATGCCAACAAATTTGGAAAACTCAGCAGTAGCCACAGGACTGGAAAAGGTCAGTTTTCATTCCAATGCCAAAGAAAGGCAATGCAAAAGGATGCTCAAACTACCGCACAATTGCACTCATCTCACATGCTAGTCGGGAAAGGCAATGGCACCCCACCCCATTACTCTTGCCTGGAAAATCCAATGGAAGGAGTAGCCTGGTGGGCTGTAGTCCATGGGGTCGCTAACAGTCAGACAGACTGAGCGACTTCACTTTCACTTTTCTCTTTTATGCGTTGGAGAAGGAAATGGCAGCCCACTCCAGTGTTCTTGCCTGGAGAATCCCAGGGACGGGGGAGCCTGGTGGGCTGCCATCTACGGGGTCACACAGAGTCGGACACAACTGAAGTGACTTAGCAGCAGCAGCAGCAGCAGCANTGCTTTTGAAGTGTGGTGTTGGAGAAGACTCTTGAGAGTCTCTTGGACTGCAAGGAGATCCAACCAGTCCATTTTAAAGGAGATCAGCCCTGGGTGTTCTTTGGAAGGAATGATGCTAAAGCTGAAACTCCAATACTTTGGCCACCTCATGCGAAGAGTTAACTCATTGGAAAAGACTCTGATGCTGGGAGGGATTTGGGGGCAGGAGGAGAAGGGGACGACAGAGGATGAGATGGCTGGATGGCATCACTGACTCGATGGACATGAGTCTGAGTGAACTCCGGGAGATGGTGATGAACAGGGAGGCCTGGCGTGCTGCGATTCATGGGGTCACAAAAAGTCGGACATGACTTAGCAACTGAACTGAACTGAACTGTTTTTCTAATCAGGGCACATTTCATTAAATTAAAGAAAATGTAAAAATTATGAAGGTGGCCTGAGGCTAGAAATGAGTGAAGTGAGTCTCTTGTGTGGTTTGACATCTGGGAAATATACTTAGTAATCACTTTTGTCTTAAAATATATATCAGCGTCCTAAGAACACATCTTCTTCCTGATTGCTTCTATTTTCACCTAGGATTACTGGATCTGTGCACAAACACACACAAAAGACAGAAACTGATGAACCCTTATGTATGTTTTTCGGAAATATTTGTGCTTAATGTTTCTGACCTTGCTCTTCCATCGAATAATCAATGATCAATAAGCATTGTTTCTGTTTCATCAGCAGAGGCCCAGGAACTTAAGTCACTCTGAGAAGTAAGTATTTCCCCCCTGGGAAAGACCAGTGAGTCTGAAATTTGACAACCATAAAATGTACCAAGGCCAAGGCTCACCTTCCTATCCCTCCACTCCCACCTGAATAATCAATGATCAATAAGCATTGTTTCTGTTTCATCAGCAGAGGCCCAGGAACTTAAGTCACTCTGAGAAGTAAGTATTTCCCCCCTGGGAAAGACCAGTGAGTCTGAAATTTGACAACCATAAAATGTACCAAGGCCAAGGCTCACCTTCCTATCCCTCCACTCCCACCAGTCACTAATCCCCTCCATGATTGCTGAACACTGGGTTTGCCCTACCTATCTGTTCCATCTCTGGGGGCAGTCTGTAAATGAATCACTAATAAAAACATGAAACCCACCCAAATTTTTCAAAGGTCTGGCAGGTACCTAAAAAATAGAGTAACTTGGTTTCTGGTATTATTATTCAAATGAGATCAGGTGGCCCATCTATAAACTATAATGAACTCTCATAACTCCCATAATGCAGTGCTCGACTTGCTTTGGACTTGTTGGCTGTTTCCCTGGCTCTGTCTCCTTCTAGCCAATAAAGTCTTGTAGAGTGGGACATTATCTGACTCCTTTTTATCAATGTAACTAAAACCCCTAAGCCCCACACATAGTAGGTGTTCTAAAATTTTTATAATGCTTCATTGCATTGGATCTAGGGAAGAATGAATGAAGTAATAGAAGGACATTTATACATAATGCATATAGAAAAAATTAATTAGTAAGACTGCACCAGGGTTGAATCAATTGTTTCCACGTGTGTGTATATTAGCCGCTCAGTTGTGTCCGACTCTTTGCGATCCCATGGACTGTAGCCTGCCTGGCTCCTCGTCCATGGGATTCTCCAAGCAAGAATACTGGAGTGGCTTGCCATTTCCTTCTCCAGGGGATCTTCCCAACCCAGGGATTGAACCTGGNTTGTGTCCGACTCTTTGCGATCCCATGGACTGTAGCCTGCCTGGCTCCTCGTCCATGGGATTCTCCAAGCAAGAATACTGGAGTGGCTTGCCATTTCCTTCTCCAGGGGATCTTCCCAACCCAGGGATTGAACCTGGGTCTCCTGCATTGCAGGCAGACTTTTTTTTTTTTTACCACTGAGCCACCAGGAAAGCCACGACTGTTTCCATACAAGAGACAGTACAACATAGGAGAGAGAATTGCATACGAGAGAATTCTGGTCACCAGAGAGACATCCCATGGCCCATAACTGGTACCCACTGATCTTATTAAACTAATTACAATGTCTTGGCAGAGATATTGCTAAAGAAGCTAAGGAGATTTCAGTTCAATGAGCCTGAACATTCTATTCATTGAAAAGGACCAAAATGGAATAGGCTGCCTCTGGGGTGGTAAATGTCCTGTCACTTTGAGGTATTACTAGAATGCCATTTTCTATAGGGCCTCTGCATCAGATAGGGAAATAGACTAAACATGCTGTAAGGTCCCTTCAGTCTGTTACTTTAGGAATGAGGCCTTGAGGGGTCTGGGAAGCAGAGTATGAATTCTTCTAGAAGCTGCTGCAGAGCTGTGTCCTGGAACAAGCTGGAACCGGAAACCAGAGCCACTCAGTGCCCCTCCCAGGGCAGTGACCACATCCCAGGGACTTGTTCCCAGCTGCCATTGCAAGGAGAGACCTAGGCAATGCTGGGTGACCTCATAAGGTGGCTAATTCAAAACCCATGAACATCAAAAAATCCAAAACATGATATACAGTGTTCAGATAAATTAAGTGCCTGACACATCTTTACATTATAATACTTTATTCTACCATTCTAGGGTACATATTGCTTGATCACCTCTTCATTTTCACATGAAAAATAAAAAGACAGTTGGGTCTTTCGTCCCACATGGTTGGTGAAAAAGAGTTTTAATATTGATATTTTAGGAAAGTTTATTTCAGTTTCACATTTGTTAATGGTAATGTTGTATAAGTTCTTAGGTTTGTTTTCAAATTTGGGAAAACCTGTATAGGAGCTGTAAAATTTCAGTACATTTCAGGCTTTTCTTTTCCATGTTTGAACATAAATACTTTTGAATTGACAGCACTCTTTACTTAGTTTTGTTGATATCTTACTGTGTTGGTGGTATATTTTGAGTTTTATATTATCTTAACACTGATGTTTTTGCCAAATTAACAGTGGATTTAGTTAATCACGTCTTTTCATTAAGTGGATTATCAAATTTACTGAATTAAATTTTTCTTTGTCTTAATGAATAACTACTTTTAGTATAATCTGGAAAATTTTGTCACAATTCATTTCTCAGTATTAAAATAATTTCTATTGATTTCATTGTAATCTTTATTTTTTTAGCTTCACATTCCATTGATTTTTATTTAAATCTTCTTTCTGTTCTTTACAGAATATACTCAAAGATGACAAACAACAGCCTTTAAAAATATTCAAAGCAGCAGTCTATAATTTCTCATTCATTTCATTTAAACATTCTAAGATATCTTTCCAAATTGCAGTTACAGTAGCATATTCATGAATTACCAAACACATATTTTCATCAATAGAAGAAAATGTCTATTGTGTAATTATAGTCATATCTACTCTATCATCAAACATTTTCCTGAAAGGAGAAAACTACTATTTTGATTTGGCTTCTGTGAAAACTGAATGCTCTGTTTATGATTGTATATATCTGATTATTAGGATTTCCTATAGCCTAGCTCTGATTGCATCTGCTTCTGCTTTTGATTCTTATGTCTATTTCTAATAAAGCCATCAAAGTGATCCTATTAAAAAGAAAGTCAGACAATGTCAATCCTTTGCTCAAAATCATCCAGTAGATTCACAATTGGTAAAACAAAGCAAAACAAAAGCCACTAGTTTATAAGATCTTATACAGTCTGGAGCAGTTACTTGCCTGACCTCACCTCTTGTTCTCCCTTTTCCACTTTGCTCCGGCTACAGTGGGCTCCTTTTCCTTGTATTCTCCCAGGATTCTCTGCATTCGGGCCATAGCACATCTTTGTCTAAAAGGCTAGTCTGTCAGACAGATCCACGGCAAACTCCATCACCTCCTACCCTCCTCTCACTTCACCTCTCACTCCTTCACCTCCTGACTCAGTGATAAAGAATCCACCTGCCAATGCTGGAGACACAGGAAAGACCCAGGAACCATGAGTTAAATCCCTGGGTTTGGAAGATCCCCTGGAGAAGGAAATGGCAACCCACTCCAGTATTCTTGCCTGGGAAATNTCACCTCCTGACTCAGTGATAAAGAATCCACCTGCCAATGCTGGAGACACAGGAAAGACCCAGGAACCACGAGTTAAATCCCTGGGTTTGGAAGATCCCCTGGAGAAGGAAATGGCAACCCACTCCAGTATTCTTGCCTGGGAAATTCCATGAAGAGAGGATCCTGGTGGGCTACAGTCCATGTGGTTGCAAAGAGTCAGACATGACAGCAATTGAGCATTTCCTCCACTTTTTTTTTGTTTTCCCCTAACTCTCATCATCAAAAGTACTGTATATCTCTAAGGTCTACATAGGTGTTGAATGAAAATTAGTAAATAGAGTGAATGAAAAACCAAAAGTCTAGGCATTTTGGTGCTGGTGGGGTAGTTAGATCCAACTTAAATGGAGCCATTCTGGAATATCCTTGCTCATTCTAGGGAAACGTGTTTTATCAAGAATTTGCTCATTCCTTTTCTCAGTCAGCAGATTTACAAGTAGTTAGTGTTTATTCCACATCTAACACTGTTTAGGTACTGAGTATATGATCTCCAGCCTCTGAAGCTCACGGCCTCTCAAAAAAGAGAAAGGCTATGATGACAAGTTGATAGGCATCCTGGCACATCATTGCCTGAACATGGATTTACTTAAAACTGAGCAAGCCAGACTCCTGGAAATTTACATTTGGCATATACTATAGCTACATTAGTCCCAAACATACAATTAATAAGATAGCACAGTATATGCAAAGCACAGTATATGCACAGTATATGCAATGAATTTCAAGATAGGTGTGGAAGATAATAAAAGTTTAAGAAACAATAAATGTCTTAAGTTTCTTTTTAGTCTCAAGTGCTATGTTAATAGCTTTCATTGTTGAGATTTGCTGACATGTATATTCCTAAAGGGAGGAGAGACCAGTTGGGCTGGCACTTTGGGTTTTTGGATAGCTTTCAAGCACTCAGATTCAGAATCTTCATCTAAACTGAAATATTCAGAGAACAAGCACATCAACTTTTCAACTCAGGCTGCCACAGAGTTTCAACAGCCTGATCTCATTCAGCCTTTCTCACCCTGATCTCAGATGGTCATATTTTTTGAATATGTACCTCTTTTAATGGGCATGAATTTGAGCAAACTTGAGAGATAGTGAAAGACAGAGGGGCCTAGCATACTGTGGTCCATGGGGTCACAAAGAGTTGGATATGACTTAGCGACTGGACAACAACAACACATCTTTTAATATATATTTTGCAAATTTTAATCATCCCAACTAGAGTGTGGGCAAAGATAGGGATGGTGTGAGGGAAAGATTCTCACTGTGCAGAAATTTAAAATTTAGTGGCTATTCAAACCAAAATTGTTCTGTATTTTTCTGAACCTCATAAAAATACAATTCAGAGGAAAAGCATGTCACAGTGTCCAGCACACTATGGGTTCTCAAAAACAAATTATTGAATAAATAAACATCTTCAAAACTGTATTCAGGAGGTATTGCAGGCAGGTCCACACCTGTCCAGGTTGATAAGTAGAACTGAGAACAGTATGTTGTTTTGACTAAACTTAATTACACTTGCTTTGGTTTGGCTCATTCGATTGCATTGTAATGTAAATATAACCTCAAATCCACTAACCTTCTGGAGTCACTTTTCTTTTCTTTTAAAAAAATGTATGCATGTACACACGTATGAGAAGTAAAAAAGGCATGAAAGTGAAGTCGCTCAGTCGTGTCCGACTCTTTGTGACTGTAGCCTACCAGGCTCCTCAGTCTATGGAATTTTCCAGGCAAGAGTACTGGAATGGGTTTCCATTTCCTTCTCCAGGGGATCTTCAAAACCCAGGGATCGAACCTGGGTCTCCCGCACTGCAGTGATTTTGGAGCCCCCAAAAATAAAGTCTGACACTGTTTCAAATGTTTCCCCATCTATTATTTGGGGGGGGGCTCCAAAATCACTGCAGATGGTGATTGCAGCCATGAAATTAAAAGACGCTTACTCCCTGGAAGAAAAATTATGACCAACCTAGACAGCATATTCAAAAGCAGAGACATTACTTTGCCAACAAAGGTCTGTCTAGTCAAGGCTATGGTTTTTCCAGTGGTCATATATGGATATGAGAGTTGCACTGTGAAGAAGGCTGAGCACTGAAGAACTGATGCTTTTGAACTGTGGTATTGGAGAAGACTCTTGAGAGTCCCTTGGACTGCAAGGAGATCCAA
>SJYX01006289.1:39479-119589 GCA_006410675.1 Oreotragus oreotragus | reverse complement strand
TCAGGCATCAGGATTATTTTGAGCTGAAGGCCATTGAAAATAAGCAGATACAAGAAAAGATCTGGGGCTTCCCTGATGGCTCAGTGGTAAAGAATCTGCCTGCCAGTGCAGGAGACATGGGTTCAATCCCTGGTCCAGGAAGATCCCACATGCCTCGGAGCAACTAAGCAGGAGCATTACAACTAGTGGGCTTGTGCTCAGAGAGCCTGGGAACTGCAACTACCAAAGTACCTGCACCCTAGAGCTTATGATCCACAAGAAAGAACCCACCACCACAAGAAGCTGGTGCACTGCAGCCAGAGAGTAGCCCCCACTCACTGCAACTAGAGAAAGCCCTCGAGCAGCAGTGAAGACCCAGCACAGTCAAAAATAAATAAATAAATAAAATTATTTTTTAAAGAAATGAAAAGATCTATTTGTGTAAAATGCAGCTCAGAAAGCAACAGTTAGAACTGGACATGGAACAACAGACTGGTTCCAAATTGAAAAAGGAGTGTGCCAAGGCTGTATATTGTCACCCTGATTATTTAACTTATATGCAGAGTACATCATGAGAAATGCTGGACTGGAAGAAACACAAGCTGGAATCAAGATTGCCAGGAGAAATATCAATAACCTCAGGTATGCAGATGACACTACCCTTATGGCAGAAAGTGAAGAGGAACTAAAAAGCCTCTTGATGAAAGTGAAAGAGGAGAGTGAAAAAGTTGGCTTAAAGCTCAACATTCAGAAAACAAAGATCATGGCATCTGGTCCCATCACTTCATGGCAGATAGATGGGGAAACAGTGGAAACAGTGTCAGACTTTATTTTTGGGGGGGCTCCAAAATCACTGCAGATGGCAACTGCAGCCATGAAATTAAAAGGCGCTTACTCCTTGGAAGGAAAGCTATGACCAACCTAGATAGCATATTCAAAAGCAGAGACATCACTTTGCCAACCAAGATCTGTCTAGTCGAGTCTATGGTTTTTCCAGTGGTCATGTTTGGATGTAAGAGTGGACTGTGAAGAAAGCTGAGCACTGAGGAATTGATGCTTTTGAACTGTGGTGTTGGAGAAGACTCTTGAGAGTCCCTTGGACTGCAAGGAGATCTAACCAGTCCATCCTAAAGGAGATCAGTCCTGGGTGTTCATTGGAAGGACTGATGTTGAAGCTGAAATTCCAATACTTTGGCCACCTCATGTGAAGAGTTGACTAATTGGAAAAAACCCTGATGCTGGGAGGGATTGGGGACAGGAGGAGAAGGGGATAACAGAGGATGAGATGGCTGGATGGCATCATGGACTCAATGGACATGAGTTTGGGTACACTCAGGGAGTTGGTGATGGACAGGGAGGCCTGGCGTGAAGCAATTCATGGGGTCACAAAGAGTCAGACATGACTGACTGAACTGAACTGAGGATATAAAATTTCTCCATATTCTACTAGGAAGGACAAAGGTAATCACCAGAGACAATTTTAACCCTTTATCAACCTGGAGACAACTTTAACCCCTTAAACAGAGGAATCTACAAACTTCACTAACTAGCCTTTATCTACCATTGCGTGTATACCAAGTTGCTTCAGTAATGTCTGAGTCTTTGCAATGCTATGGACTGCAGCCTGCCAGGCTACTCTGACGGGATTCTTCAGGCAAGAATACTGGAGTGGGTTGCTATTATCTCCAGGGGATCTTCCCTACCCAGGATCAAACCCATGTCTCCTATGGCTCCTGCACTGCAGGCAGATTCTTTACCACTGAGCCACCTGGGAAGCCATTGGTTTCTTATATATTTGCCTTTCCACAGTTTGTTGCTCCTAAAGACTCCAGGTTATTTTCCTTTGTCTTGTGATAGCTCTAAAAATGTATTGTTCCTTTGTTAAAATGCTGTCTAAGCCTAAATTCTAACCAATCCTTTGAGTTACTGATCTCTGAGTTCTCCCATATGTAAACGTGACACTCTAGCGAATAAATTTCTGCTTTTCTCATGTTAATCTGTCTTTTGCCAGCCCAAGTCAATCAGTCTGCAGGCACAGAAGTTAAGAGAGTTGTACGAAAGAGAATTATCCCTCCCCTTACCACCCAGTCTCTGATATGTTGTTATGGCAGCCTGAGGACTTTTTGCAGCTAAGTCTCTTGAACAAATTGTTTAAGCTGACTGAGTCTCAGCTCCCTTATCTCTAAAATGAAAATGGTAAACTAATGGTAATTCTTACTTTACAGGACTCACAAGGGGGGAATGAGCTATACAATTAGTAAATGGAGTTTATTTGAAAGGTCTTTGTAACCTGTGCATTAAAGTAAAATAATTAATACTCCTTCCATGAGTGCACGAGTGCCCTGGATTAATAAAAGATCAAGATATTTTCAATCATTGCATCAATTTAATCATTGTATTATCCATAATATCTGTCTCTTGGATATATTTTAAATATGTATAATTAACCAATAATCAAAAACTAATTGATCACAGATGTGTAAAGACTTGCCTTTCAAGTTCAAGGATGGTAACCAATGCCAATAAAACCATCTGGGGAATTTCTATGTTTTCAATTAAAAAAAAAAAAAAGCCCACAGAATTCCAAATATATGAAGTACTCCAAATACAGCCTATATAAGAGATTTCTTTAAAATGTTTAACATCTTTAGACATATGCTTAAACAGGAGTCTTCAACATTCATTTTGTTTTTACTAATATTTCTGTTACATGGAAATCTTCTAATAATAAGCATGGACAAAAAGATAATCACATAGAAAATATATTTGTATTACAACTTATATAAATATTCCTTTTATCTTAGGATCTTAAGAGAGTTTCTCAACCATTTTTATTATTGCCCCTAAGGAGCCTGGTAGACATCTTTCTCCCTAATATTCCCAGTGAAATTTTAATGCCAACAATATACTGTGTGTGTGTATATATATACACACACACACATACATACATAGAGTATATATACTGCTTAGATATATGTCTGTGCTTTATACACAAAGAATATAACCAAGAACAAATTTCCCTTAGGGTGATAATTGCCCCTGTCAAGAATGAATGACCTTAAGAAGATTCATACATTGAAGCATCTAATTGGTCTTCACAATAAAGCTAATAGAAAATGCGTTCAATGTGAGATGTGAACCTATTTCGCAGAAGGCATACCTCGACAGAAAAAGGCAAACATAGCTGAAGGCCCGGTTTGAGGCCAAGCTGTGGTTACCCCAGGAACTACATATGTCTAGCCTTAGAGGGAGCTGTCTACTGAGGACCCATCTGCATGAGGAGGCCAAGAGCCTTCTGGGAAGGAACACAAGTTTGGTTTAGAGCCAGTGAGCCAGGGTGGGAGGTGAGCAGAGGCTTGAGCCCAGGGTGCAGTCTGTCTACAGACTGCTGTTTAACCCAAGGGCTTATGGGTTCCCTGGTGGCTCAGCTGGTAAAAAATCCGCCTGCAGTGTGGGAGACCTGAGTTTGATCCCTGGGTTGGGAAGATCCCCTGGAGAAGGGAATGGCTAACCACTCCAGTATTCTTGCCTGGAGAATTCCATGGACAGAGGAGCTTGGCAGGCTACAATCCATAGGATCACAAAGAGTCAGACACGGCTGAGCAACCATGGACAGAGGAGCTTGGCAGGCTACAGTCCATAGGATTACAAAGAGTCAGACACAGCTGAGCAACTTTCACTACTACTCCCAGACTCACGCTGAATCCTAAGGCAAAGGAGCTGTAACGTAAGAGAAATACAAACTGAAATACCCTACATGCCCTCCCATGGCATACTGAGCAGCAAGGCACCTGCATCACCAGCATAGGGCCTGTGAGTGAGAGTAGTGAGAGGGCTCTCGTGGCTACTGCAGGTGACTTGTAGTTATTGTCCTTGTGCCGGTTTCAGCCCCCCTCCATAGATGCCTGGGAGCCCTGGCTCATTCTCATATTGCAATGGATGTTGATATGCCCACAAATAGCATCTAAACATCTTAGCACATCATTCAAGGCTCTTCATGAAAGAGGCTAAGCCTTTCTTTTGGGCTCTGGTGTTAAAGTCAGTGAGACCCAGGTTTGATTAAGCAACTTCCCAGAGATGAGTGGCAGAGCTGAATTCAAACCCACGTCTTCTGACTGCTAGTTCCTTATTCTTCTATTACGGCGTGTTTTCTGTCTCTGATACTGAAGCAGACTTGGGGGTTGAGGGATAGAACAGTCAACTTGCTTTAAGAAGACCTTTGAGGGGAGAATGGAGATGTTTTGTGCTCACAGAATTGGTATTGGGGAGTGAAGAGGCAGTGACAGGTATCATCCTTCTACACACCAAGAGGGACACCATGCTTCCCATGGGTGAAGGGCCTGAAGCCTCCCCTAACCTCTACTCACCTATATTCTCATCCTTCCCCATACCAGTTCTACAAACACACACACACGATTAAGGTAAAATCAAAGAAAGATTGAGCAAACATCAGTCACCAACTATAATAAAGCTGAACCCATTTCCCAGCACAAGTCTGAAGGGACCTGCTTCAGTGAAAAGATCAGGCTTGTGATGAACCCAATAAGCTCAGTTCCAAACAATAAACAGCCATCCTATTTTGCTCGTTATGGTAATGATGGATAATAACTTTTGAACTGCCCAAAGAATAAGAAAAACTGAATTTAAAGTAATCTATGAAATTCCCTAGTGGTCCAGTAATTGGGACTCTTCACTTGTATTGCTAAGGGCCCAGGTTCGGTAACCTGGTCAGGGAACTAAGACCCCACATGCTGCCTGCCATGGTCAGAGAAAAAATAAGCTCAATCAAGTTGTTTGGTAAAATAACTAAGTTCACTTATATTTGTACTTGTGGTGATCCTTTAACTCATCTTAGATTTTCAAACGGTTTACTCTTTCCCATGGGTAGCATCACCATGACTGGAATTTGCCCCCACTCAGGAACAGCAATTAATTAAAAACTGACTTGAGCTCAGCAGCCAATGAACTCAGCCTCAATCCCACCAAGACCAAAGAAAGAATCACTTAAGATAAGGCGCTTCTGACTGTGAAAAAGAAAGCACATTTCTTAACAAATGTCACAAAATAATGACCCAAGGGATAGAGAGCACTTGTGCAAAGCGTGTGCTTGGGGACTTCATAAGAAATGCTGACATCCTGTAATGCCAGTTTAGGAGTCAAAGCCCAGCAGTATTTCCTCCTGGAACAATTATCTACTTTCTTTGTATGTTTAGGAGACAATTAAGCAGGAACAGAGAAAGGTGCTGTCCCCAGTACCCTCAAAGGGTGAGCTGTGTAAAAACAGAGTTTAAGGTGGGAGACATGCCTGGTCACGAACAATCGTATCTGGAATTTATGCCAAATGGGACCACACTCCCAGTGGGCCTGGGCTGAATTAGACATTTCTCTTCAAGAGGGTAGAAGTTCCTGTTTTTCCCCTCTGGGCACCAGGACTGTGATTCTATGTAGAGACTGGGTTGCTCTCCTAAACGACTCTTTTTATCAGTCATTGGTTCAACAAGTACTTATTGGATGTCTACGCTCTGCCAAGTACTGAGACAAAAATGGCCTAGCTAACATGTTTATTAAGTGCAAGGCCCTGTAGCAACCACCTTAAATGCATTACCCAGTTGATCCTCAGGATAATGCTGATCAGTTGCCATTTTCCCATTTTACAGCTGAAGTCCCTGAAGCCTGGTGAGCCTGTCATTTGCTCAAGGTCACAGTGATAGTGGTAGAGAGAGGATTCAAACCCCGGTACCCAACTGGAGAGTCCATGTCCTTAACCATTTTGCCAGAATGAGAACAACCACTTAGAACTATTAAGGATTCAAATGTACTAAAACATGATTGTTCCCCATTCTCCCTGTGCCCTGCCAGGGAGCTCAAAGTCCCAAAGAGTGAAAGCAATAATATTTCAATACTGTCTGGTAAGAATTATTGTCATATGCTGTTCAGGATACACGGGTGACACCAAATGCGCAAGTAACAAAAGAAAAAAGGTAACCAGCTGGACTTCATCACAATTAAAACTTTTGTGCTTCAAAGGACACCATCAAGAAAGTGAAAAAACAATTCACAGAAGGAGAAAATATTTTTGCACGTTATATATCTGTAACATATCTAGAATATATAAATGATTTTATATAAAGAATTCAAATAAGTTAATGTTAAAAGTGATATATCAAAGGATAAAAAGGCAAATAACCCAATAAAAAAGTGAGCAAGGGAACTGAATAGACATCTCACTAAAGGGAATGGCTGAATAAATACATGAAATGATGCTCAGCATCACTAGCCATCAAGGAAGTGAAGTCAAAACTGCAATGAACTATAACTTCATACCTTCTAGGAAGGCTGCGATAACCTCACACTGGTCAGAATGGCCATCGTCAAAAAAATCTACAAACAATAAATGCTGGAGAGGCTGTGGAAAAAAGGGAAACCTCTTATACGTTGATGGAAATGTAAATTGATATAGCCACTATGGAGAAGACTGTAGAAGTTCTTTAAGAAAGCCTAAAAATAGAATACCATATGACCCTACAACCCCACTTCTGAGCATTTACACAGAGAAAATATTAATTTTAAAAGATACATGCACCCCGATGTTCACTGCATTATTTACAATAGCCAGGACATGGAAGCAACATAAATGTCCATCAACAGAGGAATGGATAAAGAAGTTGTGGTACATATATTCAATGGAATTTTGCTCAGTTATAAAAAAGGAATGACACTGGGTCATTTGTAGAGAGGCGGATGGACCTAGGGACTGTCATACAAAATGAAGTAAGTCAGGAAGAGAAAAACAAATATCATATATTAACACAAATATGTGGAATCTAGAAAAATGATACAGATGAACCCATATGCAAAGAGAAATAGACACAGATATAAAGAACAAACATATGGACACCAAGGGGGAAAAAGGGAGTGGGATAAATTGGGAGATTGGGATTGGCATGTATATGGTACCATGTATAAAATAAATACCTAATGAGAACCTAAAAAATGACAGATAGCAACTGATGGTGAGGATGTGGAAAAAACAAAGCCCTTATACACTATTAGTTGAAAAATGGTGCAGCTGCTTTAGAAAAACAGTTTGACAATTTCTCAAAAGGTTAAACACAGAGTTCCCACCTGATCCAGTTTTTGGATACACAAAAACTTGTACATGAATATTCATAACATATAAACATTCGTATGTTAGTATTTATGTAGCCAAAAGGGTGAAAACAGTGAAAATGTCCATCAAATATTGGATAAAATAGAATAGAATATTATTTGGCAATAAAAAGAAAGGAAGTACTGATATATGCTACAACAAGGATGAAATTTTATTACATGTATTGTATTATTCCATTTACATCCGTATCCATAAGAGGCAAATCCATAAAGACAGAAAAGAGACTGCTGCTGCTGCTAAGTCGCTTCAGTTGTGTCCGACTCTGTGTGACCCCAGAGATGGCAGCCCACCAGGCTCCCCTGTCCCTGGGATTCTCCAGGCAAGAACACTGGAGTGGGTTGCCACTTCCTTCTCCAATGCATGAAAGTGAAGTTGCTTAATCATGTCCAACTCCTAGAGACCCCATGGACTGCAGCCTGCCAGGCTCCTCCGTCCATGGGATTTTCCAGGCAAGAGTACTGGAGTGGGATGCCATTGCCTTCTCCAGAAAAGAGACTAGTGATTGCTAAAGTTAGAGACAGTCAGAGGAAATGGAGAGTGACTGAGAATCGTACAGCGTTTCCTCTGGGGGAGATAAAAATGTTCTCAAATTAATTGTAGTGATGATTGCATAGTTCTGTGAATATACTAAAAACCACTGAATTACATATCTTAAATGGGTGAATCGTATGGTATGTGAATTATATTTCAATCAAGATTAAAAAAAAAAAAGACACTCTGGTTAACAAACAGAAGGAAGCAATCAGCTGGGAATGCCTGCACTGGGCAAGATGTGCTAGGGTGCCAGTGCAATGCTGGGTGAGCATTGACGCAGAGTGAATCGTGTGCAGCTTCTGCTCTCAGCTTGGCCACAGTCTTTCCAGATGCAAGGTGAGTTCAGACAGTCATAGGAACATCAGCATTTGTGGGGCACAGGGTGTGTGAGGCCTAGGAGCTCCTGGGAGGGGCATACCTCTCCCAGAAAATAAGGAGCAAGGGGTGTGAGGTCGCCTTGGGGGAATGAAACTGAAATAGAGGGTGCCCAGAATGAGAGCAACGGAGAAGGCAATGGCACCCCACTCCAGTACTCTTGCCTGGAAAGTCCCATGGATGGAGGAGCCTGGTGGGCTGCAGTCCATGGGGTTGCCAAGAGTTGGACATGACTGAAGCGACTTAGCAGCAGCAGCAGCAGCAGCAAGAGAGCAAAGAGATGCAGTCTTGAGGAACAGAGTGAGTCCCTGACCTCAAGGCTCACCTGGAACTCACTGCAGGGTAGCGCCATACCTACAGCAGTGGTGCTCTAAGGCAGCAGTCCCCAACCACCCAGTCTGTGGACCAGTACAGTCTGCAGTCTGTTAGGAACCGGGCTGCACAGCAGGAAGTGAGTGGTGGGCAGCAAAACTTCACCTACTGCTCCCCATCACTCCCCATAGCTGGCATTACCACCTGAGCCATTCCCTCCCACCCCCACCCCCACCCCTACCCCAAGATGTGTATAAGAGACAGCCCCTACCCCACTCCCTGTCTGCGGAAAAACTGTCTTTTAGGAAACCGGTCCCTGGTGCCAAAACAGCTGGGGACCACTGCTCCAAGGGAATGAATTTGTTCCCCAACATTTGGCAATTCCTGGAGACATTTTTTTATTGTCACAACTCAGGGCGGGTAGAGTGCTACTAGCATGTAGTGACAAGGCTCAGGACGGTCACCCAATGACAAAGAATTATCTGGTCCAAAATGTCAACGGTGCCAATAACTGGAAATTCTGAAATAAAGCAAGTAAACATTGCTCACAGGGCAATGATCAGGTAGAGATAAGCTTAGAACAGGGAGATGCACAGAAGCCAATTACAGCAGAAACTATAGGTTGAAAAATGTTCCCCAATTAACAAAAAGATACATTGAAATCCTATCCCCAAGATCTCAGAAAACAATCTTGGAAATAGAGTCATTGTAGATGTAATTAGTTAAGATGAAATCATACTCACAGAAGATGTGTATAAGAGACAGCCCCTACCCCACTCCCTGTCTGCGGAAAAACTGTCTTTTAGGAAACCGGTCCCTGGTGCCAAAACAGCTGGGGACCACTGCTCCAAGGGAATGAATTTGTTCCCCAACATTTGGCAATTCCTGGAGACATTTTTTTATTGTCACAACTCAGGGCGGGTAGAGTGCTACTAGCACGTAGTGACAAGGCTCAGGACAGTCACCCAATGACAAAGAATTATCTGGTCCAAAATGTCAACAGTGCCAATAACTGGAAATTCTGATCTAAAGCAAGTAAACATTGCTCACGGGGCAATGATCAGGTAGAGATAAGCTTAGAACAGGGAGATGCACAGAAGCCAATTACAGCAGAAATTATAGGTTGAAAAATGTTCCCCAATTAACAAAAAGATACATTGAAATCCTATCCCCAAGACCTCAGAAAACAATCTTGGAAATAGAGTCATTGTAGATGTAATTAGTTAAGATGAAATCATACTCACAGAGAGCTCTCTGACAACCTAGAGGGATGGGATGGGGTGGAAGGGAGGTTCAAAAGGGAGGGAACATATGTATACCTATGGCTGATTCATGTTGATGTTTGGCAGAAACCAACACAATATTGTGAAGCAATTATCCTCCAATTAAAAATAAATAATTTTTTAAAAAGATGAGGTCATACTGGGGTAGAGCAGATCCCCTGACCCAGCATTAGTGACATCCTCATGAAAAGAGCTGGAGAAAGCAATGGCACCCCACTCCAGTACTCTTGCCTGGAGAATCCCAGGGATGGAGAAGTCTGGTGGGCTGCCGTCCATGGGGTGGCACAGAGTCGGACACGACTGAAGCGACTTAGCAGCAGCAGCATGAAAAGAGCACCATGTGAAGAGGAAGACAGTTATTGGCGTGTTGCATCTACAAGCCAGGGAACATTGAAGAAGACGTCTAAACCAGGATTCTCTCTCACACCCTCGGAAGGAATCAACCCTGTCGACACTGTGGTCTCAGATGTCTAGGTTCCAGAACGGTGAAAGAATACGTTTTTGTTGTCTAAGTCACCCAGGGTATGATACTTTGTTACGGCAGTTCCAGCCAACTGACACATTGTCCAGGCACAGTTTATGGGAGACGATGCCTTGGCCAGTAACATCCTGGACTGCCAGACACAAGCATCATTAAGTCCCTATATGTCCCTTAGTTCTATTTCCAGGCTTACCAAGTTATAGATAATTATGATACTCACTGGCCTTCCCAGGCGGCGCTAGTGGTAAAGAGTCTGCCTGCCAATGCCGGGGACACAGTAGACATGGGTTTAATCCCTGGGTCAGGACGATCCCCCAGAGAAAGGAATGGCCAACCATTCTAGTATTCTTGCCTGGAGAATCCGATGGACAGAGGAGCCTGGTGGGCTATACAGTCCATGGTGTTGCCAAGAGTTGAACACGACTGAGTGACTAAGCACACACACAACCTTGGAAAATCCAAGTTGTTTTCTCAGTTTAAGAAAGAGTATTTGCAGCTGCTGAATTTGTTCTTGGAGCTCCAACTGAGTGGTCCTCTGACAAATTACATTCAAGAGCGCCATCGCCTGGCCAAAGTTTAAAATAAAAAGAAAGAGAAAGAATAAGCAGGTGCCTAAATAGTCTTGTGCCTTTAATCAGCAGCTTAACTACTTAACCATGAAAATGAGCTTCCCCAGGCTAATGAGAAGTGCCCAATTTGCAGAAACCGGGTGTTTATTTTTGTAGCACAATTTTCCAGCTGCCTGCATCCAGAGTCTTTTACCGGGTGTAGCATCTGCTTAAGCTGCATCGTTGATATATACAGTTTTCCTTAAAGGCCCGTCCTGGATGCTGAGAGGCAGAGCATGAGCTAGGTTTCCTAAGTTTGAATATTGGATTCAGGGAATTTTCTGGGTTCAGCCTATAAGGACCCAGGAATCAGATTCAAGTCTCTTTACATTTCAATACTAGACTCAAAAAAAAAAAAATGATAAGGAGACAGGTTGAAATTTGATGATACTGTGTAAAAGCAAGGAAAATCAATGAAAACAGAAGCAATGTGGTCCAGGGTCAGCACATCCACAGCTATCTATCATTTTGCTCTTTTAAAAAATACAAGTGTTTCTGCAATAATGAGATATATGTGTTCTTTGGAGAGAAGAGGGGAAGAAAAGACAGTTTCTGCAAAATTGCAAACTAAAAATAATAAGACTTATGGGGAAAAGAGGATTGAAGCAGACAGTTTAAAACTTACACAGTTTTGCAACTAGAGCAGTAACAATCATTATTTTACAATATCAGCAGTTTCAAAAGAATGCTCAGTGCCTAATAAATAAAATATTTTGCAGGAAACAAAGGACTTTGACTTAAAAAGAAAAAAAAAAGAGAGCAATTTGATAGCAGGCAGTATGAGAGAAGCTGTGGTCTTCTGAGTCTTGGAAGTAAGGAAACGCAGGATTGGGGGTGAGTGGATGTGGCACTGAGCAGGAAGCATTCCTAGATGATGACTTAGTGAAGGCGCCCAGGAGGCAGGGAAAACCATGCACCACCTCCAGCTCCCTTCTCAGTTTACTGCCACCAGCCACCGTCCTAAACTTTGCCATCATCTTCTGACAGGCTGCGAGCATCACCTATGAACCAGCACAATTTCCACATTTCACTGACATTCCACCATTTATCAACCATATTTGAACAAATTTCTGTCAAAATCACTCACAAACACACAAATGTTTCAACAAAACAGACTGGATGTGGGCTGCCTCCCTGGCACACATCTGCCAATAACCCCTGCTGAAAGGATGGACCTGTCAGCCCTGCTTCCTCCTCTGGCCTCTCTCCCTACAGACTCAGTGTTGGATTCGCAGACGTCCTCACCTCCTGCTATGGGGGTGCCATCAAAGTTCTGGGCTCCAAGGCTTCAGTTATGTCTGAGGTGCTAACAGGTAGTTAGCAATACAGTATATAGTTGACAATTTTACTTTGGTTTCTAGTGGGCGAATCTAGACTCAAACTATCTTAAGGAAAGGATAACACCTTGCTAACCTAATCCAAAATCCGCGTGTAGATATGGCCTCAGGCTCAGCTGGAGTCAGGTGCTCAAATTTGGTCCCTGTCTCTCCTTCTCACCTTCACTCTACCCATCTTCTTCCCTTGGTGATAGTGTTGTTCTTTTCTAGGCCCTCTTCCACTGATGGCACCTGGATTTTTCAGATCCATAATCCTCCTAGCTAACAACACCAGAGGAAAGAGAAATATCTTTCCCAATAATTTTTGCAAAACAGCAGCAGCAAACAAACAGAAAGGGTCTCAGAGACGTGCTTGACGCAGTGCTCCCCAGCCTTGCACTAGTCCACCAGGGAGGACCAGAGAATGAAGCCTCTGACTGGCCGGGACAGATGAAGGGCTGACCCTTGGATGTAGGGGTTGAGTCAGCGCCAGCCAAACCACATGTACTTAGAGAGGGAGCAGTTCCCAAAGGAGAGACAAGTTCAGTGGCAGTTGGTGAGAGCTCTTTAGTCAGGAAGGACTGGCTCAGGTGCTGTTTCTCTTTGCTGTCCTGTCCTCACAGTGTCCCAGACACACCTGAAACTGAGTCAGTGGTCAGGCACTCCAGTGCTAGGACTGCTGTCTCAGCGCTGTGCCTATAAAGTGAACTAGCAGGCAACTGACTGAGATATTTATTCTAGTTTACCCCCCACCGTACCAAGCTGAAGGCAAATGAAAAGGTAAATTTCCCTCCTATCTCTGGAAGCACAGACAAGCATTTGTGTCCTAAGTGATCTTTGCCTTGTGAGAGAATTAACAGGGTATTATTTTCAAGGACCTAGCCACCTAGAACCTAGAGCTGGATTGTTCCAGAGAGGAAGTATCCCAAGGACTGAAGAGAGGGAAAACCCCCAAACCAGAAGAGAATTACCTTCTCTGAGGCTCAGCCTAGAAGGGAGAACCTGGGTTCATAAATGACCATGACCTTCACCTCACTTAATATTCCTAGGAGGAGATACTCAGTAACTGTTAGGATTCTTTTTACTGCAAATGATGGAAGACACAGCCAAACACACTTAAAGAGGAGAAGAATGATGAGGTTGGGTAACTTTTTTATTACTAAAATATGCATGGGTAACTAACTTCAGGTATGGGTTGATCCAGGGATCTAACATATATCATGAGGGCTGTTTCTGTTCATCTCTCAACATTGCATTTCCCTCTCTCCATTGACTGCATTGTCAGAATTCATGTAATGTTCCCCCAGCAGCTATCTCAGACAAACACAAACACTCACCCTGGCTTTCAACATGTGTGTTTTGTATTAGTCGCCCAGTCGCATCCAACTTTACGACCCTATGGACTAGAGTCCACCAGGCTCCTCTGTCCATGGAATTCTGCAGGCAAGAATACTGGAGTGGGTAACCATTTCCTTCCCCAGGGTATTTTCCTGACCAGGGATCAAACCCGAGTCTCCTGCATTGCAGGCAGATTCTTTACCATCTGAACCACCAGGGAAGTCTAAATATATGTCAATTACTGAGCTAATTACTAAAACCGTAGGACATAATACTCTAATTGGCAGGTCACATGCTTCTTCCCTGCAACTGTGAGAACTGGGTACTATAACTGGAAGAAGTCAGGTACAGATGCTGACCAACAAGAAACTACTAGAGGCTCCAAACAGAGATGGTTAAGGACACTGGGCAGAAGGAACCAAGGCTTAGGTAGGAATCTTGACAAAGACCTCTGTGCCTGAGCTTGTTTCAATGTGCACAGAATCTGCTGCTTCTGAATGGATCCAATAGAACATGAGCCAGGAGAACCAAGAGCTGTACCCACCTGCAAAGAGCCTTCTTTGGGGGATACTTATACATAAACCCTCAGGGCTCTTGCATAATCACTGGGCAGGAAACATGTGCACACACACAGGCCATGAGAGCCTTCACTTTTCTCATTCATTCTGGCAGATAAAGGACTAAGCCAAAGCTATTTGTTTGGGGCTGTGATGTTCCTAACACTTAAACAACTCCAGTGGATTCATTTTCACCATATAAACTTTGTCTCTAATCTACTGTCTCTTTCCCGTGGTCTCTGAGCAATTACAACTGTATTCCACTCTCCTCTCCTCTTGCTTCTTCCATCATTTGTAAGTCAACTCTTTCCAGGACTCTTTCACCACCCGGTGCCATATTTCACTCTCACACTTGTCTTTGTTCTGTGAGCAGTCCTGGCTAATCCACAAACTAATCCTAAACTACGCAGTCGAAAGAGACATGGTATCCCTTCAAAATGCTTCTTCACTTACATTAGAAAGACTCGGCCAGAGGAGGCAGCTGACAGAACTATGTACTAAATCATCAGCACCCCTAGCAGGGGCAGCACGGTTTGCAGGCACCAACCCACATCAAGGAGCAGAAAAACATGGACGGACTCAGCCCAAGCACAGGTATGCAGAAAAATGGAGTTTGCAAGGAGGGATAGGGTATAATTTGGGACCATGTGGAAACTCCTTTGTGAGCAGATGGGACTCACAACAATCCAGATGTGAGATTCTACATTAATTCAGTGTATTTTACACTCTCAGGCAGGTAAAGCCAGTTGGATTTAAGGTTACATAGGTAATGTTATCAGTGGCCAGCAGATACGAGGTATGGCCTCTGTGGTCCCCCATCCACCCCTTGACAATAAAAGTCCCTCCAGCCCAGATTCTGCTGTTCTTGTGTTTCAGTCGGAACCTTCATCATTTTACCTTACTGTCATTGTAGTCCAGCTCTTCCATGTCATACTATGTATAAAGTGAACATATGTTCTGCGTTGCCTGGCAACATGAGAAAAGGCTGATATATGAGGCTAAGTGAATAAGCAAAGATGATGATACTCATTCACTCATTCAACAAATATTTAGTCTAATATGTGCCTGGCACTATATTGGTTCCAAACCAAATTGTATGTGTTGTATGTGTTAGTCACTCAGTCATGTCCAACTCTTTGCGACCCCATGAACTATAGCCCACCAGTCTCCTCTGTCCATGGAATTCCAGGCATGAATACTGGAGTAGGTAGCCATTCCTTTCCCCAGGGGATCTTCCCAACCCAAGGATCAAACCCAGGTCTCCTGCATTGCAGGCAAATTTTTTACCATCTGAGCCAACAGGGAAAACTATTTACTTAAAAACAAACCTAATAGTAAAGCTGATACATCCAGAAGATGCATTTTTCCTTCTGTGTTATGCTTTTTACCTTCTGTATGAGATTTTACTACTGGGAGAACTAGTACTTGTTACTGACATTAATACATGCACACACACACACACATACACATACACACACACACCAAAGCTTTAACAACGTCTGGCTAAACATCATAACATCCAGCACAATCTCCTGCTTTCAAATGTCATTCACTCTTAAAATCATGGTTGGACAAGCTGTCCCTCCAGTGAGTAATTACTGAGAATAACCTGGGTCCAGACATAAGCAGAAAAGAAGCACTGCAAAAATAATTCTGCCCCAAGAGAGCTTATACCCCAGTTGGAAAGATAAGAGATACACCTGGAGTAGCTACATGTCTTCAAAAGTGACAGAGAGTAGGATTACTTTGTGCAGGGATGGGATCTTGTGACAAGTTTAGTGTCACTTTTGAGCCAAACACTTAATTGTCCTTGCAAGACTTTCAGAATTCTCTTTTCCTCTGGTACAGTGACCAGCCACCATTTGTGTTACTGTGGGTTCATGAACAGAACCCCCTGCCCACCTGTGATGAACACATTGCAGGAACAAGAAATAAACCTGTTTTTGCTTGAAGTCATCAAATGTTGGAGGCTGTTTGTTACCACAGCATAATTTTGGTTATTCTGACTGAAACAGTCAAGACACAAAATGGTCTAACCTCTAGAGCAGGGGTCCCCAACCTCTGGGATCTAATGCCTCATGATCTCAGGTGGAGCTGATATAATAATAATAGAAGTAATGTACAGAATAAATGTAATCCGCTTGAATCACCCCCAAAAACATCCCTTTCACCTGCCCCAGTCTGTGGAAAAATTGCCTTCCAAGAAACCAGTCTCTGGTGCCAAAAAGTTTGGGGACCACTGCACTTTATAGCATAGAGGAGAACATTAAAGAACTGAGACTCTCAAATGCAGTGTTTTTGTTTTTTTTTTAAGAGTTCCCTTCCCAGGTGGCGCTAGTGGTAAACAACCTTACTGTCAATGCAGGTAGACTTAGACTCAGGTTCGATCCTTGGGTCAGGAAGATCCCCTGGAGGAAGGCATGGCAACCCACTCCAGTGTTCTTGCCTGGAGAATCCCACGGACAGAGGAGCCTTGCAGGCTGCAGTCCATAGGGTTGCACAGAATCAGACACTACTGAAGTGATTTTGCATGCATGCACACCAAGCTACAGGCTGCAAAACTTGATGTTAACTCTCTATAAGTCTGGAAGGAATAAGTACTGTAAAGAGAAGGGTCTGTGGGGGGATTTCCCTGGTGGCCCAATGGCTAAGACTCCACACTCCCAAGACAGGGGGCCTGGATTCAATGCCTGGTTAGAGAACTAGATCCCATATGCTGCAACTAAGACCCAGCACAGTCAAATAAATAAATAAATATTTAAAGAGAGACAGAATGATCTGTGAGCACTTACAAAAAAAAGCAGAGACCATAAGGAGTCAATGTGGTTTAAAGACAATCACAACCAACTAATTTTCATTTCCTTTGAAGACAGATTTTACGTCAGTCCAGGTTTTGGCAGGTAATTGTGTCCTCATATAAGGACGGCTTTAAAAGAGAGTCTTATAAAGAGACTATACACAAAGATGAGCAGATATAGGAAGACCACAAGGAACAGTACAGGACCCTGGGCTAGGACAGTGGGGATGTAACCACCCGAGCCTGAAGGAGTGAGGGCGAGAGGGTAAGCCTGGAGCAGAGTGACTGTCTGCAAGGCCACATGACCTGGCCAGCTCAAGTAATCTTGAAATAAGAGACTTGAATAAATAACCCAACTCGTCCTTCTCTTTCCCTGCACACTCTTGTCTCCACTGGCCAACCCCAGCTGGAAATCCAACCAGAGGACAGGGGGACCATTGACGTAGTCCAGAGAAGTCAGCCTCCTGGGCACAGAGCAGACCAGAGAAGGGTGGAGAGCCGATCTGGAGGGGCAAACAGAAGAAATCCAGCTGAGGGTTACAGGGAAAATTAAATAGACATGACGTGTCTAGTCTTGAGTGAGGTATTTGACAAAGGCTTCTTAAAGAAGCAATATTGGTCATAGCCTCTTCTATGTGCCCACAGTTCTGTGCATTATGCCCTGGAGTAGATGGCAGTAACTGTAGTTTTTATCTTCTCAGCATGGGTACCCAGCTCACTTCTGGCAATAGTACCTTCATTCTCAAAGGAACTTCCCCCCAATCCTGTGTTTTGGATGTGGTCAATTGTCATATCTTGTCTACCCCTAACCCCCAACTCCAATCAGTGGACACCTAAGTCAGTCAAACCAGAGTCTTAGGAACCTACCTGCTGACACCAAGGAAGATGCCATCTTGCCTCAAGGTTACAGTGCTGGGAAGCTGCAAGTTTGAAGCAATGGGCAGCCATCTTCCATAGCTTGGCAGGAGGCATCGTTTACAGCAAGAAAGACTGTGGTCATCACACAAAGAGGAGCAGAAAAAACATAAAAGATGAAAAAGAAACTAAAAATATTGTCTCAGTTTCTGGATTAAACTGTTCCTGAAGTTAAGTCACCAGTAAATTCCTTTTATATGATTTACTCCATTACCATGTTCACTCTTGCTAGTTTGAGCCGGATTTCTCTTGCTTACAGCAGAGATCTCTGATCAATCTATCTGTATCAGAGAGCTTTCAACTTAACCTCACAGTGTCTTCAATAGTTATTTACCAAAATACATTTTAACCCAAATAATGAAGGCTAGTATGTTGTAATAGCAACCACTACACAGAGTGTTCCCTAAAAGTTTATGGGATGAATGATCATCACCAAAGTAAGTGAAAGCCTTGTCAAAGGACAGGGTAGGACCCAGCTGTGGCTACAGTGTCCTGTGTCCCTCTCTAGGAATTTCAGTTCCTATCTGCCCTGCCCCCGACAACTTCACCCCCCATGTAACGTATGCCACTGCTGGAGAAGCCACAGAAGGAAGAGAAGGCCATGGCCAGTTTCTTCCCTCTTCCTTGTTCCACTGCCTTCCACTTATTCAAGTTGCCGTGTGGGGCCTTCTTTCTGTATGGTCACATACAGGGAAGAGCAGGAGACCTGAGGAAAAGGACAAGGTCCTCCATAGACATTTTAACACAGGTTTAGGACACTCTGTGACTTTCTCAAAAACTCCCTTCAGTGGGGCTCTCCCACTGCACCATCCTCAGCTGTGAGTGATGCAAACTCAGTCTGGCTGCTCCTAGATGGGTCCTCCACCTCTCTCCTTGGGTGCGTTCCATGCAGCCTCTGTGTCCTGGCATGAGGACAGGGTTGGCTCCTTCAAGGTGACTAATGTTCCAGGGAGAATATGCTTCTTGCCCTGCCCTAGGCACAACTTAATTATTCACTCTGCAGCCCTCTCTCTTTCCTCTGACATCAGAGTCAGCTCCAGCCAGGCTCACTCCTTGGCTTCAGCAGGCCTTAGTCAGGAATCGGCTTTTGTACTGTATAAACTTTCGCTAACTCGGGTCAAACTGGAGAAAGGGGACAACCCTCCTCTCCTCCATTAACAGGGAATGAAATCACACAGCACTCCAACAAGTCTTCTCCACTGGCCAACCCCAACTCCCCAGTTCTCCTTCTCAAATCCCCTAGCTCCTCTTACAGGTGGTCTGGACGTTGAAAGTGGCAGGTTAGTACTCACAGGCAGGCTGGAGACTTGAGTGAGCAGCGTCTTTCTGGAGGGAGAAATTCCTCTCTTTGGAACCACACCACCCAACATAAGCAGCCACTAGCCAGTGGATGACTATTGAGCACTTGAGGTTGGTCCAAAGTGGAATGTGCATTGTCGCCAACACAGCAGCTTTCACGGCTTAGTGTGAATAAAAGAATGCAACACATCTCATTAATAGTTTTATATTCATCAGATGATGGAATAATATTTTCCAACATATATCGAGTGAATTTAATATCTCATTAAAATTTATTTCACCACTTTGTCCTTTTTAAAAAATGTGGCTGTTGGAAAATTTTAATTACATACACAGCACACAGTTTACATTCATTGAATAGTGCTACTTTAAATGCAGGGGGACTTCCCTGGCTGTCCAGTGGTTAAGACTCGGCATTCCCAGTGTAGGGGGCACTGTTCGATCTTTGGTCAGGAACCAAGATCCACATGCCTCCGGGCACGGTCAAAAATTGTTTAATTAAAAATAAACGAATAAAAATGAAATGCACTGGACACACGGCTTTAGGGCCTAGCCCAAACGCCAAGACAGGAAAAGTCCCATTTAAGAGGCTATTACATGTTTGCAAATCTCTTAGACAGCTGCCTGGCACATACTCAGTATTCAGTCATTAGGGAAGGGAAGAGAATGGAGGTGGAAGAACTGTTATTTTAGTAGTGGTAGCTGATGTTATTAATGATATTCATCTCCCTTTACTCACCTGTAAAATAATAATTTAAGCTCTGCCTACTTCACAAGGTTACAGTATGGTTTGCGTGAAATAGCGTATATGAAATAAAAGCTCTTCAGGCTGTAAACACCTGCATAAACAGTGGTTGCCACAGTGATAATCCTGATGGCTGCTGTAATATCCTGGCTTATGTCAGGAGCGCTCCGTAGCGGCCTCAGGAGCCCAGGCTGCTGCGGGCTGGCCGCGGGCCCAGCCGCTCTTTCCATTACATCAAAGCGACCTCTGGGTCGCCGCCAGGTGGCAGTGGAAGCCCAGCTACTGTCCCGCGGGGACCCGGGACCGGGCCCCGCCCTGCGGGGTAAGACGCAGCGCTTCTCCGCGGCACCCAGGGTGAAGCACTTTTTGCATCTTGGGCTTGATGCTAGGCACTTTGAGCATTACCCAGAAAAGGCTTCTAAGATGTGGTCCAGCTTTTAGGAGCTGCTGGTTAACGAAAGAAATCGACCCCTAAACGACCCGTCCAATAGTGGAGGTCCCAGCAGAGTCAGAGAGGGAGGGACTGCCTGCAGTTGTTGCTTGACCTGCGTGGGAGGGGGCGGGGGGAGGAGCTTCCAGAGGTGTGACTTTTGAGCTGGGTTCTCACGAAGGAGGGCTTCTTTCGGTGGAGAAGTGGAGGGTTGGGAGGGACGTTCTAGGCAAAGGACTAAGCAAGTGCAAGAGAATCTGGTGTATTTGGAAAAGGGGAGGGCATTTGGAAATTATTGGTAAAGGGACTCTGAAGAAAGCTGAGTGCCAAAGAATTGATGCTTTTGAACTGTGGTGTTGGAGAAGACTCTTGAGAGTCCCTTGGACTGCAAGGAGATCCAACCAGTCCATTCTACAGGAGATCAATCCTGGGTGTTCTTTGGAAGGACTGATGCTAAAGCTGAAACTCCAGTACTTTGGCCACCTCATGTGAAGAGTTGACTCATTGGAAAAGACTCTGATGCTGGGAAGGATTGGGGGCAGGAGAAGGGGATGACAGAGGATGAAATGGCTGGATGGCATCACCGACTCGATGGACCTGAGTCTGAGTGAACTCTGGGAGTCGGTGATGGACAGGGAGGCCTGGCGTGCAATACAATTCATGGGGTTGCAAAGAGTGGGACACGACTGAGCGACTGAACTGAACTGATGGGAATTTTGGAGAAGACAATGGCACCCTACTCCAGTACTCTTGCCTGGAAAATCCCATGGATGGAGGAGCCTGGAAGGCCACAGTCCATGGGGTTGCTGAGGGTTGGACATGACTGAGCGACTTCACTTTCACGCGTTGAAGAAGGAAATTGCGACCCACTCCAGTGTTCTTGCCTGGAGAATCCCAGGGATGGGGGAGCCTGGTGGGCTGCCATCTATGGGGTCGCACAGGGTCGGATATGACTGAAGCGACTTAGGAGCAGCAGCAGCAGCTATGAGCATTTAGTGAGCGGCGACCAGTGAGGTTGAATGTCCCCAAACGTGCAGGATGTTCTGTATTATGAGGACACGTCCTGCCAGAAATGGCAGCAGCAGGCCCATTGAGAGTCTGGGTGGGGAAGGAAAACATCAATGTTAGATATAAGCCTGGAGAGAGAAATTAGGGCCAAACAGTAAAGGCTAGGTGCTGGGCTTTGGCCTTCTTGCAGGTTACAGAGAGCCACTGAATTCCTTCTCGGCTACAGGGAATGGCTCCCACCATTTCTAAAAGCCAGCAGGCATCCCCACAGGGCTCTGTGGGGAGGTGATGTGGTGGATGTGCTCACATGGTGCCCAGGTGTGCTCCCCAGGCTCACCCTGTCCCCCACGGCCTCTCACTCACATTCCCAGTCATCCTGTCCCTGGCCCCAGAATGATGCCCTTCTCCCTTTGAAACTTCAGACTAAGTGTGGATACAAACAGGTAATTAAAAAACATCTGCCAAATTGAATTCACTTCCAGATGGGTACACCAGCTTAGTGAAAGTAAACCCTCATTCCATGTTGCTCATGTATTTTTAGGTTGGGTAAAAGAGGGCACAACTGGACTGTCAGAATATTTGCTCTGACTCTGTGGCAAGGGTTTTCATCCCAGGAGCAGGTCAAAGAACTTGTCTGCCAGCTTACCTATCAGCTTGCCTGTTAATGATGATAAGAGATAGATAGCAGTTATTAAGCAAGCTACTCTGAGCCAGGCATTGTCCCAGTACTTTACATACAGGATCACATTTCATCGTCACGGTGTCTCAATTTGCAGGTAAGAAAACTGAGGCTTCTGCTAAGTCGCTTCAGTCGTGTCTGACTCTGGAGTGGGTTGCCATTTCCTTCTCCAATGCATGAAAGTGAAAAGTGAAACTGAAGTCGCTCAGTCGTGTTGACTCTTAGCGACCCCATGGACTGCAGCCCGCCAGGCTCCTCTGTCCTTGGGATTTTCCAGGCAAGAGTACTGGAGTGGGGTGCCATTGCCTTCTCCAGAAAACTGAGGCTAGAAAAGGTAAATGAGTTTCCTAAAGTGCCCAAGTGGAGAACCAGGCCTTGAACCCAGATCTGTCTGGTTCTAAAGGCCTTTGCCCTTTCCGCTATACCAGCCTGCTTCTCTCAGTCACAAAGAAATGGTGATTTCTTGAAAGGAAGGAAAGGGACCCACGGCCAGATAAATCCCAGGCAGTGAAGACAGGCATGCTCTCAGCTGCCTGGTAGGACAGGTCTGAAGAGGACTGCAGTGGGTTGTTCCCTGCACGATGGTGGGAGGGCTTCATGCCCATTGCTCTCCAGACCCTCATTCAGTTCAGAACTGGGCCAGGAGAGCTGCGGCGAAGAACCGGGAAGGAGAGCAGAGCTTGGGCAGGGTGTTCCCACTCAAAGTTGCCTCGGCCGATTCCTTGCTTTGGTCTGGCGCCTTGGCTGCACGGGAACGTGCTGATTTTGCAGCTGTTCCATAGGGGAAAGAGGGGTCAGAGCCTGCAGCGGCAGCACCTCCCCCCAGGGCACCATAAGGCCCACAGCTGTCACCAGAGCCGTTAGACACAAGCCAGGGCCACCGCTGGGCGTTCCTCTTTGCCTCCTTCCGGGTGAGGCCAAGCCTCTCACCGTCACAGGGCTGTTATCCTGCCGGAAGAAACAAGTTAACTGCTATTGAGGCTGGCCTGTGGACAGCTGCTATGGCCTTAGATTCCTTGGATTCGGGGCAAGGAATCAACAGAATCGTCTCTTCATCCATCCATCCAGCCGTTTATCATCTGCTATGTTCAAGCACTGTGCTTAGCCTCAGGGAATTAAAAAGGAATAGGAATAGTCCAATCCTTAGATTTGGGGGTTGCAATAGAGGGAGACTGAAAATATAAACTCAATGTCCCCAGTTCTTAGCAGCTTATGAATACAAATGGGGGCTCATTCATTCAAGTAAGTCACTCAGAGACTTCAATTCCCTGCAGAGTATCCCTGAAATATTTCTTGAAGGTTCCAAAGAGTGACCTACAATCATGAACCACTCCATCAGTTTAACCAACACTTGACCCCCACCCTGTAGCCTGATCTGCTTCTCTCTCGTCCATGTCCTGTGTTCTCACAGCTGCGCAAGGTACCCTTTACACATCCAGAAATGACAGTGCCCTTTCTGGGAAAGTCATAGCTATTCCAATAAAGGGCTTCCTTACTTTGGGTGGACTTGAGCCCCTCTCCAGGTGCCCATGTGTGAGTCACAACCTGTGCAATCATACAAGGTAGGGCTGGGTGCCAAGAATGCTCCCCAGACCTCAAGGCCTCAGGGTGCCAAAATGATACAGGTCCAGGTCTGTGGTGAGGAGAGAACAGCTTCTCCTTAAATTTGCACTGCACTTTGTCACCTGGGGGCCAACTAGCGCTGCCAGAGCCTCACAAGGTCTGTGACTCACCTCTCACCAGGACTCACACATTTGAAGGGGCTTGGCAAAGAATAAACACTTCTTCTGTACAGCTCAAATGTCCTCCAGTCTCCCATCTTTCTCAGTTGTCCAATCTCACTCAGTGTTTCCCCTCCAAACTACCCTCATGCACATCAGCTCTTGCCAATAGACTCCAAGGGCAGCCCAGTCCACCAATTCCGACTCCCACTCTAGGCTCAGTTAGAACGCTCTTTCGCATAAGTAATGACAATGCAGGGCTAACACAAGCTACCATAGGTGCGAGCACAGAGGAGGGGCATGTAAATCAGACCCGTGTCTTGGAGAAGGAACATCAGAATTGAGTATTAAATAAGGAGGAGGAAAAGTTAAAGGGGAAATAAAGGATAACAAAGGCTTCCCAGGTGGCACTAGTGTGAAGAACCTGCCTGCCAATGCAGGAAATATAAGAGACACAGGTCCAATCCCTGGGTCAGGAAGATCCCCTGCAGGAGGGCACAGCAACCCACTCTAGTATTCTTGCCTGGAGAATCCCATGGACAGATGAGTCTGGCTGGCTACAGTACATAGGGTCGCAAAGAGTTGGACATGACTGAAGCAATTTAGCATGCATGTAAAGGGTAACAAATTTCAGACAGAAAGAACAGCATGAACAAAGTTGCAAATGTCTTGATGTTGCTGGAGTGTAAAATGCAAGGCAGGGGGGAAGAAGGGAAGCTGGAGGAATTAACAGAAGCCAGATCAAAGATGGCTTCATAGATTATATTAAGGCGATTGTACTTTAAAGGAGCCATTGAAGGTGTCTAGGAGAGGAGTGAGATGATCAGTTGTGTGCTTTGGAAAGATTGTTCTGGCTACATAGAATGAGCTTGAGGAGTGCCAGAGAGGAGTGACTCTACTAGGGGGCTGCTGGAGAGACTGAGATAAAAAATGATTAGGACCAGAGTAGAGCAGTGGTAAAGGAAGAGGGGAAGGAGGAGGAGAAAGGAGGGGAGGGAGGGGATTGAAGCAACTTTATAAATAGCGAAGCAAGGCTGCTTCTCAGGTTTCTGGTTTGGGCAACCACAAGTATGGAGTGCCTAGGATAAAAGACTAAGATAATACAGGAGAAGGGAGAATTGAAAGGTGGGAAGATGATTAGTTTCTTTTTGAAAATGTCTTATGTATACCTTTGCTTCCCTGGTGGCTCAGATGGTAAAGAATCCACCTGTAATGCAGGAGACCCAGGTTGGATGCTCCAGAATCACTGTAGATGTAACTGCAGCCACGAAATTAAAAGACACCTGCTCTATGGAAAAAAAGCTATGGCAAACCTAGACAGGGTATTAAAAAGCAGAGACATCAACTTATGACACAGGTTTGTATAGTCTAAGCTATGGTTTTTCCAGTAGTTTGGATGTCAGAGTTGGACCATACAGAAAGCTGAGTGCCAACGAACTGATACTTTTGAACTGTGGTGTTGGAGACTTTTGAGAGTCCCTTGGACTGCAAGGGGATCAAACCAGTCAATCCTAAAGGAAATCAGTCTTGAATATTCATTGGAAGGACTGATGCTAAAACTGAAGCTCCAATAATTTGTGTCCACCTGATGCAAAGAACTGACTCACTGGAAAAGACCCTGGTGCTGGGAAAGATTGAAGGCAGGAGGCGAAGGGGACAACAGAGGATGAGATGTTGGATGGCATCACCAACTCAATGGACATGAGTTTGAGCAAGCTCCAGGAGATGGTGAAGGACAGGGAAGCCTGGTATGCTGCACTTCATGGGGTCACAAAGTCAGACACAACTGAGTGACTGAACAACAATGTACAGCTTCAAGGGGTGACAAGCGGACTAGAAATGTGGATCTGAAGCTCAGGAGAGGTATCTGAGCTGAGGATACAGACTTGGAGTCACTAGAGGGCAACTCATGCTTGTGCATGGGTCCCTGCCAAGGAGCATCGGAATGAGAGGAGAGCGCTTGTGTGAAGAGAAGGTGGAAAAGGACAGTAGTGTCAACAGTGCAGACTGGGGACATCCAGGGTATCACTGTGTTAGGCGAAGCCCAGGGAGGGGACAGATCAAGGAGAATGGAGCCGTCAACTGTGCCAACTGGTGCAGCGAGGTTAAGGAGATAAGGACTTGCTGACAAGCACCCGTTGGATGTGACTAGCCAGAATGCAATGTGTTGAAGTGTGGGTGGCAGGGTGAGAGCTAAGATAGAAAAAAGCAAGAAAGAACTGCTCTTTGAAGACTGGAGGTGACAGGAGAGAAAGAAGAAGGTATTCATATGGAAAGGAGCCAGTGGAAGAAGTTTCTGCCTTTCCCTGGATATGCATGAGAAGGTGGCTTAAGAGGGAAGAAGCAGGGGGAGTGAGAGGTTAGAAGGAATCTGAGAGGTAAGTGTCCTGAAACAGTCAAGGCAGGTAGGGCACCTGAGGCCTGACAGCGGTGGACCTGGCCTTGACCAGGTGGAGGGATGCAGCTGCTGAGGCCCAGGGAAGTGGGCAGTGCTGAGGTGGGTCGGTAAGCAGAGGTTCATGCCTCAGGGTCAGGAGTCAGGAATGCTGCAGGAATTTGTGGAGTGTGGAGAAGGGCACTAAGTGACAACAACAGGAAGTGGGCAAAGCAGCCCACCAAGGATGCTTAGAAGAATTGTGCTTTGTTTTTCTTTTCCCCTGTAGCCTAGGTGCAAGAGAATTTGCCCCAGCAGAAAATTACAGCTTGAGCATTCATGCTAATCCTTTCTTTCTCCTTTGGCTTTTCTCCAAAAGACAAGTTATCTTAGAAAACCTCAAGCTGCCTTTTTATTGCCACATATGCAGCATGTGCCAGGGCTTTGCGGGAAGGCCTACAATTGCTCATAAATAATATTACTGCTGAAGTTTCCAAAAGGTCTCCCTTAGACAGGGTCTACTGGAATATTGGCTGCAGGGCGCCAGTCCTTCTGAAGACCATTTTCCCTCACAACCTGACTCCATCTGCCTGGGTGGTGTAAGCAGGTTTGTTCTGGATACGGAAGCTGTGTCAACTTGGAAAACAGTTCCAGGTTAAATACTACTGTAGAGGAGTTTTGGGCTTGTCCCAAGCTCCCCAAACAGCAAAGGCCTTAGAAACAACGGCTGCAGCCCCAGGTACACCAAGGGCATCTTCTTCCTTCAGCACAGGCTCACCACCAGTCAAGTGAGGCTGATCTTCCCCTTTCTCATTTGCTGTGACTTTCTTTCTTTGAAGATCCTGATGGGCAAGGCTCCAGTCAACACCTTAAGCCAGGCTCCTCCTAAGTCAGCCCTGGGTCAGGGAGAAGGCAGCAGGAGCATAAAGGAGAGTAAGGAACTGCCAAGTAAGCCCATCTGAGAAACAGGACCCTCAACCCCAGCGGGTATTTGACCTGTTTCCACTGTCTGACTCTGTGGCCCTCCCAGCTGCCAGTCGCTGTTAGTGTCCCTCAGCCTACTCCAATCTGTTTCCTCACCTCTCATTTCTGGATCCACTATACTTTCTTCAGTCATTCAAAGGTCAGCTGTATTCTGTGCCCACACACCTCAGGGCTCTGGCTCAAACGGACTCCTGCAGAGTCTAGGGCCTAGCTCTCTCATGCCACCTCAGGCACCACAGGCCCAGGCCTTTTTTGGGCAGCTATTGCCAACCCAGCCCTGCCATGGCTTCATGGCTGGTACTTTCCCCCGCGGGCTGACTTCTCAGTGCCTCCCACTTGCTTGACACTGGCTTCTGAGCCCAGAAGCAGGGGGAAGGCTGACTAGCTGAGGCCCTCCTGTTGTGGGTCCAGTCGTCCACCCAGGATCACACTGAGGCCTTCCGTGCTCTGTGACATCACGCTGACTCTTAAGTTCCTTGAGGACAGACAAGGTGTCATAGCCACAATTACCATAACTTCATCCCAGTGGGGCTCCATGGCAGTTCTCACTGCTTCCTGGTATTTCAAATGATGAGTCCAGTTGGTTCCAGAATTTCTATTTAGAAGGAGCTAAGGAGAAGCAATCAGGTTGGGAAGATCGGCAAGGGAACTGGTCCTAAAGTTGCATTTTCTTAGCAGGTACTTTTCTTGTGTGGTAGACAAGTTTACCACCACATTCTCCTTAGAGGGCAGACTTACCACTCAGCTGCAGGGAGTGTGGTCAGCAGACAGCCTTTGGTGCCAGTTCCCGCAGGGGCTGCCTCAGCTGAAGAGCTGCATGTCCGAAATCATGCCCTCACCAGGGTGGGCCCTACCTGGTGATTGAGGGAGGCAGGGTATCTAGGCTCAGCCATTTTGGCTTGATAGGAGACATCTAACAGACAATGCTGACTCCTGGGCTCCCTGCCCATGGGTTGAGGCTCTATAGCAGCCTCCAACACAGTTTGACTTCTGCCAGTCCTGCCTCCACTCCTTCTCACAGGTATTCAGAGTTTAGTTGCTCAGTCATGTCCGACTCTTTGCGACTCCATGGAACGCAGCATGCCAGGCTTCCCTGTCCATCACAAACTCATGTTCATTGAGTCGATGCCATCCAACCATCTCATCCTCTGTTGTCCCCTTCTCCTTCTGCCTCCAATCTTTCCCAGCATCAGAATCTTTTCTAATGAGTTAGTTCTTCACATCAGGTAGCCAAAGTATTGGAGCTTCAGCTTCATCATCAGTCCTTCCAATGAATGTTCAGGACTAATATCCTTTAGGATTGCCTGGTTTGATCTCCTTGCTGTCCAAGGGATTATCAATAATCTTCTCCAACACCACAATTCAAAAGCATCAATTCTTTGGCGCTCAGCTTTCTTTGTGATCCAACTCTCACATTCATACATGACTAATGGAAAAAACATAACTTTGACTATATGGACATGTGTCATAAAGTAATGTCTCTGCTTTTTAATACCCTGTCTAGGTTTGTCATAGCTTTTCTTCCATGGAGCAAGCGTCTCTTAATTTTGTAGCTGGAGTCACCATCTGCAATTGATTTTGGAGCCCAAGAAAATAGTCTGTCACTGTTTCCATTGTTTCCCCATCTATCTGCCATGAAGTGATGGGACCAGATGCCATGATCATTCATTTAATTTTAGGCCAGCTTTTTCACTCTCCTCTTTCACTTTCACCAAGAGATTCTTTAGTTCCTCTTCACTTTCTGGCATAAGGGTGGTATCATCTGCATATCTGAGGTTACTGATATTTCTCCCTGCAACCTTGATTCCAGGATATGCTTCATCCAGCCTGGCATTTTGCATGATGTACTCTGCAAATAAGTTAAATAAGCACGGTCACAATATACAGTCTTGACATATTCCTTTACCAGTTAGGAACCAGACCATTGTTCCATGTCCAGTTCTAATTGTTGCTTCTTGACCTGCATTAAGATTTTTCAGGAGGCAGATAAGGTGGTCTGGTATACCCATCTCTTTAAGAATTTTCCATAAATTGTTGTGATCCACACACTCAAAGGCTTTAGCATAGTCAATGAAGTGGAATATGATGTTTTTCTATAACTCTCTTGCTTTTTCTATGATCCAACAGATGTTGGCAATTTTAACTCTGGTTCCTCTGTCTTTTCTAAATTCAGACTGAAATCTGGAAGTTCTCAGTTCATGTACTGTTGAAGCCTCGCTTGGAGAATTTTGTTTGCTAGTGTGTGAGATGAGTGCAATTGTGCAGTAGTTTGAACATTCTTTGGCATTGCCTTTCTTTGGAACTGGAAAGAAAACTGAATTTTTCCAGTTCTGTGGCCACTGCTGAGGTTTCCAAATTTCCTGGCATATTGAGTGCAGCACTTTAAAAGCATCATCTTCTAGGATCTGAAAAAGCTCAGCTGGAATTCCGTCACCTCAATTAGCTTCATTCATAATGATGCTTCCTAAGGCCCACTTGACTTCACACTCCAGGATGTCTGGCTCTAAGTGAGTGATCACACCATTGTGGTTATCTGCATCATGAAGATCTTTTTTGTACAGTTCTGTGTATTCTTGCCACCTCTTTTTAGTATCTTTTGCTTCTGTTAGGTCCATACCATTTCTTCCCTTTATTGTGCCCATCTTTGCATGTATGTTCCCTTGGTATCTCTGATTTTCTTAAAGAAATCTCTAGTCTTTCCCATTCTATTGTTTTCCTATATTTCTTTGCATTGATCGCTGAGGAAGGCTTTCTTACTTCTCCTTGCTATTCTTTGGAACTCTGTATTCTGGTGGGTGTATTTTTCCTTTTCTCCTTTGCCTTTTGCTTCTTTTCTCAGCTATTTGTAAGGTCTCCTCAGACAACCATTTTGCCTTCTTGCATTTCTTCTTCTTGGGGATGATTTTGATCACTACCTCCTATACGATGTCATGAACCTCCATCCATAGTTCTTCAGGCACTCTATCAGATCTAATCCCTTGAATCTATTTGTCACTTCTACTGTATAATTGTAAGGGATTTGATTTAGCATACCTGAATGGTCTAGTGGTTTTCCCTACTTTCTTCAATTTACATCTGAATTTGGCAATAAGGAGTTCATGATCTGAGCCACAGTCAGCTCCTGGTCTTGTTTTTGCTGACTGTATAGTGTTTCTCCATCTTTGGCTGCAAAGAATATCATCAGTCTGATTGACGATTTTGATGATGTCCATGTGTAAAGTTGTCTTTTGTGTTGTTGAAAAAGGGTGTTTGCTATGACCAGTGTGTTCTCTTGACAAAACTTTGCCCTGCTTCATTATGTACTCCAAGGCCAAACTTGTCTGTTACGGCAGGTATCTCTTGACTTCCTACTTTTGCAATCCAGTCCCCTATGATAAAAAGGCCATCTTTTTGGGGTGTTAGTTCTAGAAGGTCTTGTAGGTCTTCATAGAACCGTTCATCTTCTTTGGCCTTAGTGGCTGGGGCATAGGCTTGGATTCCTGTGATACTGAATGGTTTGCCTTGGAAACAAACAGGTATCATTTGTTGTTTTTGAGATTGCACCCAAGGACTGCATTTCGGACTTTCTCATTGCCTATGAGAGCTACTCTATTTGTTCTAAGGAAGTCTTGCCCCCAGTAGTAGATATAATAATCATCTGAATTAAATTCACCCATTATGGTCCATTTTAGTTCAGATTCTTAAAATGTGATGTTCACTTTTTTTTTTTTTTTTGATGTTCACTCTTGCCAGCTCCTGTTTGACCACTTCCAATTTACCTTGAATCATGGATCTAACATTCCAGGTTCCTATGCAGTATTGTCCTCTACAGTTCTATTCAGACTTTACTTCCATCAATAGTCACATCCACAGCTGGGCCTTGTTTTCACTTTGGCTCAGCCTCTTCATTATTTCTGGAGCTATTTCTCCACTCTTCTTCAGTAACATATTAGGCACCCATCAACCTGAGGAGTTCATCTTTCAGTGTCTTATCTTTTTGCCTTTTCATACTGTTCATAGGGTTCTCAAGGCAAGAATACTGAAGTGGCTTGCCATTCCCTTCTCCAGTGGACCACATTTTGTTAGAACTCTCCACCATGACCCATCTGTCTTGGGTGGTCCTGAATGGCATGGCTCATAATTTCATTGAGTAAGACAAGACTATTAATATCACAGGCATTAATCCCTAACAAACAGCTTGATCCCAAAACCCCAACCCTCAGTTCTCCAAAACCCAAACCGCCACATTTAAAAAAAATTTAAAGATAAACACAAATATCAGTATTTTCTAAAATTCTTATAATTCAAGCTTTTCATACATTTGAGAACAGTCATCCCTACTGAGGAATACCAATAGGTGACTTGGGGGTGTTAGATGATGGAGGAGCTAAAGCCCCTCCAGCCCTCCGTTTCCACCCCACTGATACCTGGTAGAGTTCTTGGATTTGGAAGCCTTGTGGTTACAAAGAAATTTATCAAGGGGTACATCAGAGACAGGGAGTTGGGTGGCCCAGATGGATGTAGGGGGAGAAAGGGAGCTGCAGATTTCTCCCTGGATATCAGGCACCTTCCTAATCAGATGGCCAGAAACAGTGCCACCATCACCTCCTTCTCTCTCAGGAGGGACTATCAGAGCCTTGAGGAGCTCAGGATTGAGAGTGATCTTGCTAGGTGGAGGAAACAGAAAGCACAGTCTGGAGCTGCTGAGGTGCCTGGAAATTTAAGATATCAGAGAGGAGTGAGCTGTGCAGAGAAGGAGCTCCTGAAACCTATATGAGAACCCCCTTGGCTCTTTGGACATGTACTCATCTGTAGATACACAGAGCAAGATACCACAGATCTGTCAGAGAAGAAAAGAATTGTGTAAACTTAGTAAAGATTCTGAAGGTTGAACAGTTCTGGTGTACTGACTAGCCAGAATAAAGTGACACCTCAGACATTCGGTAGAGAACTCAGAAGGGCCGTATCTTAGAAGTAAGTCTGTTCTAGCCTTAGAATAGGGCTACTCTAGTCCCACCCTATAAAGCCTAAAAGTGAGTCCCAGTTGGATCACATCAATGAGCCAATACATTAAACTGCCTAAAAGAAGAAAAACAATACTCTTTGAGGAAGAAAACAAAATCCAGACTCTCCAATAATGTAATATCCACCCACATGTTCCACAAGCAATAACAATAACCAGACACGGAAAGGACCAAGGGAATATGACCCATAACCAGGAGTAGCAACAACAAAAAAAAGTCCAAAGAAACAGATTTTGAGAGGACACAGACACTGGCGTTAACAGCCAAGGACTTTAAAACAGCTATTATAAATACATGCAAGAGGGAGTTCCCTGGCAGTCCAGAGATTAAGACTGTGCCTTCCAATGAAGGAGGTGTAGGTTTGGTCCCTGGTTGCAGAGCTAAAATCCCACATGCTTCATGGCCCCCAAATAAAAATATATATATAAACAGGAGAAATACCGTGACAAATTCAATAAGTAGTTTTAAAAATGGTCCACATTAAGAAAAAAATCTTTAAAAAATACATGCAAGATTTAAAGAAAAAGACAGATATAAGGAATCTCATCAGAGAAATGGAAACTATAACAAAAAAAGAGAACATAATGAAAATTCTAGAACTAAAAAAATCATAATATTTAAAATGAAATTTTACTGGATGGGCTTAACAGCAAATTGGACACTACCCCCCCCCCCAAAAAATTTCAGTATATTTGAAAACAGGTCAATAGAAGTTATCCAAACTGAAAAACAGAAAAAGAACTGAAAAATTAAACACAGCCTTGGTGATTTATGAGATAATATTAAGCAGCCTAATATATTTGGGGTCTCAGAGGAAAAGAGTAAAACTGGCACAGAAATGATTCTGAATATGGCCAACATATTCTAAATTTGATAAAACCTATAAACCCACAGAACCCAGAAGTTCAATAAAACACTAGCAGTACCAACATGGGAAAAAACCCCAACAATACCTAAACATCCATCATATCCAAACTGCTACAACAAAACAAAGTAGCCAGAGGAAAAAAGGCACATTACCTATAGGGACCAATGATAATAATCATTGACTTCTCATGAGAAGCTAGAGATCAAAAGACTATAGAATGACATATTTAAAATGTTAAAATTAAAAAAAAAGGGAAGTCAACCTAGAATTCTTTTTCCAGAGAAAATATCCTATAAAATGAAGATAAAATATAGACTTTCCAGATAAACAAAGTCTAAAGAATTCATCACCAGCAGACCTACACTACAAAATATGTTAATGCTGTCAATGTGTGTATTGCTGTATGCTCAGTTGTGTCTGACTCTTTGCAACCCATGGACTGTAGCCCAGCAGGCTCCTCTGTCTATGGAATTCTCCAGGCAAGAATGCTGGAGGAAATGTTACCATTTCCTTCTCCAGGGGATCTTCCTGATCCAGGGATCAAACCTGAGTCTCCCACACTGCAGGCAGATTCTTTACTATCTGAGCTACTTCAAAGGGAAATGGCACCAGCTGGAAATACGAATCTACATGAAGAAATAAAGAACTCCAGAAATGCTAAATACTTATTCTTAAAAGTATTTTAAGACAATACAAAGTCTTGTTTTTATTAGGAGAAAAACAGTTGACTGTTCAAAGCAAAGACATTAACAATTTATTACAGTTTATAACATTTGGAAAAGCAAAACAAGAAAAAAGCTTAACAACTTTATCATGAAGAATGGGAAGGGGTAAATGGAAATATTCTGTTAGGTTCTGATGTGTTAAGTGGTATAACATAAATTCCAAGTAAACAGTGTTAAGCAGAAATAAATATGAGCAAGCTGAATTCTGTAATGTATACAAGACACTATACCACAACTAAATAGGGTTTAATCCTAGAGAAGTGAGGTGGTTTTATCATTTAAAGTGGAGTAATTCACTCTGTTTGCAAATTAAAGGAGAAAAAAACAAATAATCATATTGTTTTTCCTGTTCTAGAATTGTCGTTTTCCATCCTGACAAGCTAACTACGAAACTTGTGAAACTTTTAACCAGGCCACTTAGAGATGCTTATGGTTGACAAAAGATGGCAGGTATCACTAAATGATCATGCCTTACATTCTCTTCTGCTAAGCCTCTCTTGGGTCTCAAACTTTTTCTCAATACAGGTATCAGTTATCAAATGAATGGCAATACCTAGAGTCTGTTTATGATCCCTCATTTGGATCAGAATGAGAATGTGGAATGGAATTTCATCAGAACTCTGAGATCACTTAGGAACAATAGGTTAGAAGACTAATACTATAATAACAGTAACAATTATGATGACAAGTAATGAATCAATACTATCAACTGCCTACCTCCAGATTTTTTGTATGAGCAAAATTCCTTATTGCTTAGTAGCAATCTGTTTTTGGATATTTGCCATTGAAAGCATTCTTGATACAGACTTGAAGCCTAAACTTAAATCTGAAAGATGGGTGACAACAGACAAAATTTTGCAGAGAGGCACATCATAATCAAGACGAGAGAGATGAGAACTTTGGTGACAAGCAAGTGGTTGGGGAAAGAGGAATAGGAAAAAATGTGATGAGAATGTCCAGAAAGGTAATGAGTTTTAGAAACTGTGTTATGTGAACTTGATCCTAGGGGCAGTGTATAAATGGGAAGTCACTTAGGGGTTTTAAGGGTCTGAAGTAAGAAAACTAACATATCAGAATTGTGATTTAGAAAGATCATTCAGTAGCTGAAGAGAGCATGCTTTGGAGAGGAACCAGACCAGAGGCATGGAAATCAGTTTAAAAAGTCATCATGATACAGGTAAGAAAAATGTTGGTTTCTGGACCACACTGGTAGCAATGAAGATAGAAGGAAGTTAATATACCCCCAGTGTTAAGGGAATAGAATGGCAAAAACCTGGTGATTGGTGCAAAAATTAGTCTAAAGAGAAGGAAGAGCAAAGAAAGATTCCCATTTCTAGTTTACCTGAAATCTATTTTTGGACAGCCTTGAACAGTCTCTTCCAGAGCTGAATTCATCTTAAGGAATGGATGAAGGGCTCTGTATTGAAGTATTACAACTTTAACTCCACTGTCTGACATATAATAGAACAACGTATGTGTGTGTGTGTGTACACTTGTGTGTTGGAAATGGGATGTATATATAAGGGAAGACAAAACTAGATTAAAAGGGTCAAACTATTCCCCTCCCCCCTCAGGCAAAGAATTTACCTTCTGTATGTTGGTGGGCTGACTAAACCTGTGAATAAGCAACTGGTTCCATAGTGATTTATATGGATGAGCAAGGACGAGTTCCATGTGATGATGGTGTGCCCATATCAGGTACTGACAAAGTGGTAGCCAACTTGAAAAAGTAAGAAAGGTTGTAAACATTGTTTCAGGATCAATCAGTAGGCGTTATTCCACCACATTAGTGTTCTGATCTGTGTTAACAGACGGGATCAGCATTGCATAAGATAGATGACTGTGTTTCCAAGCCAGACAGGAGACGGCACACTGAGAAAAGTAACAGAGGTCAAGGAAGGGCCTCCAAAAGTATGAGCAAGGTTAAAGCAACAATGAGTGACAGTGAAGTTGCAGGCAAGGGGAGGAGGCGGTGACTAGAACTCTGAGAAATGTGGAGCTATAGGAGGAAGCAGCAGCATTTGGTAAAGCAGTGCAACAATGGCCAAACCACAGCCCAGAGGAAGTGGCTAAGGAACAAACTGTCCTGTGCTTTCTCTCCTCCTGTCATCTACTCTTGCTGATGCCTCTCATGGGCTCAATCCAACTGGAAGCCAGAAGGCAAAGGAACCCACATGTGTCATCCACAAAGATCAGCTTGATGTGGCAAAGAAATGCATGGAGAAGAGACTGGGTCTTCAGGGGCAAAGAAGAACATTCCAGATGAGAATTTTCTTTCTCAGGGAAAAACATTTTCCCCTTGCATTTATTATTTTTAAATTTTTTCTGTTTTAAGATTATGCTAATACATGTGCCCAGTAATAAGGGGGATGTCTGGGATACACCAGGACCTTAGGGTGATCACAACATAGTAAGTTGTTGCTCTCTAATCATGAGACAAAAACACCATCTCAAGATCTGGAGTTTCAAAACAGACCTTTTTTAGGTCCAGAATGAATGGACCTTTTTTTTGTCCCCCTCAGCGTCTTTGCACCCTTATCTGTAAGTTACTTTAAAATAAAACTTTTGCTTCTGTTTATAACAGAAGCTCCTTGCAGAAAATGGGAGAAAAGTGAATGAATAAGGGACAAGAAGCTAGACAACCCATAGTTACCACATAAAACTAACTTCTTGAACATTGTGAGAACACTGTGACTATTCCTAGGAGAACAGATCTTTTCTTATGTATCACTACATGTTTTGTATCGTGTTTTATGCGTTGATCTTTAGTTTTAAGACATTTTCCCAGGTCCTTAGGACCTTGCTGGTATCTCACAATGACCAACTATCCACACCAGCAGTTCTCCTTAGTGTGCTTCACAATCACTTAGAGGGCGTGTCAGAACAGGCTGCTGGCCCACCCCAGTTTCTGACTAAGTATGGGTGGGACCTGAAAGCCACATTTCTGTTGAGTTCTCAGGTAATGCCAGATGCTCACTCATGCTGCTGGTTTAGGGTCACACTTAGAGAATCACAGAAAACTGAAAAACATAGACAAGTTGTTTCACCACTGGCACCATTAACACTTAGTGACACTATTTGAGTAGAACTTTTTTTTCTCTTAAATTGATTTCATTTAGAAAATGAGTGTAATAGGTCAGTTCATTGAGAGTCCAAAATGTATTCATATTTAATAGAAACTGGGTATGCTTTTACTAGGAGAACTTTCTAAGTGGTTTTGACCACAGCCACTCCACATTCCACAGTGAATTCTGAGCACAGAGAGGCCCTCGCTGACCCCCAAATGTCCCCCCAACCTCATCTTCCATTAGTCATCCTCGACTTTAGCACCAAAATATTTACTCATGGATCCCCATACTTCCCTTTACAGATGCCCTTCTCTGTACCTGGAATGCTTCCCTTTCCCAGCATTCTTCCAATCAGACTTAAAACCACAATTCAAATATGCCTGTATGAGGTCTTCCCTGAAAATACTAAGCAGTATATCACTCCTTTGTGCTTTTAGTATTTTGTTCTTTATATGTTAATTAAAACTATGTTTACCTACCTACGTTAATTAAGTCACATGATCCTACATGGTAGGTAGTGTGTCATATTCCAGTTCAAACCACTGACAAGTTTACAGTGTGCTGAGCGATACAGATAAGCAGATAATTGCAAAACATAAAACACAGTGCCTAACACAACACATGTACATGTGTTCCTATAATAAAAGACAGTATAGCGTATTGGACATGCGTAGCAGGCTTTGACGCTAAACTACCTGAGTTCAAGCCTTGGCTTTGCCACTAGCAGTGCAATGTGGATAAATTACTAACGTCACACACCTTAGTTATCACACCTATAAAACATGGGTAAACAGAGGTGCCCTCCTCAAAGGACTGCTAGGCAAAAATGGGTTAATACATGTAAAATGCTTAGGGTTGTGCCTTGCACACTTGCTCAACAAGTGTTCACTAGTGTTATTTCTACACCACAAAAGGTTCAAGCTGGTTTTCTTCTCAAGAAAAATAACCTAGTTGGGGACAATGACAGAAAATTGTGAAAGATGTAACATAAAACAGAAAAGTTAAGTATTAGATGTCAAAAAATTCTCCTGGGAAAACTATTTTAAATAAAATTGCATTCATCTGTATGTTTATGTTCAGGTGTGCTTGTTAAAAAATAAAGAAAGCCACTCTAATACTAGGTTGAGTCATATGAGATCATCTTTGTAATTCAAAGACCATCAAGTACTGGCATTAATAATTCATGTTTCAGCCTAAACTTTCTAGTTATACTTTGCTCTCAAAAGCTGAAGATAAGCTCTTCACAGATAAACGTGGAAAAAGTGACAAAGAAAGAAAGAGAATTAGATATTCTATATAATAGCAGAAAATAAAGAAATTCTGCTTCCAAAGCACCTCTGGAGGATCCCTAATTCAACCCCATAAAGCTGTAACATACAACTAAGTCAAATGTCTAGGAAAGAATCTTAAGGTAAACATTTTGAAGAGAATATAAGGAATGTTCATTTTTTTAAATGAATTCAGAAAAATCTCCACTGTCTCTTCATCTTGTATAAAAATACAGGTATTGTATATGATCTGTGATGAAGGAAGAAAGGGAAGGAAGGAGAGAGGGAGTGGGGAGGGAAGACGGAAAACGAAGGGAAAAAGAAAAAGACAATTACAGCCTTATTAGCCAACCACAATGATACTAAACTCATGCTTATCACTTACCATTTATCTATATAAATATAGTTTATAGCCATCAACTTGTAAAAGAGCACATCAAACTTAATGTTAATCAAATTTGTTTTAATAAAGAAAATCAAAGGAATTATTTAACAAATATGCTCAAATGACAAAGATGATTTGTTTAGGAATCTTAATGATAGAGATGTATGCTAAGAGTATCACCATTAAAAAAAAAAAGACATTCATTCTATGACTAGAAAATACCTCAAGATAAAAATATTAATTTAATAAGAAAATATTTCATATTTCTTTATCACAGAGACTGTAGATTTAATTAACTCATTTCTATATTAAGTTATGCAGTATACATTCCTCTCTCTAGTTGCTCATGCAAAAGAATAGGGAGTTTTTCTCAAAATAGAACAAGTCAGTGCCAACAGTTTCAAGTCATGACTTAGAGTCAAGCCTAGAAGAGCTTGGCTCGCTCGGAAGGCCATTTATATTCACCTGTACCCTGCCTGGCCTGATATCAGCTCTCTCCTTTTTTATGGTTACACTCTATTACTAATGAATGGTTTTTTATACTTACTCAACAGACAAGTCACAACAAATATATTTATAAATTAATATGCTATCATTCAATGGGGAGGAGAGTACCTGGAACCTAATTGACACCCTGGCACTGTTTTCAGAAAAACCACCTCATTCCAGCTAATAAATAAAAATAATATTTTAACAAAAAGTATTCATCTTGCCTATGTGCTTCCTCTAAAATGCTATGTAAGAGACTTGGAATTCAATAAAATTAGGATACAAAAAAATAATGAATACACCTTAAGAAAGGTAAGAATTATAAGTGAGAACTGTTTCCTGTAATTCTAACCACATAACCTTATGAGTAACTTTCAGGACAATTATTGTAAAAAAACAATAAATACTATAATGGAAATATAGGGATTCATTTATTACTTTTTGGTTTACAAACAAAGGCACCCAATAATGCTTCTATTTCTTATAAAAGACTATCGATTTACATTTAAAACAAAAAAGCAAAAAACCCTGAACCAGTTCCTACAGACAAGCATAGAAAAGGAAGAGAAATAAGATCTTCCCTTCCTGCTTCCAAACTTTATTACACAGATTCAGCAAATGTTTATTTTATGCCATCCCCAAGTCAAAGAATGTATTGCCATGCTTCTCGGTGATGAGTTATTAAACATATTAATGTTGCCAAGTCAAGTTTACTTATAGTTACAATGACTTCACAAGTGACAAATGCATATGCCAGAATTATAAGAATCAAGAGTGAATGGGGGGGGATGTTTAAAATGTAGCTTTATCAAATGAGTTAAATGATTTATTAGATTTATTCAACAGGCTATCCTGTTAAAATTTGAGTCTGTGTGTAAAAATATAATCAGAACTAAAAAACCAGGTCTAGCAAATGACATCAATACAAATGATTTCTAAAATCTTTATGTTTGAGTTAAGCTCAAAATCAAGTTGGCGAGGATTAACAACCTATGTATGTTTTATACTCATTTTAAAACTTTTAAGTTCCAGAATGACATATTAATTTATTCATTAGCTTTCTTTTGACAAAAGAATTCTAAACACACAAAATTAATGCAGTAGCCTTAGCACCCTCCCAATTATCATTTCCTCAAGTTAGATTACAATAATAATGACAGAGTTCAAACCTTCCATGTACTTCACATGCCTGCTAAAGTTGTACCTGATTCTTTTGCAAGATACAAAGATAAGTCATCTAAGTACTGTCAGCAGATGTATAAAAATCATACAAATGTTAGCTTAGTTTCAACACATTATGGAAATGTATTGGAGAGGTGGAGCATTCAAAGGATAGAGCATCTATAGTTAATTATGTGGGCCACTTTAAATCAAAGGCATCATCATTTATCCCATTCTTAGACACTGCCATGGTCTCTCACACCTTATAAAAGGTATGGTCCTAGACCAGAGACTTCAGTATCACTGCAAAGAATATGTGTGTGTGTATATATATATATATATATATTTATATACGTATTTCTTTTAAAATAATGTTTTAAAAGTTTTACTACAGAAAATCTGGCTTCAACATGGAAGCATTTTCCTTTTCAAGATTATACACCTGCATGGAAGAAGGTGATTTCCTTACATTTAATTTTTTCACAATAATAAAATAAACTTCTTATACATTGCATCTGAATTGATGAAGAAAATTAAGATTAAAGTTCTATGTAACTTTTTGTATTATAAACTGACTTCATTAAACATATTCAAGATACACTGTTAATGATTTAAATATAGTACAACTTGATCAGCTAAATTAGAACATGTTATGCTGATCTGTTAAACCAAATGTGTGTTACAACAGTAAGGAGAATTAACTACTATTAAGATTTAAAGGGGATTATAATGTATCATTTAAAATATACATCAATTTTCTTGCTATTACTTGTTTCTATAACTCATTTCTTTCTAAAAGCTAAAACCACATGCACCAAAAATAAAAGGTATCTTTAAACTCATTCAACAGTTTGCTACTTTATGTGGTATGTAAATAAAGTTCTTTATTTAATCTTATACACATAATTTTATGCATTATTTTTCTTGAAGGAATTCAGCTCTCAAGGTCAAAAGTTAGTATGTGTTTACATATATATATATATATATATTTATATACGTATTTCTTTTAAAATAATGTTTTAAAAGTTTTACTACAGAAAATCTGGCTTCAACATGGAAGCATTTTCCTTTTCAAGATTATACACCTGCATGGAAGAAGGTGATTTCCTTACATTTAATTTTTTCACAATAATAAAATAAACTTCTTATACATTGCATCTGAATTGATGAAGAAAATTAAGATTAAAGTTCTATGTAACTTTTTGTATTATAAACTGACTTCATTAAACATATTCAAGATACACTGTTAATGATTTAAATATAGTACAACTTGATCAGCTAAATTAGAACATGTTATGCTGATCTGTTAAACCAAATGTGTGTTACAACAGTAAGGAGAATTAACTACTATTAAGATTTAAAGGGGATTATAATGTATCATTTAAAATATACATCAATTTTCTTGCTATTACTTGTTTCTATAACTCATTTCTTTCTAAAAGCTAAAACCACATGCACCAAAAATAAAAGGTATCTTTAAACTCATTCAACAGTTTGCTACTTTATGTGGTATGTAAATAAAGTTCTTTATTTAATCTTATACACATAATTTTATGCATTATTTTTCTTGAAGGAATTCAGCTCTCAAGGTCAAAAGTTAGTATGTGTTTACACACATATGAGAACATTTTCTTAATGTTATGACTACCTGCAAATACATTATTCCACAGTAATGTATTTTCAGTTTTAATTGGATAGTATAAGCCTTTTAAAGTCCTATTAATAAAATTTATTAAGGGAGGAGAGCACAAGTATGATGAATTCCTCCCTGTACCCACACCTGCTTGCCAAAGTTTCAAGTAATCATCCAGCTTCAAATCATGAACAAAATGTCACAGAATTGGTTTTTATTTGGTCATAATGTGGTCAAGAAAAATGTACTCCTATTCTTTCTTAATACTAATTGGTTTAGTGAATTTTCATTTTCCTTCTAAAAACACATGGCATATGCTGATGTGGATTCTCAAACTCATTTAGATCCAGTAGGGTCTCTATAATAATATATAGCCTTCTGATTATGAAAATAACTGATTGCTTATAGAAAATGATATGTATCAGACCACAAATCAGAGAAAGAAGGAAAATGAAAATGTGATTTTCACATTTGAGACCATTCAGTAACTTACAGGATGATGTGAAAATAGTTTGGCTGTAATTTTAACAAACTAAAAATCACTTCAACTGATGATAAAAATCAAACACTGTAGAATCAAATATCTACCAACTTAGCTAGTATTCCCATCCAAATAAATGCTTTCCACTGCACTAAATATTATAATTAGAAAATCACTCTATGTTAAGGCATATTTTAATTAGTATATTCCAGAATTGCACAGTTATACTGGTCAGTGTTCCTATCTCCCCCTCCTGCCCTTACCCAACCCTTTTCCCCCAGGGATCAAAATGTTAAGTCATGGTTTTGATGGCTATGACAGATTTGAGCTGGCATACCACAGTGTATTCACTAGGCTTTTATGAGCATACATTAAAATGTTACATAAAATGTACCATAATTTACTCCACATTCTGAGCTAAGATGGTTTAATGTTTTGACAAAAGGTGAAATGACTTAAGTACATTTTACATTTTATGCATTTAGATCACCATATGCATAGATGTTCTAATGCTAAATTCTTGTCTTCAGTATCTCATAGTGCTGGATGCTCGGAAGTAAGACAGAAACTTGTAACACAGACTAACCACGAAGTACCAGATGTTTCTTGCCATTTGTGATCTTGCAATAAAAATGCGCCAAATCAGGATCACAAGGATAGTATTGAAACCGTAACGTATGTTTCTCAACCTGGAAAGCAGATCAAGAGATATATTGGATACTATCTTCTAAAAAAGAATATTGTTGGATAGCAGATAATTCATATTCAATTCTTAATCTAATCAAAGTTCAAATCCACATTAATTTGAAACTTACTTAAAAATTAACTAGCAATTAGAAAGTTAGCAAACATCAAAAACACCTGACTGTGCACATTCTGGACAGCAGCCCATCAAACAATGCATTATTTCTATTAACAATAATAACACAAAGTTTTTTGTAACATTTGGGATGTAAATTTACTTGTCAACAAGTACTATTAAGCAGCCTTGTGTATGCCCTAAACTGTGCTAGGCAACAAGTATGTTAAGTAAAATAGAAATATCTCTTGTAATTCCAGAGCTTATCTCATCTAAAAAGGGAGATTCATTACCTACATCATCCTACAGACAAAATAAATATTTTTGGACATCTTTAGCTGCTTAGAAGTTGTCAGACAGAAGAACTTACTCTTTCAGTTAGAGCTGTCCGTCAAGATCAAAAGTCAACTGGACAAGTCCTCATACCATGAATGAAACATGTACTTGCTCTACACAGGAAGACCCTCCCATTCTCAAAGAGCAAGATGCGTATTATCTTGCTTATGTTTCAGAACAGTTTTGATGTTTTTTTAATGGTGTTAGAAAGGAATCTAAATTCTTTAGGTACGCCATAACATTACATAAATTCCACTAATTTAAACAGGCAATGAAAGATATAGGACTACAGTTGATTCTTAAACAATGTGGGGGTTGGGGTATCAATCCTTCATACAACTGAAAATCCAAATATAACTTTAGAGTCAGCCCTTCCTACCTGTATTTCTGCATCAGTGAATTCAACCAACTTCACATTGTCTGGTACTATAGTATGTATTTATTGAAAAACACACCACGTATAAATGGACCCACACAGTTCAAATCCATGTTATTCAATGCTTAACTGAACAATATATGAACAACGGGTGTAGACAAAAGAACTCTGCTCTGCCAATTAATACAATATGACCTTTCAAATACAACTTCGCTAAGTCTCTATTTCTTCATCTATACAACTGTCTGCCCTATAAAGTCTCAAAGAGTTGAAAGAGCAAGAATAATGTAAAAGTTTTGAAAACTGTTATAAAAATTATACTAAAAATTACTATGAATAAAAGAGATTACTATTAAAACTAATTGCATCTCTGAATAATGGATTAATAGTAATTTTTTCTCTTGTTTTCTAAGTGTTTTTTAACAATTAGTACATATTAGTTTTATAAGAGACTAAGGGAAAAAGAATAACTATTATATAAACAAAGAAAAAGCTCTATACTGAATAATGTATTATTAGATCTCTTTTCCTCTTCTAAAGATGTATTTCAATAAGGTAGAAGAAACTTTACATTATCTCCAGTTTAAAATAAAATTTTATTATCTCCTGATATCTTTACTTCTTCAGTAGCAATAAGGGAAGATGAAAGTGATATTTAAAACTAAATTCCACTTGACATTCTTACTAATGAATAGTATAAACTGATGAAAACAGTAAGCTTCAATAGTCATAGGTTAAATCAACACTACCAGAGTTACAGTCCAAAGGCAACCACTGTCCTAAATACAATATATTATTAGCAATATCTCAAGTTAACAGCTTAGGAAAAAACTAGTATTTCATAAGGAAGACAAGATGAAATCAAACCCATATATAACTTACTTGTTCAGATGTTTTCTAGCTGCAGGAAGACCAGACATTTCTTCATTCAGTACGTATTTCTTAGTTCCCATACAGTAGTTCTCTATATATTCTGCCCAATGTAACTGCCGTACATCAATATTAAAAGTCTACATAAACAAAACAATTACTGGTTATTCTCTTGAATAATTTTTTTTCATAACCAGTCAAAAATTCACTTTTTCCAAAAGCTAATTCCATAGGACATGCTTAAAAAATGTTTACCATATTAATTTTTAAAATCTTACTGCTACTCACAAAAAAAGTTCTGTTTCATTCGGAGAAGGCAATGGCACACCACTCTAGTACTATTTCATTATCTTCCATTAAACACAGAAACAATACACTTATTTCCAATTTCCTTCTATCTACAGTATCTCTTCTTTTTAAACATCTTGCATACTACACAGATTAATTTTCCTAGAGAATAGTATTGACATTAAGAGAAAGAATGTGGCTTTCTTTTTTTAAGAAGAATGAAAGCTGGCTTAGGAGTTTAAGTAACAGTAAGTAGGCCATTTGATGAAAATAATAGATAAATATAGAAAAGAAAGCCTCACAAAAATGCTACTTCATGACAAAATAAGAGGGATATATTCTGCTCAGAGCTCTTCCACACACAATTAGGTAATTTTTTTGGTGTGATAAACAGATTATTCACAATTTAATTTACCATCACACTTCTCTGAAAATAGCAAGCTCTAACATTTCTCTGAAAATAGCAAGCTCTAGACTAAAAATAAAAAAGCTACCATAAATAAATCATTAAAGTACCATAGCACTGAAATGGAGACTTAAGATATGAGATAATATGAGAAGGTCATACATTTGTGTAATTGGATTCCCATAGGAAAAGTGAAAAAGAACAGAAAAAAAGCGGTATCTGCAAAGACAATGGCTGGAAAATTTCCAAAAATTGTGAGACATAAAGCCACAGATTTAAAACACACATATACTATATATAATATATACCTTCATGTATCTATACATATTAGAGTAAAACTGCTGAAAGTGAAAGAAAGAAAAATTTTTTAAACCAGAAAAGGCACTGCAGATTACCTCCAAAGAAACAACTATTAGTCTGACCACTGACATCTCAAAAGAAGCAATGGAAGCTGTAAGATTATGAGACGATGTCTTCCAAGTACTCAAAGAAAGCTTGCTAACATGGAATTCTATAGCAGTATGAATATCATTGAAGAATAAAAATATTCCAAGAATAAAAACTGAGATAATCTAACATCAAAAGAAGAGAAACACTAGAGAAAGTACACTAATGGGTACTCTTTAGGCAGAATGAAAATGATTCCAGACTGAAGTCTAAAATCATTAGAGGAGGATGGAGGAAGAAATGAGAGCAGTAAAAAGACAACTATGCTGGTAAATCTATATGAATACTAATTGACTAGAGTACATATGTTAGCCTTTGCATTATCCAAGAAAAGGTGGAAGTATCAATATTTTATTAGGCCTTGCTAAATTAAGAAATTATACTGTAAAGCAGGAGCAAATTAGCCCCCAGGCTTCCCTGATGGCTCAGGGGTAAAGAATCTACCTGCCAATGCAGGAGATGCAGATACAATCTCTGGGTCAGGAAGATCCCCTGGAGAAGGAAATGGCAACCACTCCAATATTTTGCCTGGGAAATCCCATGGACAGAGGAGCTTGGTGAGCTACAGTCTGTGCAGTAGCAAAAGAGTTGGACACTACTTAGCAACAACAACAAAGCTGAACAAAATAATCATTTCTAATTATGAGATTTAAGTAGAACACTAAAGTAACATACAACCACATAAGTTAGTGGGGGTGGTAATCAGAGCTGAAACATTTTATGGTCCTAAGTATCATTAAGGAAGAGGCTGTACAAATTGCTCAATTTTTTGTTAAGTATGCATGTTCAAATATCTAAGGTAACCTTAAAAATCATAAGAGTTTAAGTTTCAAACTAACAGAAAGCAAAATGTAGAATGGCAAAAAGTAGAAGACTATTTGAAAAGCAATTTCTGAGATGTTTTCCTCAAAACGTAAAACAGTATTTAGGGGGGAAATGCATAAAAATTCTCTTTGAACCTGACATTGGAAGAGAAAAAAAGAATCAACATTTCAATCATGCTTTGAAAATATTTCTGCTACTCTCATACTTAATTATAAAATTCTAAAATAAAGCAACTTTAGTTTATTACCAATTATGATTGAAAATGGGACACTATAAATAGATCAACTTTCTTATTGCATAATGGTTGTAGAAAATACCCAATTATTTCTCAGGTTGCTAATTAGCATATTCTGATTAGTATGCTCCTTATTTTCTAATATAAAAAAATACTTGCCTTTTTATCTTCAGGGTTTAGTTGATTCATTAACATATTGACATTGTCAGTATTCCAAACCCAAGAATTACTTGTGAAATATTCAAGAAACACCATAGCTTTGTGAAGACGAGTTATTGTTTTCATCATCCTGTATTTTAAGAAAAACTGAGATTTATAATTTGCATAGATAAGGAAATCTCACCACCACCCAGGGAACTGACAGTAAAATTGTAACATGTAGTTCAATAAGTGTACCAAATCACCAGGAAATAAGAATATTTCTGCATCTTGGAACATTATATAAATGCAAAACAAAAAAAAAATTAAGCAGCAGTAAATGAATTTAATATTGCCCAAGGTGAGGTCTGCTGATATATGAAATGGAATATTTCAAGGCCAAATTTTCTACATATAATACTATGAATTCAATTAGCATTCTTTTCCTTTTTTGTTCCTTAAATCACATTTTAGTTCAGCTTCATTTTAGTAAGATTTTCTGTGAATTCATAACATACTGTTACATTTTAATCTCAACTCTTCAGCATCATGGAAGCAAAGTATACAGAAATATTCATTTGCCATTTAGTTAACTCTCTCTATATGTTTTAAACAACTTGCTCTTGAACACCAAGGCGCCTGGATGTGCCATGAAATCAATGACTCATGCTGACAACTTTCTCAAATAGATATTCAATATATTCCCTAATCTTCCCAAATCCCCAATATCCATCTTTATAAAAATAAGAAAGTTCAATACTTTTTTGCTTCTTTTTAAAAGGGTGAGGGGCTTTAATCTTTAAATTTGGCATTTTATATTTCATGATTCACTGTAAGTCACTGATATCATAACACTAACCAGAATAGTAACGTCTACACGATAATAATTATCAATGATAGGGAGAGAAATAGAAGGCAGAAATTTTCAAAACACACACACACACCAAAAATTCCTAATCTCTGATAAAAAGAAAAATTATATGTGAAGAAATACTTTACAAGAATTATATTTATAGTCCCACAATTAGGATTAGCATTATGCAGTTTAGAGATCCCCAAATTAGGGCTTCAGAAATGAGAGAAATAGAAGAAAATGAGAACATTAGAAATGAGGAGGAAATCAAAACAGTAACATTAGCTAAGCAATTCTGACACATTCAACACATTTAGAAGGAAACCCTGAATACAGAATACTGAAAGAAAATGAGACAACACGGACTATGTATGTAAAGAACTGTACTTCATTAAGGAAAGTAATTACAAAATAAAACCGCCATTAAACACAGAAAGAATTAGTGAGCATCAAAGGCTAAATCTAGACAGGAATAGTTCAAACAGAAAGAATTTGAAGGGAGAAGATTTACAAGATTGGTAATTAATACCAACTATCACAGCCAGTATAGTATACATGAATCACACATACACACATATTTGGTTAATGTGGCTTTCTGACATACACCTTATTTTAAAAGTTTTTCTTCCTAACTCCATTTTCACTGACAATTCTCACTTAGTCTTATTTTCAGATTCATTCAAGTGACAGAATTACCCTAAAAGTCAATCAGTGATTCTGCCATAATTACAATAAAATACTGGAGAGGGAGAAGGAAATCTGAAAGGTCATATATATATATTAAGTTCACAGAACATTTATCAAGTAATAAAAGTCTGGACTGAATACTATGGGAAATATAAATAGAAACTTAAAACTCTGCCTCACTAGTCTTTGGTTAAACATGCTGTAAGAGCAGATGCCTGGGACCACATTGCCATGTATGTTCTGAGTATTCATTCTTTATTACAGCAACCTGAAAAATATTCTTAAAAACTTTTAGAGGAGGGCAAGATCCTAACGATCATCTAGTCCAGGGTTTCTCCATGTCAGCATTATGGACATTTTAGCCCAGATAATTCTTTGTGGGAGGTGGCTGGCATGTACACTGTAAGACACTTGGCAGTCTCTCTGGTCTCTACCCACTAGATGACAGTAGCATCTACCCAGTTGTGATAACTAAAAACATCTCTGAAAACTGTCCAATGTCCCTTGAGGGAGGCAAAACTGCCCTCCACTGAGAACCACAAAAATAAAAAATTTAAGATTCAGAGAAGTTAAACTAGAGAAAGTTAAGCTAAATAACAAAACAACAACAAAAAGGAGGCCACAGAATCATTTTTTTTAAATACCATTTTTAAGAGAAAATAACTACTACATTTCAAGAGCTAAAGCAGATAACTTATACTGCTTCTATATGTGATAATATCATGCATTCTAGTCCCCAGAGACTAGTCACCAGAATCCATATGATGCATATCTGAGTTGTACTTTTTAAATTATACCCAGATATACAGTAAGTCATATTTTTATCAAGCCGACTGACTCTCGGAACAAGGCAAATGAGTAAAATGGACACCATGAATGACATGACTGACATTAGTTTAATGCAGAAGCAGGCATTATATCAAGGTCCTAATGTAAGGTGTAGAGGCCACTACTTTGCTCAGCAAATAATCTGAACTAATTTAATAATATAAATTATAAGACTTTACATTTAACATTTGAGGCTTCCCTGGTGGCTCAAATGATAAAGAAGCTGCCCTCAATGCGAGACACCTGGGTTAGATCCCTGGGTGGGGAAAATCCCCTGGAAAAGGGAATGGCAAACCATTCTAGTTTTCTTTGCCTGGAAAATTCCATGGACAGAGGAGTCTGGGAGACTACAGTCCATGGGGTCTCAAAGAGTCAGACATGACTGAGCGACTACGGCCATGTATTTAACATTTATAAAATTGCCCAAATAAAAAACTTTATGTCTCTTGTTGCTTTTAGAGTGTAAGTTCCCAAAGCATTCCTGGTTTGATATTTAGAAAGCCTGGTACAGGACAAACCTCAATTAAGAAGACTCTTTATTTGATGCTTCCTATTTGTAGCAAATTTTAATTTCCAAAGGTGGCTGCAAATATTATCTCTCATCTTATATGTTCACCTACAGTATCACCTTAACTATTAAGAGGTCCCATTAAGAGGTGAAGGTAACTTATACCAACAGAATGAGGTGGAAGTGATACTGTGACTTCTGTGGGGAGTTAAGAAAAAAGGTAGCTTTCTGCCTTGCTCAGTGGAATACTCACCTTGAAGCCTTCAGAGGTCATGTATGCTGTTCAACTCCCCCTGAGGCTGCCACACTGTGAGGAAGCCCAAGTTAGTCCATGTGCAGAGACCACATTGAAAGGTTGTGAGACTATATGAAGAGAGAAAGATGTCTGGCCACCCAGCTGCTCGGCATCCTTCCTCTCCTCCACCATTCCCTACAGTGTACCTGGCTCTAGTCCCTATGACTGCAATCACTTCTAAGAGAGAACCATCCCATCAAAGCCTTCTAGAACTTCTGACCCACAGAATGAAATGATTACTGTTTTAAGATTCTAATCTGATGTCAATTTTATCTAAATTAAAAAAAAAAAGATTTTAAAACTGAAAGATTTGTCATGCAGCACAAATAATGGGAACAGATATATCAGTACTGGGAGTGAGAGACTGCTGTAATAAAAATCTAAAATATGCAGTACTGCCTTTAGGATTAGGTGGTAGACAGAAACTGTGAGGCCCTTGAGACCACTGATATAACATGGAAGGACCAAGGATGTTAGTGGAAAAAATAAAAGGGCTATACGGAAGCTGCTGGTGAGAGTTTCAAGGTAAGTGAGGAAAATAATGTTGGAAGTTAGAAGAACAAAACTATTACCTATGGCCACATGGAAAACAGAAAATGTATCTAATAAACTTGATGATCTAAGCCAAGAATTCCTCAAAGAGGACAAAGATGATCTTAAAAAATGAACTATCTGGTTTTAGTGGAATTTGGAAGGAATGTAAAATTCTATCCAGGAATTCATTTAGAAACAACTTCTGATCAAAGATCAAATCGAGAATGCAGATTTAAGATTCTGTTAGGACCTCAAAAAGATTACAGTAGTATACTTCATAGAAAATTTCAGACAAAAGTTTCATTCTAGATGTTAAAGATATGTCTTACAGAGGCTCTAAGAGGCAGGATTTAAGAGTCTAAGGATATAAGAGGCAAAGATTTAAGACTCAAGGGTGCTGTTCCACAGCAACTTCGTAAGGAACCCAAGACAGAGAAGGGTATGTCTTAAAAAGATCTGTGGGTATGGCTTTGGTCTAATGGACTGGATTGTTTTAAAACAAATACATGGGAAACACACACAATTTTGAAGGAATTATGAGTTTACACTTAAAAGGACAGAGATGGTACCAAATGTAAAGAGGCCTCTGCATTAAGGTCCAGCAAACCAGAGCTTAGGGCCAAATACATCTATTTTTAAAATAAAGTCTGAATGGAACACAGTCATGCTTGTTCATTTACATATTGTCTGAGGCTGCAGAATTGAGTAGTTATAAGGTGGAAGCTACATTTAACAGCAGAGGTAAAAAGCTGCAACAGAATCCATATGGCTCACAGACTGAAATATTTACTATATGGTGCTTTACAGAAAGCTTGCCGATCTCTGCTCTAAAGACTCCCAACTTTTTGTGGGCAGGAAGTAGGATAAGAAGGCTATTCAGTTGCAAACACAAGCCTTTTTTTTTTTTTCTTCAACTGGAAAAGAAGGATGACTCAGGAGAGAACCAAAACCTCAGAGAACAATCAGAGAGGGGGAATGAAACCCTAACTAAGAAACCATCAAACATACTCTGCTGGAATGCAGAATTGTTATGGACCAGTGATTGCTGTGTGCCTCTTATTTTTTCTCTTTTGAACAAGTCTGAATTATTTCCGATGCTTGTCTCACTATTATACGTCAGACGGACAGGAGGTAACCTGACACTTTAGTTCACAGGTTTTCAGATCAGTATTTGAGGAACTGTATCTGAAATGCTTCATCCACAACTGTAACAGATTTCACTAACCACACTGGCTTCAAGTTTTTGTCAGAGAGGTTTTGTGGGGAAAAAGCAAGAGTGTTTTCCATGTAGGAGGAATATAAACTGTTGGGACTAGAAGACTGACTATAGCAAACTGCACTTTCCAAAAGTGGTTTCAACAATGCCTTTCATCTCACCAGCTCATTTACAAGATGATCTTGACTATTCTCTATCTCCTTGCTCCTGGAATCTTGGAAGATCTGTGACTCGCCTGGGACTAAATGAATAAGGTGGAAGCAGTGCTGCATGATTTTCTCAGGCAGGTCAGAAAATGCACGTTGCTTCCACCTTGCCTGCTGAAGCACTTTTCCTTGAAGCCACCAGTTGTCATGTAAGCAGTCCAACTCCCCTAAGGCGACCACTGGTCCTTGCAAAGACACTATGAAAAGATCCGGATACCACATGAAGAGACAATGACACCAGCCGTTCCACTACACGTCCCCCTTTCAGTTCCATCTGACCTCGGTCACATGAAAGACCTCTAAGCCAAAGCTGCCCAGTGGATTCCTTCCTCAATTCCAGAAGCTGAGAGAAGCAATAAACCAAAAGAAATAATAAAATGACAGTTGCTGTTTTAAGCCACTAAGTTTGAGATAATTTGTTATGCATCAATATCTATTATAAATTATTTAATCAACTCTGGTTCTTCATGTAAGTTTACTAAGCCCCCTTTTCTGTGTAAAGCATTGTGATATATTTATTTTTGAACTTAGTTTTGATTTTTCTGCCCTAATCTACATAAAGTCTATTAATATCAAGATATCATGTACTGCTGTTCAACACCACTCATATATTTCAATATTTAACATACACGATGAGAAACATAATGGACAACTGAATCCACAGAAAATTCCCTACATGTAACTCAAATCCTGATACACTATAACTAACAGATACCTCGCTTTTATTTGAGCAGCTGACGAAAGTTCTGGAATCAGCATCTTCTTTACACTTAAATAATCAAATCCTGAACTCTCCAATCAAAGGCTCCACTACAAATGCCAATGTAGTTAAAAAAATAAATATTTTTATAGTATATTTCACTATAATTGTGGTAAAGACAGTAGGATTACTTAAGTTTGTGAGCTTTCAATTTAAAAAAAGGCCTTGTTATAACAACTATAAGAAATGAAGTTTTCAATTTGTTAACCTTCGTTTTAAACTATGACATTATCAACCTGAAAAATTAGTCAAAAACTGTAATTACAATATTATAAGCTGAATGGGAAGCTGAGACAGCTCAAGCAATTAATTTCCTAGAAGCATCCTAGGTTTTTTTCATATAAAACTGTACAATCCACTTAAAACAAAACATTTAACCCTTAATCCCCTATAAAACTCACCTCCATGTTATTAACGGGGAGAGAAGGGATCAATTTCAGCTTATAATAACAATGACAACCTTGACACTGGACATTTCCAGTGATATGGGATTTTGGAGGATCAATGGCCCAATAAGATGAGATCCACAGTCTCCCCAAATATCCTCAATTTCTAAGAAATGTTCTAGTGTCCGGATTGTGATTGTGATTAATCAGGTTAGTAACTAAAGGTAAAGCTCATGCTAGCGACTTTTTGTCTCTCCAGCAAGCCTCCACCACCTTACCAATACAGTGTATTTACTGCTATTCTTCTTACCACGGTTTCTGACCTGTCAACCTGAGTGCAAGATCGAGCAATAATGCAGGTACTGTATGTCTGACACCCTTCCAATAATGAAGCAATAAGTTGTTGGAATAAAACTTAATATTGGGGCGCCTGAATACTTGGTTTAAAGGATTCATCTTGAAGAAATGATTTAGATAATATCCTGTAGGAAAAATAAGCATCAAAGCATTTTGAATGTTTTGTTATTCAGAAAAAAATACCTAGTTAGACCTAGAATTCAGCATATGACAGTAATTTATCATCCAAAATTTAGAACAGAATTATAACACTACCTTTGCTTTCTGACAAATTCTTAAATTCAAGAGTCTTCTCAGTCACAAAAGGCCATTAAGCCTTATCATAAGCATAAAACAAATACAGAGTTAATATGCAGTTTAGTGTAAGCATGGGTTGTTTAACAGTCAGAGGAACAGATAAGACAGAGCTAGTCACCATTACCTTGGGCTTCTTCCAGTCATCCTGAGGTAGATATCATACAGGAATGCTGGGGCCTTATGGCTTACAGCAATCCAGTAATGATATAAAAGGTGATTGGAGGTTAGATTTACATTGGGCCGTCTGAAGGCCTGTTCGAGAGGATTCCTCTTGAAAGTGGAAATTACATGGTATTCTGAGGAAGAAAAGTTGTGTAACAGCTTTGATAATAACCATGTAGTGAAGTTTTGTAAAAAAAAAAAAAAAAAAAAATCATGTTTTTACAAAGCAAAATATTTTACCAAAGATGTCAGAGTTTGCTCATTTAAAAAACAAACTTTTCTACTTTCTATAGTAACTAAGGGAATATGGGTATTAAACTGCTGAACTCAAGTGGTTTTAGAACTCCCCCTATTTATGAATTTTAATTAGATGAATGAATTTTTGCTAAAATTCACTCTTAAAAATCCTTTTAATGTTTTACCTATATCAGTTTACAATGTCACTTTCTATATTTCACCTCTCACGATAGCTTCTTTCTTTCTGTTCCTCTTTCCAGTTTCTTATTACTGTACTTACTTTAAAAAGAAAAGGGAAATCATCATCCTTTGCTTATGAATAATTAAATTGCTCAAATTAACATATATCAACAAGCTTAAAACAATCCCAAATTAACTTCTGCTGTAATTTATCTAGGTTATACAATATCAAAACAATCAACTCTATTATTATCTACGTTAATACTTCAATGGAAATTTTTACTGAGATATTCACTAAAAAATAAAGCTCAACTTGATTTTTGCTAAACTTCGTAACACAATGAAAGACTACAAAAAACCTAACTCATCTGAAGTGTTTTAAAATTCTTAAAAGAACACAACTAATTATCATAAAATTAAAAGCACCCTAGATTTTTTTCCCTTATATTCTCTAACAGTCAATCATTAAACAGAAATAAAAATGTCATAGAATAACCTCTAGGATAAAAGACAAAGATTTACTTTAAAATCAAAATTATTCCACAAGGATAACAAAAACTGTTTAATTAGAGATAAAATAAGACCTAGTACACTAAATCAACACTGTAAATATATTTTACTTTATATTTTACTTAAAAATGATTAAGTTTCAGTACATTCTAAGTTATACTATTCCTGTTTTGAAAAAAGTAACAGCATACACACTACTACTGTGAATCTGTGCATTTAACAGATTAATAAATGCAGCAGAAAATGTTCTGACAAATGCGTCCTACTTGCTTCCTCCTTCAGCTGTTCCTCTTAGGCCAACTAGCTATTTCCTGTGCTGTATCAGCTCTTGCAGCTTGAGTGACACTGCTTGTGAATAGAGACCATCAGGGTTAAGAGTGCCCGTGAGGGAGGAAAAAAGGTTTATTTCCATACCACGGGTATCTACGGGCATCTTGCAGATGGCAGCAGAGAAAAAATAAGCGTCAGACAAGGGTGGGATGAGGAGCAGGTACAGAGCTGGGTATTTTTAAATTTATGAAACATTATTAAGGACCAAAAGGCAGTATTAGTAGATGTTCTAACATGGCAACTAAGATAAGAATAAACTTGTAACTGGGTGGCTTTAATGCCTCATGGATTATTCTAACGTAATCAGTGAACATTTTAAGTTTATAAAAATTTATTCTAACATTCAAAACTACAGGTAAAATCATACCAACTTCACCCCAGTGGAAGGGATTAGTGCTTCCTGTTGTACAGTTATACACCATGATGTTTCTTGGTCTGCAAAGACAAAGATCAAAGCAATGAAAAATTTTAAAAAGCTACACTTAACCAATCTAAATCTTATATGATATTTAAGTAGGAATAAATGAGGACTTTTCTACCATAAGTGTTTAAAATATTATCTTTAAAGGATTAATTTTTATGTCTGAACAACTACTTACACTACCCTTTTTTCCAATCCTACCAAAAAAATATTTATAAAAACACAGACTTTATGTTTTTCTTCTTGTACTAGCACAAGTGTCTTTTTTTCATACAGGAAAAAGAACCACCTCAGCTCTTCCTATCTCCTTCCCATTTTCAGAGGCTCTAGTGAAAAAGAAATTGTGAACGGAATTTGCTTTTACCAGAAACATATTCATATAATCATATCCCTCCTTTCTGTAAAATATAAAACAGTGACTTCAAAAATAAGGGAAGATTATTATTTAGAAAAATGTCACTGAGAAGCTTAGGTGTTTAGGTTTAAGTGTTAGACCTATAAATATTATATAGTATAGCAAATGATGTTGCTCAGTTGTGTCCGACTCTTTGCAACCCCATGGACTGTAGCCTACCAGGCTCCTCCCTCCATGGGACTCTCCAGGAAAAAGTGCTGGTGGACTGCCATTTCCTTCTCCAGGGGATCTTCCCCACCCAGGGATCGAACCTGGGTCTCCCACATTGCAGGCAGACACTTTAACTTCTGAGCCACCAGGGAAGCCCATGAGTTGATTAAAGTGTACTAGTGTGCATGTTTGATACATGTAAGCTGTTCTCTATGAATTTCACCTCTTTATATATGACAAGTTTATACCAAGTTTTAGTCTGTATTAAAAAATACATTAAAAAAAATTCTCTAGTGACCTTGTCTATCCTGTGCCAGTACACAATAATTTATGTTAATTCTTATTACTGCTGATAGAACCACTTCATTGGCTGTGGTAAGTCAACTCTTGCAGTTGAAAGTGATAATATCTATATAATATTGGTATGGGTTAATAAACTGATAAATATCCATTATAGAGGATTTTTTAACATTAGTTCTCATCTCAGTTACTATACATCTAATAAACGACATTGCCATCTCATATACCTATTTACTCCGGAATACCAGGCTGCCGCAAGACTCATGTTGACAACTACATCTACAGGAACAAGATCTGCAAGGGCATTGTTGGAGGCACGCATTGTTCGAAGAATTCCTTTCCCTGCCTTTGTTGAAATTAAAAACAAAACTTTAAGACAGAGAACCCATAGTGCAAATACACAATACAAAGATACACAGGAAAAAAAAAACAAAACAGAATATTCAATACAATAAAAGGCTTATTACTTACCGCAATAAAAAGACCACTTGGTCCATTAAAGTTATCAATCCATCCCTAATACCAAAAATTGAAAAAAAGGAAGGGAGTTTAGAAATACTATAAAATTAGAGATTTACAATTTGAACTCTACATAACTCCACAAACATACTTGGTAGTCTTCTTCTAAGAACTAAAAATCTGACTATATTCAGGCCAGAGTATTTCTCCCCATCTTAAATATTAAGGTCCATTAAAGTTATCAATCCATCCCTAATACCAAAAATTGAAAAAAAGGAAGGGAGTTTAGAAATACTATAAAATTAGAGATTTACAATTTGAACTCTACATAACTCCACAAACATACTTGGTAGTCTTCTTCTAAGAACTAAAAATCTGACTATATTCAGGCCAGAGTATTTCTCCCCATCTTAAATATTAAATAGTCTTTTCGGAGATTGCAAATGACTAAGTTAAACAATTTTCAAAGGGTTACCTACTCTTTCATTAACTCTCTGCAAAGAGAATTTTGCAAAAACAAGTTTATGTCTGTCAAATATTTAAGCTAAATTAAGATTGCTCAAGTTTGATTTTCTGCTGTTTACTAAGGCAGTATCCTTAGATTGAAGGAAATGGTAAATTCTCAAGATTACTGAATAAAACAGGGTAATGTCAAAGTAACAAAAGAGATAGTATCACTTACTACTACTACAGAGACGTAAGTCTTTCCTAAGTCAATTCATTTCATTTTATATCTACGTTTTCTCTTATTTCAGTGATTCACAAATGCTATAATGCCTTGCTTTTCTACAGCAAATCACAGAAATTTTTTATCTTCCTTAGCATGTGAACTATATAAGAAGTGAACTTCTTAGAAGACCCGCCTCTTTCAGGTACTAAAAAGCAAATGAAATAAAATAAGATCCTGAATATCCTCACCTTTATTCCCTTCACCTCCTTCACAAGGGAAACTAATCCACAAATAATTTTAAAGGCCAACAAATGGTGATGTGTCAGTGTCCAATCTCTTATCAATGACAAAGAAACTGGAAAGGCACGGTCTCCTCTGACTCCAGACAATACCATAGCCTTTAATTTTCAGTTAACATTTTAAAAGTTTATCTGCATTTCTATACATGCAACATTACAATACATGCGCCTTACATAAAAGTACCAATAAGAGTGTCTCTCTCGACAAATGCAAACAACTTTGCCACAGTAAGCCATGTTCAGTAAACAAAACCTGCTCTTAAAAAATTACCAACTCTTTTTGTACAAAATTATGACTTAAAATTATCAATTCCAATTATTTACAAAGATCTCTAGCAACTTACTGGAAATGGTTCTTTCCAACTGGCACCAACAATTGACGGCCTTACAATCGCCACATTTAGCTTTGCTCCTTCTTGTTGTACAACATATTCTGCCAATGCTTTTGTGTATATGTATGTATTAGGTCTGTCTCCTATCAATTTGGGTGTGATATCATTTACTAAGCCATCATCCATCCACCTGGTAAACAAAAAAATTAATTACATGCAAAAATATTTTCATATATTTTCACTTCAAAAAAATTTTTCAGATATATTTTCATTTAAAAAATGGAAAAACACTTTGCCTATTTCAAATATGTCTGTGGCTCCAACTCAAGTGTTTGACAACCTCTACTAAATTAAAAAAAATGGAAATCAGCTTTACTTTCATTAAATATCAACCATAAATCCAGATGTATATCCAGTTTCTATAGCTAAAAACCAAGAGTTTCTTCATATACCATATGGTAGGTAGCAAAAGTAAATTAGAACTGATTTATGGTATTTTTTAAAAAAAACATCTTCTAGTTGTAAGTATTCATATACTTCCTATGTGTTTGACAAGGAGCACTACCCCGAATCTAAATAGCTGAAGTTGTTTTATATTACACAATAGATTATATTTTTTCTAAAGTCTAAATAAATTCCAAAATACATCTGGCCCCAAGGAATTAAAGATTTACATATATTCACCATAATAGTATAACATGTTAATTATATACATTTTAAATGAACATACAATTAAAAGGTCTAGTAATCTACTGTGAAGTCATAAAATTGCTTTAGTTCTCTCAGTATCTCTGAAGAAAATGTCTACTATGATAACCTATAACAGGAGGGTGATATACTAGGTGATCTCTATAGTCTTTTTCAGTCTAAATTTCTAATTTCAATGTTATGTACTTGTTTTCAGATAGTTTTCCTGTCTGTCTATAATACTAAGCATTATTTGTATACTAAGAATACTGTTAGTATACAGTGATACCCATACTAACTGATGAGGATATATAAAATGGGACTATCAAGATAACTTTCTTCTCTATGCTAAAGTACTTTTTTGTGTGGAAGGAAAGAAATATTTATAAAATTGAAGGTAGGTTACTATTCAACATAGGAAAAATTCCATAATGGAGATGAACTTCAAAAAAATTGATAAAAAATTACATTAAAAAATAAAATAAAACAGGCTTAACTAGGAGAGACTGTAGAGCTAGTAAGCCTTATCACTAGAGGGAGATTACATAGTCAATCTACGAGTTATCCTAAAATTATCTGCTGGCCAGATTTCTTTGTAAACAAAGAAAGGAAATAACAGAATAGGTTTATAGGATCTTTCTCAGCAACTCAGATGTCTGGATAGAGAAAAAGTAAAAAGATAAATTAACTTGCACGTTCAACTTTTCCCAGAGATATTAAACACTTCTGCCTAATGATCTGAGGAAAATGAGGTAGATATTTGGAACTATCTAAGAAATGGAGTTAGAAAACAGAAACCAGGGAATTACCATAAGAATGTCCCAGAAAGCTCCCAATACTAACTTTCTTACGAATCTATTTTATCATATTTCCAGGAGAACCTTAAAGAAATGGACTTCTATGGTTATTTTAGAAGAAAACTTGGAGAAGGAGCTATGAACATTCTGTAGCACCCCTGGGAGTGAAAAATTCAACTGAGACAACAGGGAGTGGTAACTAAGGAGCTGAACCTGAGCAGGACCTCTTAGAAGAAGAGAGACCTGAGGGCAAACAGAGAATAAAGGAAGAAAAAGCTTGCAGGAATATTATATGAGAATAAAAACAGGTGAAGATATAATGGATACTGGAATTTTCTATAATTATAGTCTATAAAAGAAGAAAAGACCTTGCTATTTAGTCTTGCTTTGATCCTATTTGTTTCACTCAATGAGAATGTACAGGCTGAAGCAAATGAAATCTTGGCCATGCCTAGTTGTATCCACCAAATCACAAACACTTCTCAAGCAATAACTGATAGTAGGATTCTAGTCCTTAGAAAGATAATAAACAATAACACTAGAAATATCAATTAAAGGATCATGACTCCTTTGATTTCTTAAAAATTCAAGGCTCCTCTGAGGATATACAGTTGACACTTGGAAAAACACAGGTTTGGGGCACTGACTCTACGTGCAGTAAAAAATCCCCATGTGACTTTACAGTCAGCACTCTGTACCATGGTTGTGCATCAACACATTCAACAAACCACAGACTGCAGTAATGGAGTACTTATTTACTGAAAAAATCTGTATAGAAGTAGACTCATATAGTTCAAACCCATGTTATTCAAGGGTCAACCATACTCCACTGGGCAAAATAAAAGCACAATCTTTTAATAAATTAGACCTTGCTATTGAACAGGCAGTCATTAGTCTCCATGGATATCAGGAACTTCTTGGTGGCTAAGATTGATTCCTTGAAAAAACTGAGACTCTGATACCATGAATAAGCTGTTCAAAGGCTTTCCTCCAACCATCACACCTGTTCAAAAGTGAAAGCTTCACAATGACTTCACCTAAAGTCATTAGGTACAAATCAATACGATAAAGAAAACACAGTAGATATATAATAATTTGCTGAATAAGAAAGAGAGCAATGCATACTGTGGATGGAGAGAGAGAGAAACTAAACAGACAAAGAGATACATGTAAATAGATAAATCTGGATCCAAAGTTTGGGGTCAAAGAAAATTTAAATAAATTTCAAACAAACATACTCTAAAGAATCAATCAGCTTCTTGGGATCCACAGGGGGTGGATAGACTACTTCATCAATATGCTTTCGATTGCAGTAGGCATATGCCGTTGATACGTGCATGAACACTTCCAGATTCTTCATCTGTTGTGCAAGCAGAATAAGCTGTCGTGTAGCAATTACATTTAACTGAACAGCATCTCTGTAAAACAAAAAGTCACAATAAAAAATTGGGAAGCTATGTCTTTCTTTCACCTACTTAAAAAAAAACTTATTTCCATTTTAGAGTATCAAAGACAGAAAGGGACAAAGAGGTATTTGTTTCTTTACAACTAATCCCTTAGCTCAGATTTTGTTATTTTATCATGAAGTACAGCCATTCTATCAATTGTGTTTAAAATTTTTCTGATTATTTTAAATTACCCAGAAATAGACACAGATAATTTCAGTCTTTGGCTTTTACGCATACATTTGGAAATCATTTTCCACTTCTTGTGCATCTTGATTTGGCTCAGAGGTTAAAGTGTCTGCCTCCAATGCAGGAGACCCAGGTTCAATCCCTGGGTCGGGAAGATCCCCTGGAGAAGGAAATGGCAATCCACTCCAGTATTCTTGCCTGGAGAATCCCATGGACGGAGAAGCCTAGTAGGTTACAGTCCACGGGGTCACAAAGAGTCGGACATGACTGAATGACTGTTTTATGAAATGATTATACCTCATACAAAGAAAAGAATAAGTAATTTTAAAATGCTATGGTAGAGTCATCAATCAGGACAAAACAGTCAAAGAAAACTCAAAAACCTTAAATTTTATTAACATAAAATCAATTAAAAATGTTTATTTCTCTTTTTGTAGCAATTAACCTAACCACCTTTTTAAGGCAACACAATGCAAAGGGGTATTAAGAATAAAACTGGTACATGTGTTACAAGAGTGACATGCAAGATCCCAAGGTCTATATATTCCCTTCTAGATATGTATTTGAGGATAAATTTCACAAATGTAAAAGTATTTTATACGCAGAAATAATAACTGATAAGGTACTACCTAGAAATAGCAAAAGGCTAGAGCTCAAATATTCACTATGATATGATTTAATAAAGTAGGTATTTTTAACACAATGAAAGAATACAGCCATTAAAAAAATTATGACAACTATAAAAGCATGGAAAAATATGTGTGAATAATATTTTTTAAATTTGTACATCCTGAAGTGAAATGGGATTAAAAACAAGACTTTGGAATAAGACCTGGGTTCAAACCTGCCTTAGCATATCTATCAGCATCATCAGATGGTCAACACCAAAATCAGATTGATTATATTCTTTGCAGCCAAAGATAGAGAAGCTCTATACAGTCAGCAAAAACAAGACCGGGAGGAGCTGACTGTGGCTCAGATCATAAACTCCTTATTACCAAATTGAGACTTAAATTGAATTAAGTGGGGAAAACCACTAGATCATTAAGGTATGACCTAAATCAAATCCCTTATGATTATACAGTGGAAGTGAGAAATAGATTTAAGGGCCTAGATCTGATAGACAGAATGCCTGATGAACTATGGATGGATGTTCGTGACATTGTATGGGAGACAGGGATCAAGACCATCCCCATGGAAAAGAAATGCAAAAAAGCTAAATGACTGTCTGAGGAAGCCTTACAAATAGCTGTGAAAAGAAGAGAAGCGAAAAGCAAAGAAAAGGAAAGATATAAGCATCTGAATGCAGAGTTATAGAGAATAGCAAGAAGAGATAAGAAAGCCTTCCTCAGAGATCAATGCAAGAGGAAAACAACAGAATGGGAAACACTAGAGATCTCTTCAAGAAAATCAGATACCAAGAGAACATTTCATGCAAAGATGGGCTCGATAAAGGACAGAAATGGTCTGAACCTAATAGAAGCAGAAGACATTAAGAAAAGGTGGCAAGAATACACAGAAGAACTGTACAAAAAAGATCTTCACGATCACGATAATCACGATGGTGTGATCACTCACCTAGAGCCAGACATCCTGGAATGTGAAGTCAAGTGGACCTTAGAAAGCATCACTACAAACAAAGCTAGTGCAAGTGATGGAATTCCAGTTGAGCTATTTCAAATCCTGAAAGATGATACTCTGAAGGTGAAAGTGTTGCACTCAATATGCCAGCAAATTTGGAAAACTCAGCAGTGGCCACAAGACTGGAAAAGGTCAGTTTTCATTCCAATCCCAAAGAAAGGCAATGCTAAAGAATGCTCAAACTACCACACAATTGCACTCATCTCACATGCTAGTAAAGTAATGCTCAAAATTCTCCAAGCCAGGCTTCAGCAGTACGTGAACCACAAACTTCCAGATGTCCAACCTGGTTTTAGAAAAGGCAGAGGAACCAGAGATCAAATTGCCAACATCCGCTGGATCATCGAAAAAGCAAGAGAGTTCCAGAAAAACATCTATTTCTGCTTTATTGACTATGCCAAAGCCTTTGACTGTGTGGACCACAATAAACTGGAAAATTCTGAAAGAGATGGGCATACCAGACCACCTGACCTGCCTCATGAGAAATCTGTATGCAGGTCAGGAAGCAACAGTTAGAACTGGACATGAAAAAAAAAAAAAGAACTGTACATGGAACAACAGACTGGTCCCAAATAGGAAAAGGAGTACATCAAGGTTGTATATTGTCACCCTGTTTATTTAACTTATATGCAGAGTCCATCATGAGAAACACTGGGCTGGAAGAAGCACAAGCTGGAATCAAGACTGCCAGGAGAAATATCAGTAACCTCAGATATGCAGATGACACCACCCTTATGGCAGAAAGTGAAGAGGTACTAAAAAGCCTTTTGATGAACATGAAAGAGGAGAGTGAAAAAGCTGGCTTAAAGCTCAACGTTCAGAAAACTAAGATCAGGGCAGCTGGTCCCATCACTTCATGGCAGATAGATGGGGAAACAGTGGAAACAGTGTCAGACTTTATTTTGAGGGGCTCCAAAATCACTGCAGGTGGTGACTGCAGCCATGAAATTAAAAGACGCTTACTCCTTGGAAGGAGTAAGACCAACCTAGATAACATATTGAAAAGCAGAGATATTACTTTGCCGACTAAGGTCCGTCTAGCCAAGGCTATGGTTTTTCCAGTGGTCATGTATGGATGTGAGAGTTGGACTGTGAAGAAAGCTGAGCACCGAAGAAATGATGCTTTTGAACTGTGGTGTTGGAGAAGACTCTTGAGAGTCCCTTGGACTGGAGGGAGATCCAACCAGTCCATCCTAAAGGAGATCAATCCTGGGTGTTCATTGGAGGGACTGATGCTGAAGCTGAAACTCCAATACTGTGGCCACCTCATGAGAAGAGTTGACTCATTGGAAAAGACCCTGATGCTGGGAGGGATTGGGGGCAGGAGGAGAAGGGGACGACAGAGGATGAGATGGCTGGATGGCATCATGGACTCGATGGACATGAGTTTGAGTGAACTCCAGGAGTTGGTGATGGACACGGAGGCCTGGCGTGCTGTGATTCATGGGATCACAAACAGTTGGACACGACTGAGTGACTGAACTGAACTGAAAGTCACTCAAGCACTCTGGCCTGTGTTCTCATCAGTAAAGGAGAACAGGTAAGAGACTACTAAGATTGTATCTAAAATTAAATGAAAAAAAAAAGAAAAAAGCTTGCAAGTAGTTAGCATTATTCCTAACATAGTCCCAAAATAGGCATTTAAAAAATTTTACTTAAAGAGTGAGTAGTTTTTGCGATCTATCATTTGCATGCTAAGTCACTTTAGTTGTGTCTCTTTGCAACCCGATGGACTGCAGCCTGACAAGGTCTTCTGTCCATGGGGTTCTCCAGGCAAGAATACCGGCATGGGTTGCCATTTCCTCCTTCAGGGGGGGTCTTCCAGACCCAGGGATTGAACTCATATCTTTTATGTCTCCTGCATTAGCTGGTAGGTTCTTTACCACTAGCATCACCTGGGAAGCCCACTTTATATTATACTTTCATTTATAACTTATTTGAGGGGGAAAAAAGTTTAAACACTCAAAACCAGTAATATTGTGAAAAAAAACTGGCAAAAAGTTAATACAGTGTTGGTGACACTATCAGCTGATACAACTGATCTGAAAGAGATTATGATAAAGTACCAGGAATTACAGAAATAACAGTTACTAATTTAGTTAAACTACTGAAATTTTAACTGATAGGAAAAATTTATTCTAACCCTAATTATTCAAAAAGAAATTAAAATTTCCTACATTTGTAGTTTTGGGGGATTTTTGGTTGCGTTTTTGCTTTTGTTTTTTAATTGACGTATACTTGATTTACAATGTTGTGTTTCTGGTGTACAGCTAAGTGATTCAGTTATATATATTAATAAAAATATTCTTCATATTCTTTTATATTACGTTTTATTACAGGATATTGAATATAGCTCCCTGTGCTATACATTAGGTGGTTGTTGTTTATCCATTCTGCATGTAAGAGTTTGCATCTGCTAGCTCCAAACTTTCATTCCAACCCTCCCCTACCCCTTGGAAAACACCAGTCTGTTCTCTATGTCTGTGAGTTTGTTTCATAGGTAAGTTCATTTCTGTCATACTTTAGATTCCACATATAAGTGATATCATATGGTATTCGTCTTTCTCTTTCTGACTTACTTCACTTAATATGATAATCTCTAGGTCCATCCATGTAGCTGCAAAAGGCATTATTTCATCCTTTTTTAAGATTGAATAACATTCCATTGTATGTATACATACCCACCTTCTTTATTCATTCATCTGTCAATGAACATTTAGGTTGTCCATGTCTTGGCTATTATAAATAGTGCTGCTATGGACACAGGGTTGCATACATCTTTTTGGATTATAGTCTTGTGCAGATATATGCACCCAGGAATGGAACTGCTACATCATATGGCAAATTTATTTTTAGTTTTTTGAGGAACCTGCATACTGTCCTCCAAAGAAATTGGCTGCAGCAATTTACATTCCCACAAACAGAGTAAAAGGGTTCCCTTTATTCCCACACCCTCAGAAAAATTCCCTAAATTTGCCATGTTAAGTCAATGTGAAATTACAGAATAACATGAAATACCACATCATGAAAATTATATATGAAAAAGTCAGAAATCTAGAAATTGTTTCAATAGGAAAATTATAATTTTTATTCTTACATTTCATGGAAAACTATATTTTCAAAGAGAAACCAAAAGAAAATTTTTTTAAAACATAAAAATAGTTTTGGTTACATTTTCAATATTTAAGAAGAAAAAAAATCAACCATTCTTTTAAAAGGCCAGAATATGTCACAGATAGAATCTGGTCCACTTAACTGTAAAGTAGTGCTTTGATGGATATCACATTTGCAAAACAGTCGGAATGGGGAGGGTGCTGTTTTGGAAAAGGTATAAGGAAAATATCCTATTACAGGTTTCTGAGGACAGGACAACAAGTCCTGGGTCACTAGGAACAAGAAATAATTCATGAAAAAAAACTCTTGGGTCTTATTTTTTCTTTTAATTTAATAGTATCTGAGAACCTATGAAAACAGAAAAAAAATTTTTTTCAATGAAATAATCAGGTTGGGGTCTTACAATCATGAGTTTATCTTTTTCTTTCCTTATCTCAACTGAAGGAGGAAAATCTGTTTGAACAGATATCCAGCAAAAAAGACATTTCACAGAGAGGATACTGTCCACTAGACTGTAAGGCAATGTGCTATCTTCTTTCCCATTTGCAAAAGAATAGTGGTAGGGAGAGTAATGTTTTGGGAGCAAGACACAAAGGATATTTTGTTACAGGCTCCTGAGGATGGTGACAGAATTTCTGGGTCACTGAAAAGTAGGAATAACTTTACAAAGGAGGCACACATGTGCTCTGTCTGCTCACCTCTTACCATTCATCTACAACTTGAGAGCCCAAACCTGAAGGCTCCACATAAATAACTCTTAATATCCCTGCCAGGCTAGTATACTCACTCTTGTTTTACCACCATCCAATTTCTACATCTTGAACTTTAGGCTGAGATCCTGACATGTTAGATCTGAAAGCATTCAGTGGTGCTAAACAAAAATAAAAGTTCTCACTATGTTTTGGTTATATGAATTCTTAAATGCATTTTATGTAACACTGGCTTTTGGAGGGGAGAGCAAAATGAACAAATCTTTGTAATAATGGTCCATCATTAATGCAGATAGAGAAATCACTTCAATAAAGCAGAAACCTCAACTTGAACAGCTAATAAATTTTCTTGTTCACCTGTCTTCTATATTAGATTGTTCAAAATCTATGTTGATAACACCTCTAAGACACAGACCAGGGAGTCATCCTTGGCATGACTGACACCGGTTGAGTTATTACAAATGCAGACTGTTGTACCTCATCCTTAGACACTCTCCAATGTCTAACTGAGTCCTGGGAAACTACATATTAAATAAATTCCCAAGGCCATCATGCTCTCTTCCTCACCACTCTCTTTCCTATCTCTGACAAAATACTACCTACATTACTGATTACAAAAATACTACCTACATTATTGATTTCATCACTAATGCTGCTGATTTTTCTTTTTAATTTGATAAAGATATAGAAACAAGGGCCAATTAATCAACCAAGGCAGGGGACCCAGACATCTGTCATTTAAATCACATCCTATTTCTGCCCTAATTTTTAAGGTTTCTTTCCTTCTACTAACCCTGGGGTTCTTCATTTCTTCCTTTTCTAGTTGCTTTAGGTGCAGAGTTAGTTTAATTATTTGACTTTTTTCTTGTTTCTTGAGGTATGCCTGTATTGCTATGAATCTTCCGCTTAGCATTGCTTTTACAGTGTTCCACAGGTTTTGGGTTGTTGTGTTTTCATTTTCATTCATTTCTAAGCACATTTTGATTTCTTTTGTAATTTGTTGGTAACAAAAGAGACCATAGCAAAAATTAACAAAGCCAAAAACTGGTTCTTTGAGAAGATAAATAAAACTGACAAACCATTAGCCAGACTCATCAAGAAACAAAGGGAGAAAAAACAAATCAATAAAATTAGAAATGAAACTGGAGAGATCACAACAGACCACACAGAAATACAAAGGATCATAAGAGACTACTATCAGTAACTATATGCCAATAAAGTGGACAACTTGGAAGAAATGGACAAATTCTTAGAAAAGTACAACTCTCCAAAACTGAAACAGGAAGAAACAGAAAATCTTAGAAGAACCATCATAAGCACAAAAATTGAAACTGTAATCAGAAATCTTCCAGCAAACAAAAGTCCAGGACCAGATGGCTTCACAGCTGAATTCTACCAAAAATTTAGAGAAGAGCTAACACCTATCCTAGTCAATCTCTTCCAGAAAATTGCAGAGGAAGGTAAACTTCCAAACTCATTCTATGAGGCCACCATCACCCTAATACCAAACCTGACAAAGATGCCACAAAAAAAAGAAAACTATAGGCCAATATCACTGATGAACATAGATGCAAAAATCCTTAACAAATTCTAGCAATCATAATCCAACAACACATTAAAAAGATCATATATCATGACCAAGTGGGCTTTATCCCAGGGATCCTCCAATATCCGCAAAGCAATCAATGTAATATACCACATTAACAAATTGAAAAATAAAAACCATATGATTATCTCAATAGATGCACAGAAAGCCTTTGACAAAACTCAACATCCATTTATGAAAAAAACCCTCCAGAAAGCAGGAATAGAAGGAACATACCTCAACATAATAAAAGCTATATATGACAAACCCACAGCAAACATTAACCTCAATGGTAAAAAATTGAAAGCATTTCCCCTAAAGTCAGAACAAGACAAGGGTGTTCACTCTCACCACTACTATTCAACATAGTTTTGGAAGTTTTAGCCACAGCAATCAGAGTAGAAAAAGAAATAAAAGGAATCCAGATTGGAAAAGAAGTAGTAAAACTCTCACTGTTTGCAGATGACATGATCCTCTACATAGAAAACCCTAAAAACTTCACCAGAAAATACTAGAGCTAATCAATGAATACGATAAAGTTGCAGGATATAAAATCAACACACAGAAATCCTCTGCATTCCTATATACTAACAATGAGAAAACAGAAAGAGAAATTAAGGAAACAATTCCATTCACCATTGCAATGAAAAGAATAAAATACTTAGGAATATATCTACCTAAAGAAACTAAAGACCTATATATAGAAAACTATAAAACACTGGTGAAAGAAATCAAAGAGGACACTAATAGATGGAGAAATATACCATGTTCATGGATTGGAAGAATCAATATAGTGAAAATGAATATATTACCCAAAGCAATCTACAGATTCAATGCAATCCCTATCAAGCTACCAGCGGTATTTTTCACAGAACTAGAACAAATAATTTCAAGATTTGTATGGAAATACAAAAAACCTCGAATAGCCAAAGCAATTTTGAGAAAGAAGAATGGAACTGGAGGAATCAACTTACCTGACTTCAGGCTCTACTACAAAGCCACAGTCATCAAGACAGTGTGGTACTGGCACAAAGACAGAAATATAGATCAATGGAACAAAATAGAAAGCCCAGAGATAAATCCACACACATATGGACACCTTATCTTTGACAAAGGAGGCAAGAATATACAATGGAGTAAAGACAATCTCTTTAACAAGTGGTGCTGGGAAAACTGGTCAACCACTTGTAAAAGAATGAAACTAGATCACTTTCTAACACCACACACAAAAATAAACTCAAAATGGATTAAAGATCTAAATGTAAGACCAGAAACTATAAAACTCCTAGAGGAGAACATAGGCAAAACACTCTCCGACATAAATCACAGCAGGATCCTCTATGATCCGCCTCCCAGAATACTGGAAATAAAAGCAAATATAAACAAATGGGATCTAATTAAAATTAAAAGCTTCTGCACAACAAAGGAAACTATAAGCAAGGTGAAAAGACAGCCTTCTGAATGGGAGAAAATAATAGCAAATGAAGCAACTGACAAACAATTAATCTCAAAAATATACAAGCAACTCCTGCAGCTCAATTCCAGAAAAATAAATGACCCAATCAAAAAATGGGCCAAAGAACTAAATAGACATTTCTCCAAAGAAGACATACAGATGGCTAACAAACACATGAAAAGATGCTCAACATCACTCATTATCAGAGAAATGCAAATCAAAACCACAATGAGGTACCATTTCACACCAGTCCGAATGGCTGCAATCCAAAAGTCTACAAGCAATAAATGCTGGAGTGGGTGTGGAGAAAAGGGAACCCTCTAACACTGTTGATGGGAATGCAAACCAGTACAGCCACTATGGAGAACAGTGTGGAGATTCCTTAAAAACTGGAAACAGAACTGCCATACAACCCAGCAATACCACTGCTGGGCATACACTCGAGGAAACCAGAATTGAAAGAGACACGTGTACCCCAATGTTCATCGCAGCACTGTTTATAATAGCCAGGACATGGAAGCAACCTAGATGTCCACGAGCAGACGAATGGATAAGAAAGCTGTGGTACATATACACAATGGAGTATTACTCAGCCATTAAAAATAATACATTTGAATCAGTTCTAATGAAGTGGATGAAACTGGAGCCTATTATACAGAGTGAAGTAAGCCAGAAAGAAAAAACCAATATAGTATAATAACGTTTATATATAGAATCTAGAAAGATGGTAACGATAACCCTGTATAAGAGACAGCAAAAGAGACACAGATGTATAGAACAGTCTTTTGGATTCTATGGGAGAGGGTGAGGGTGGGATGATTTGGGAGAATGGCAATGAAACGTAATATCATACGTGAAACAAATCACCAGTCCAGGTTCGATATATGCGACAGGGTGCTCGGGGCTAATGCACTGGGATGAATGACCCAGAGGGATGGGATGGGGAGGAAGGTGGGAGGGAGGTTCAGGATGGGGAACACATGTACACCTGGGGCAGATTCAAGTCAATGTATGGCAAAACCAATACAATATTGTAAAGTAATTAGCTTCCAATTAAAGTAAATAAATTTATGTTAAAAAAATAAAATAAGTCACATCCTAGGTTCTTCCTAAAAATGAGGACTCTGCTTATTATCTCAAAACTACAGGATTTGAATTTGGCAAACAGTCCAGTATTCTGCATTTTTAACACATTCTCCAGTAATTCTTAAGCTTCATAACACACTCTAAAGTTTGAGAATCAATGGCCTTAAATGCAACAGTTTCTTAATCTTTTCTAATTATGGATCTTTACTTCCACTCCTTTCGGAACACCTACTCTCATATTCCTACCCTGGGCTTTCTCACCCCAAACTGTTCTATCTCTACAACCACATACTGTGAATTTTCCCCACACCACATTATCTGTCCTTCCATTTCTGCACTTATCCTGTTTTACATCCTCATCATGGTCTCTAGTCTCTTGATACTTCTTTACTCTCAACTCCATTGGCCCTGCCTACCCTCACTTTCCTTAATACTTAAGGGATACCAGACTATGGTCAACTATTTAAGTAACTCCCTTTTTTATCCTCAATATCACGCTCTCTTTTTGTCAGTATTCCTTTAAAATTTCTAATCTTGATATCCATTTCTCCCCACTTCAAGATTTATAGACCACCATATGTGAAAAATAAATGAGCTCTGCTACCTCTCAACTCACATAGCACTTTAACATATGCTCTTCAGTAACTCCACATTTTTTATTTTATGGTTATTTAAGTATATTCTATTAGACTATATGGACTTTGCAAATTGTGTGCAATTTATTCTGATTTATCCAAAAATATAGTTTGGGGAGTGAAATCTAGATTTTTTTGCCCTGGAAGTAAAGGCTTTGAACCATTTTTTATTTGTGGGCTAGCATAAAAAGTAGCTATAAAGAATAACTGCTCTGAAGCAACAAAGGTTTACTGTATAATAATTGCTCTGAAGCAACAAAGGTTTACTGTATAGTAATTGCTCTGAAGCAACAAAGGTTTACTGTATAGCACAGGGAACCACATACAGTCAATATCTTGTAACAACTTATAGTGGAAAATAATCTTAAAAATAATATATGTGTATATGAATAACTGAATCACCTTGCTGTACACTTGAAACATTGTAACGCAACTAGATTTCAATAAAATATATATTAAGAAAAAAAGACATAAAAATGCTAACCATTAAAAAAGAACAACTGCTCTGTAAAAAGTAGTTATGTCAACCTACAATATTTTAGAATGTTATAATATCACCACTTAGACATCAATATCCATTAAAATTGCTTCATAGAAAACAGCAATTTCAATGCAACAACTGGGATTAGGTGAATAAACATACATGCCTTGGCAAGGAAGAGAAGAACAATAAATGTTCATCAATCTCTAGTGAAAGAACAAATAATAATAAATTTTCCCTTTTGTTAATGGTAATGTTGCTTACCTTAAGGTGAAGACAAAGAGGAAAGAAAATGTTTGCCCCAAAAGTATTACACTTGGGTCCTTTTCATAAAGCTATTTAGATGAGTTTCACCTGAATGAATATTGCCTGTTTGCAAAACAATCTCCCTTTTGAAAGAATCTAATTTTCCCTTTGAGGATTATATCACAATCATCAAGTATGAATATACCTTTTTCCTCAAAACACTTTCATAAAGTTATGTGAACTCTTTTTTGGTTATGAAAGCTAGAATAAGAGAAAATAGACTATTTCATAATAAAAACCCACCTATAATCACAGTGCTGCTGCTGCTGCTAAGTCACTTCAGTCGTGTCCGACTCTGTGCGAACCCACAGATGGCAGCCCACCAGGCTCCCCCGTCCCTGGGATTCTCCAGGCAAGAACACTGGAATGGGTTGCCATTTCCTTCTCCAATGCATGAAAGTGAAAACTGAAAGTGAAGTCACTGAGTTGTGTCCAACTCTCAGTAACCCCATGGACTGCAGCCTACCAGGCTCCTCTGTCCATGGGATTTTCCAAGCAAGAGTACTGGAGTGGGGTGCCATTGCCTTCTCCAAATATAATAACTGGCCAATATTAAAAGATATGTGTATAAAACATGTATGTGTACATACATATTTTATGAAAATGAGATTATGCTAAGTTCTAATAAGATTCTTTTGTCTTCTAAATCTTGAACACATAACTACTGCATAAAAAGAACTAAAAAGTAAATAAATAATTATCACCAGATCATAAAGGATAAAGCTAAGATTAGAACCAAGGTATGTAATTCCAAAGCTCATGCCTTTTCCACTACATAGTGCTGTCTCATCTTCCTCAAATATAAAATGGATTTGCCTATTATATAAAGGTGGGTAATGTAAGCACGGAATGAAATAATGAGTGGGAAAACACCTTGAAACTATAAAACATTGTTAAAGAAACATAAGGGACTATTAATCATTTCCTCACCTGAAATATAAGCAGAAATCACTATAATGTTTTGGTGCTGAACTGTCATGTCACACAGCGTCAATTAAGGTTTGCACTTCTACAGACAATATGGGGGATAATCTCAAAGTCCTTTATAATCAGAACTGAACTTAAAAACATTTTAAGAAGCCCTTCAAGCAATCCTGAAACCTAAAAAATATATACCATTCTAACCAATCTAAGACCATATAATTAGATTTACATTATAAAACATTAAAAGTGCTCTGAATTAAACATCATTATTTGAATTGCATATACGTGAGACTTTTTAAAACATAGTGACCATTTGGAAGGCTATGTTTTTTCTTGAAATAGGTATCTTGAAGGAAGTCCAAACTGTTTTTAAAGTAAACCTATATCCAATGTACCCCATTAACTGTGAAACCAAAAATTTAAAACAAAAACAAGGTATGACTTCAATGTAGAAGCCATTTTTTCTTTCTCTGCAAAACCTAAGCCTAACTATTTAATATTTAATATCAGATCAATATGTGTGAAGTAGAAAAATAAGGCTGCTGGAGTATACACTTCTGAAAGAATGGAGGGAAAAGGAAATAAACACTATTAGTTGTTAAGACTAATACTCCTACCCAAGGTAAAGTTCTTTCTTCTGATCCAGACTTCCCATTTGCTTTCTCCCTGCCCCATATTTAAATTCACAGCAACTACTTCTAGAAACATACAATAGCAATGACATGTTTTTAACTGTTAAGAGAAGGAAAATTCTTTTAACACGCTGTAGGATACTGAAAGCTACAATAGAGAGCAAACATTTTCAAAACATTTTCAAAATGACTTGACTAACAAGCAGAATTCAAATTAGATCTTTTAACTATGCTGCAGTTCAAATATCATATAAATACCTTTACTTACCTCAAATTTTCATTAAATCTTACTGTAGCTGCACAGTGGAATATAATATTAGTAGAATCTATGATGATCTCTTTATCTTCTTCACTAAGAGCCAGTTTAGGTTGGGTGAGTTCACTGTTGATTGCTATAATTTTCTCCCTAAAATCTGGATTTTCATCTCTCAATCTGTCAAAAAGCTATCAAAGGAGAAAAATATTTTAGGGCAGTATTTTTCAACTTTCTAAAATCCATCATCATCATCTTCTCCCCCAAGGATCAGTATTTTTTAGATTTCAACTATGCACATCCTAAGGTTGCTTAAATTGCTATCATTCTGTATGGAAAATACTATCCCCATTTTACAGATGAGGAATCTGAGAAACAGACAGGTTAAGTAACTCACCAAGGACACAGAGGTAGCAGTTTGCAAAGTTAAATTTTAACTGTTTATGCCTTTGTTCATTAGACTGTATGATCCCTCAGCACAGACATAAGCAGTATATATATCAGATCAATGTTTAAAATGATCAGATTTCTAAAATCCAAACCTTATCACTTTTTTTTTTTTTTTTTTTTTTTTTTGGCTGTAGTCCTCTTAAGCAGATTAGAGTAAAATGGCATTAACTACACTCTAAATCTGGGAAAAATTTTAAAGGGGAAAAAAGGGTAAGTATATTAAAGGAAAAAAAAGTTTTTAAGGAAATATTAAGATCAGAAGCTGGAAAAACCTGTGAAGTATCATATATATAGGATTATAATTTGAAAATAGAAAATTCAATATTCCTTAAGTTCAAAGGAATAAATTTAACTAGAGAATCAGTCAGATCCCAAGATGGTTACAGTAAGAACATACATTTAACTGTGAGTCAAATTTAATTTTTTACCCCAGATTTTATAGATGGGACCTCCAGATCACTGTTCTATTATACCTTGACTCTCTAATCCATTTAAAATCCATACTTGTAGTTTAAGCAGAGTCTTAAATCTGGGGCAAAAAAAAAAAGTCTAAGTAATAGTCTTCTCTACCTTTAGGTAATGACTTCAATATTACTGTTTCTTATAGTAATTAATAAAATACTTACTAAGTATTTCAGATAAAGTAAGTACTTTCCATACACTAGGAAAACAAGAAAATGACCTTTGCCTCAAGTTATTTAAAATACTATAGGAAAAATTAAACAAGGAAACAGTTAAAATATAGTGTTATAAGTAATAAAACAGGGCTAACAGAACAGTGTTATAAGACTGTATGGGAGCAACAACTTGCCCTGCTGGGGAGGGACTTGAGATTATACAGTAGAAGAACAGTGTTTCAGGCAGAGAAAGTGTCACATATAACCACCTAGGAGTAATAGAGCATTTATGTTTGGGAAATTAAAAATAACTCTAAGACTTGGCCAATGACAGGAGAAGGAATAAAGAATACAAACTCCATGTGGACAGGGACCACATCTATTGTGCTCAGCACACAGGCCCCAGATAACAGAGTGCTGACAAATACTTGTACGTGAATAAACTCATTTGGTGGAAAACACTGGAAGAATACCTATGGAGAGGAGTTCAGTTTTGTTCATGTTGACTGTAAAGTGTCAATGAGACTCCACAGAAGATCGGTGCCATAGAGGTAACTGGCTCTGTGGGTCCTGAGTTCAGGGAAGAGAGAATCAGATTACTGATTTTATAAACCACACATATAGGCCTGGGAGAATATCACTCAGTAGCAAGATCCAGACTGCTGCTGCTGCTAAGTCACTTCAGTCGTGTCCGACTCTGTGTGACCCCATAGACGGCAGCCCGCCAGGCTCCCCCATCCCTGGGATTCTCCAGGCAAGAATACTGGAGTGGGTTGCCATTTCCTTCTCCAATGCATGAAAGAGAAAAGTGAAAGTGAAGTCGCTCAGTCTGTCCGACTGTTAGCGACCCCATGGACTGCAGCTCACCAGGCTACTCCGTCCATTGGATTTTCCAGGCAAGAGTACTGGGGTGGGGTGCCATTGCCTTCCCCGAAGGTCCAGACTACATGAAGCTTTTCCCAAATCTATTTTAAAATACAACCGTTCATCTCACATACAAGAGAAGGTGCTGAGTAATCTCCTAACTGGATCTAATAAGAAGAGATCTAGGCCTAGGACAAATTCTGAAGATTATTTAAGGGGATAGCAGAGAAAAAGGGAGCCCGAGATATAACCAGAGAAGTACTTTTAACACATTGAATTCACTTTTTCATTCTCCCAGACTGCCAAAGACCTTTAATTCCTCTTCATGTTAGATTATCTCTACCACTACCACCAGAATTGGTCATGCTGCTTCACAAGTTACATCTCAAGCTTGATGCTCCTCCCTTCTCTAGCAACTATGTTGTTATTCAAAGCCATCTTTTCCAATGCTTTTAACCCACTGGTACCCCAAATTAATTCCTACTTTACTAAGTCCACTAATGCCCTCTTTAATGTACTTTCCTCTCTTGCCAGAACTTATTTCATAGTCAGCTATTTTAATGCAATCCTTGCCAGCAATGAGGTTTATTTTCCCCGGGATATTGCTGCATATCACTTCTCAAGCTGGGGCAACTTTAGCCCCTAGGGAAGATTTGGTGACATCTAAAAGGTCAGTTTTCATTCCAATCCCAAAGAAAGGCAATGCCAAAGAATGCTCAAACTATCGCACAACTGCACTCATCTCAGACGCTAGTAAAGCAGTGCTCAAAATTCTGCAAGCCAGGCTTCAGCAGTACGTGAACCATGAACTTCCAGATGTTCAACCTGGTTTTAGAAAAGGCAGAGGAACCAGAGATCAAACTGCCAACATCTGCTGGATCATCAAAAAAGCAAGAGAATTCCAGAAAAACATCTATTTCTGCTGTATTGACTATGCCAAAGCCTTTGACTGTGTGGATCACAATAAACTGTGGAAAATTCTGAAAGAGATGGGAATACCAGACCACCTGACCTGCCTCTTGAGAAATCTGTATGCAGGTCAGGAAGCAACAGTTAGAATTGGACATGGAACAACAGACTGGTTCCAAATAGGAAAAGGAGAACGTCAAGGCTGTATATTGTCACCCTGCTTAAACTTACATGCAGAGGACATCATGAGAAATGCTGGGCTGGAAGAAGCACAAGCTGGAATCAAGATTGCTGGGAGAAATATCAATAACCTCAGATAGGCAGATGACACCACCCTTATGACAGAAAGTGAAGAGGAACTGAAAGCCTCTTGATGAAAGTGAAAGAGGAGAGTGAAAAGTTGGCTTAAAGCTCAACATTCAGAAAACTAAGATCATGGCACGTGGTCCCATCACTTCATGGGAAATAGATGGGGAAACAGTGGAAACAGTGTCAGACTTTATTTTGGGGGGCTCCAAAATCACTGCAGGTGGTGACTGCAGCCATGAAATTAAAAGACGCTTATTCCTTGGAAGAAAAGTTATGACCAACCTAGATAGCATATTGAAAAGCACAGATATTACTTTGCCAACAAAGGTCCGTCTAGTCAAGGTTATGGTTTTTCCAGTGGTCATGTATGGATGTGAGAGTTGGACTATGAAGAAAGCTAAGCTCCAAAGAATTGATGCTTTTGAAGTGTGGTGTTGGAGAAGACTCTTGAGAGTCCCTTGGACTGCAAGGAGATCCAACCAGTCCATTCTGAACGATATCAGCCCTGGGATTTCTTTGGAAGGAATAATGCTAAAGCTGAAACTCCAGTACTTTGGCCACCTCATGAGAAGAGTTGACTCACTGGAAAAGACTCTGATGCTGGGAGGGATTGAGGGCAGGAGGAAAGGGGGACGACAGAGGATGAGACGGCTGGATGGCATCACCAACTTGATGGACGTGAGTCTGAGTGAACTCCGGGAGATGGTGATGGACAGGGAGGCCTGGCGTGCTGCAATTCATGGCGTTGCAAAGAGTTGGACACGACTGAGCGACTGAACTGAACTGAAAGACAATTTTGCCTTGTCACAACTAGGATGGTGAGGAAAGGGAGCTGCTGGTATTTAGTGGGCACAGGCCAAGAATGCTGACCATCCTACAATGCATAGGACAGCTCCCCACAATAAAGAATTAACTCTCTTAAAATGTGAAGAGTGCTTAAGTTGAGAAATTCTGCTAGAAGACAATATCACAGTACAGTATATGCCCTATGCTTATGCTCTTTTATTCCTGTTTCAAAATCATAGTAGGCTCTATTTAAATGTTTAACAACTTTAAGTGTACATATTAATTGCTGCTTGATATAAAAAGAACTCATTTTGTTGATTTAGCAGCTACGCTATATATATGTGAAAAAGAATGACCCTAGGAATAATCAGTAGGATGTGCCAGGGGGAATTAAAAAACATGATATAATATTTTAAAGCATAAAATAAAATGACATAATTTTTTAGAGTATTGTAGTCAAATATTTAGACAAATACTTGGGGACTGTAGGATCCTTCAGCACAGACATAAGCAGTATATATATATCAGATCAATGTTTAAAATGATCAGATTTCTAAAATCCAAACCGTATCACTTTTTTTTTTTTTTTGTTGTAGTCCTCTTTAGCAGATTAGCGTAAAATAATGGCCATATGTTTAAACTACAAAAGTTAAATGAAATTTCAGGCTTTATGTAGAAGATAATCATTTCCTTTACAAATAAGGCTTACTGGTGAGGAAAAATTTTAGAAGCATTACCCTGGAGACTCCAGAGAAGATGCCAAACTCTTTCACATTTTACTTAGGCCCTCAATTCCAACTAAGACATCAGCTTCAATAATTGCTCCTATCCAATCTCTCCTAATACCTCTACACTCTCTCTTCCTCAACTCCCTTCTTAAAAACTCTGTAGACTGTAGGTTCCATTAAAGCAACGACTTTTACTTAATCCTGAATTCAACCCTTTATATCAAGTCAAATGCCCAACACTGAGCAGGCACAAAATATGTTTTCTGAAAAATAAAAAATGAGTAAGAATAAATGACCTCTCAATAGAGGAAAAAAGTGTGTTGGGAAACGATTATTAGTGGTTTTACCAATTATAGGGGTTCCCTGGTGGCTCAATCAGTAAAAAGTCTACCTGCAGCACAGGAGACCCAGGTTCAATCCCCGGGTTGGAAGAATCCCCTGGAGACGGAAACAGCAACCCACTCCAGTATTCTTGCCTGGAGAATCCCATGGACAGAGGAGCCTGGCAGGCTACAGTCCATGGGGTCGCAAGAGTCAGCCATGACTTAGTGACTAAACCAAACCAATTATAATTACACCAATTATAAATGGTTCATAATAAAACATGAGTAAACAAGTGGCAGAGACGGCAACAAAACACACAAGCAAGCATTATTACATAAAATAGACCTTGTGGTCGGTCTTAAAGCCCCCTTGATCCCTCCTCCCTTTTCAAAAGTTTTAAGGGAATTTTTACTGCCAAGCTTGGGTTCAAATTAATTTTGGATATCTGCAAAAGTCAGCTCTCCCCTTAAAGCATAAAGATTTTTGCCCCATTGGTATATCCCTAAGAATGTGCCAGAAGGATGTCCCTAAATGGTCTAAGCAACACTGCACCCTCTTAATCTGCAGCAGTTCTCAAAGTGTGGTAAGTTCCTAGGAGTCTCTCAGACTATTTTAGGTACTTCACAAAGTCAAAACTATTTTCATAATAAAACTAAAACATTATTTATTTTTTACTTTTATTCTCTCACAAGTATAGAGAGGAATTTTCCAAAGCTACATTTGTGATGATATTGTCACTCTTGATGGCTAACAGAATGTGTGCTTGTACATATATTCTCTTCCTTTAAAAATGTCTCTGGTTTAGAATCTACTAAGATAAATGTCAATAAGATATTTGAAACAAAACCTCACAAGAACAAAACCTTTTTGAAGTTCTCAATAATTTTTAAAAGTGTAAAGGGGTCTAGAGACCAAAAGTTTGAGAATCATTGCTTTAAATGATTGAAGAATCTTTCAACCTATTTGGAGGATGTGAAAAAAATACAGCAATGAGGTAATAATACTATCTGCTACACACTGCAGTCAATATACATTATCAAATAATTTGCTCAAGAGTTACAATTAAAAGTCACTTGAAAAAAA
>SJYX01006289.1:0-39027 GCA_006410675.1 Oreotragus oreotragus | reverse complement strand
TTTTTTTTTTTTTGGTTGTAGTCCTCTTTAGCAGATTAGCGTAAAATAATGGCCATATGTTTAAACTACAAAAGTTAAATGAAATTTCAGGCTTTATGTAGAAGATAATCATTTCCTTTACAAATAAGGCTTACTGGTGAGGAAAAATTTTAGAAGCATTACCCTGGAGACTCCAGAGAAGATGCCAAACTCTTTCACATTTTACTTAGGCCCTCAATTCCAACTAAGACATCAGCTTCAATAATTGCTCCTATCCAATCTCTCCTAATACCTCTACACTCTCTCTTCCTCAACTCCCTTCTTAAAAACTCTGTAGACTGTAGGTTCCATTAAAGCAACGACTTTTACTTAATCCTGAATTCAACCCTTTATATCAAGTCAAATGCCCAACACTGAGCAGGCACAAAATATGTTTTCTGAAAAATAAAAAATGAGTAAGAATAAATGACCTCTCAATAGAGGAAAAAAGTGTGTTGGGAAACGATTATTAGTGGTTTTACCAATTATAGGGGTTCCCTGGTGGCTCAATCAGTAAAAAGTCTACCTGCAGCACAGGAGACCCAGGTTCAATCCCCGGGTTGGAAGAATCCCCTGGAGACGGAAACAGCAACCCACTCCAGTATTCTTGCCTGGAGAATCCCATGGACAGAGGAGCCTGGCAGGCTACAGTCCATGGGGTCGCAAGAGTCAGCCATGACTTAGTGACTAAACCAAACCAATTATAATTACACCAATTATAAATGGTTCATAATAAAACATGAGTAAACAAGTGGCAGAGACGGCAACAAAACACACAAGCAAGCATTATTACATAAAATAGACCTTGTGGTCGGTCTTAAAGCCCCCTTGATCCCTCCTCCCTTTTCAAAAGTTTTAAGGGAATTTTTACTGCCAAGCTTGGGTTCAAATTAATTTTGGATATCTGCAAAAGTCAGCTCTCCCCTTAAAGCATAAAGATTTTTGCCCCATTGGTATATCCCTAAGAATGTGCCAGAAGGATGTCCCTAAATGGTCTAAGCAACACTGCACCCTCTTAATCTGCAGCAGTTCTCAAAGTGTGGTAAGTTCCTAGGAGTCTCTCAGACTATTTTAGGTACTTCACAAAGTCAAAACTATTTTCATAATAAAACTAAAACATTATTTATTTTTTACTTTTATTCTCTCACAAGTATAGAGAGGAATTTTCCAAAGCTACATTTGTGATGATATTGTCACTCTTGATGGCTAACAGAATGTGTGCTTGTACATATATTCTCTTCCTTTAAAAATGTCTCTGGTTTAGAATCTACTAAGATAAATGTCAATAAGATATTTGAAACAAAACCTCACAAGAACAAAACCTTTTTGAAGTTCTCAATAATTTTTAAAAGTGTAAAGGGGTCTAGAGACCAAAAGTTTGAGAATCATTGCTTTAAATGATTGAAGAATCTTTCAACCTATTTGGAGGATGTGAAAAAAATACAGCAATGAGGTAATAATACTATCTGCTACACACTGCAGTCAATATACATTATCAAATAATTTGCTCAAGAGTTACAATTAAAAGTCACTTGAAAAAAAAGCTATAAATTATATCATGTTTTTTAAAAACATCCTTATACTAGGCTACCAAATAGTTTTAATTTTAAAATGACATTGAATACAGCTGAGTCAATCTCAGCTCTCACAAAAAAACTGAAAATGAACTTTGCACCTACTACACTTTCAGAGGCAGATTCTTCAATCATAGTTATTATATAGCTAGGTTTTATGGTGGTAAATACTGAAGTATTAACTCACATCTTTTTTTATTGCCTATACAGACTCTAGCCATGAAATTAAGATGCTTGCTCCCTGGAAGAAAAGCTATGACAAACCTAGACAGTGTATTAAAAAAGAGAGACATGACTTCGCCCCAAAAAGGTCCATATAGTCAAAGCTATGGCTTTTTCAGTAGTCATGTATGGATGTGAGAGTTGAACCATAAAGAAGGCTGAGTGCCAAAGAACCGATGCTTTCAAATTGTGGTCATGGAGAAGACTCTTGAGAGTCCCTTGACTGTAAGGAGATCAAACCAGTCAATCCTAAAGGAAATCAATCCTGAATATTCATTGGAAGGACTGATGCTGAAGCTGAAGCTCCAATATCTGTCCACTTGATGTGAAAAACCGACCTTTGGAAAACACTATGCTGAGAAAGACTAAAGGCAAAAGGAAAAGGGGGCAGCAAAGGATGAGATGGTTAGATATCATCACCAACTCTATGGACATGGATTTGAGCAAACTCCAAGAGATAATGGAGAACAGAGCAGCCTGGTGTGCTACGGTCCATGGGGTCACAAAGAGTTGGACACAACTCAGAGACTGAACAACACCTCTAATGTAGAGTAGGACTCATATATCTTAATGGAAGGAAGGGCAAAGGGGAAGAACACAAGTGCACGGGAGTCTGTGGCAATGGGGAGAATATTGGTAGAGTATAACTACCCCTGTGAGCTATATAGTCAGTGAGTAGCCCTCAAAGAGCTAGATTTGTTTTTTAAAACTAATTCAGGGAAAAGAAGTTTTTCTAGTTGAAGTAAGGACTATTTAAAGCTTTTATGTGGAGACAAACTTTAATAAACACTGGGATAAAAGTAAGTATTATTTTTATTCTTTAATGTCTTACTAATAGTTTCAAATAATTTATTTTTAAAAGGAAAAATTAGTATTATTTTACACCTCACTATTAAAACCCTATGGGTCTAGAATTACCTCTTAATGAATAATAGGAAAATACAAACAAGAAAAACATGAATGCTTCACAAAAGAAAGAAGTTTATCCTTCTGAATCAAAATTATATTTGAATGGAAATCACTTCCAAACAATATAACACCTTGGTAAAGAAAACAGTCTAAATATATCAATAATTTAACCTTTTAATTTATCCTAAGTCATTGTAGTGAATACTGGTGACTGTATTTTATTATAATGCTGTAATTTTAAGAAAATTACAAGTTGTATTTAAACACTCCCACACTTCTGTACAGGTCTTACCCTGTATGGTGTTATCTTTTCTTTCAATTGATCTTCTGTTATCATACTTTGGGCTTCCCTGATAGCTCAATTGGTAAAGAATCCGCCTGCAATGCAAGGACCCCACTTCAATTCCCGAATCAGGAAGATCCCCTGGAGAAGGGCTAGGCTACCCAGTCTAGTATTCTTGGACTTCCTTGTGGCTCAGATGGTAAAGAATCCGCCTGCAATGTGGGAAACCTGGGTTCGATCCTTGGGTTGGGAAGATCCCCTGAAGAAGGAAAAGGCCACCCACTCCTGTATTCTGGCCTGGAGAATTCCACGGACTATATAGTTCATGGGATTGCCAAGAGTCAGACATGACTGAGCGACTTTCACTTTATCATACTTTATCTCTCCTAGGAGATAAGCTTCCTATTACGGCCCTAATCCATAAACTGACTCATTCCTGCTGTTGTTAACTCTGTTTTTCTCTGATCTTCACCGACTTCTTTCTTGCTTTTGCCATCTTCTAATTTTTGTGAAAAAGGTACCAAACTTTTAGCCATTGCTTTTGGGAAATTAAGCTATTTTCACTCAGTGTGTACCAGCTACATCATTTAACAGTAAAGTATCCAACTCTCAAGATTACTTTTCCCACTGAATCACAAAGCCTTCCATCATCTTTGCCTTACTTTCTTATCTACTGAGGAAATAATACTATAAAGTAGAAAGGAATTTGTTATCAAGTCATCTGGTTATATGCAGCATCTATTAGCTACACCACTTCAGATAAAATGACAACTTCTGAGACTCACTGTCCATATTTGCAAAATGGAATATATCAACATTTGTCCCTACCAGAGCATGAGCTCTAAGGTCCAATCATTTAGAGTTTACAAACACTGGCTCTAACACTAACTATATGATCTTGTAGAATGGGAGTAACACCAACACTTATCTTAAAGAGTTGCTATAATAATTAAATACATACACAAAGTGTTTTGCACACAATGCAAAACACAAGGTAAGCATTCAATAAAGGTCAGCCACTATTAACTATGGATTTCTACTGAAAGATCAAACCAGAATGGAATATAAATTATTTCTAATAAATTATTTATTAACTCTAAGAGAGCTGTTAATCTAGAATTAATCATCATATCTTTTGATACCTCTTAGCAATTCTTTGACTGCTCAGAGTAACTCAAGATGTTTCTGGTTTTGGTCTTTTTTTTTTAAAGTCACAGCTGCCCTAGAAGGTTAAAAGGTACCAAATACCTACCTAGTAACTAAAAAATTACATAGCTACTATACCAAAGCTATTAACAACAAATGTCAGATAAATCCATTCATTTTGAGAAAATTCAAAAGCTTATGACCATGAAATAATTTTACTCCAGCTCATCTCCATTTTTTCCTCAGCAATGTTTTTCTAAAGGTTTAAATGTATGCCATACTCTGTATTCTATATGACCCTTCTGTCATGTTATTAGTCAAATAGGAGTATGTGATTTTGCCACTTCCTAATATTTTCATGGGGAGCAATTAGTGCTTACAAAATTTTAACTGTTGTCAAAGTATTGTGTCTCATAGCACAGTAAGAATTAAAAAGTAACTTTTAAGTATTATTCTGAAAACTATTTAAAGCATCTAGTAATTACAGATAACTTGCCTCAAATATTCTAAAAACACATTAAACATATAACATAAAGGTACTTTAGAACTTGTTATACAACTTTATCATGGAGGAAAGCTTCTATCTCCTACTGATCAGGACTCATATTCAGTTTACTGCCATTCTTATAGAACTTTCTACTAATTTTTTTCCAGGCTACTAGGCTGTTGATGACTGTAATAATATACACACAAACACACTCTTTTCTCTCTTCTTAATGATTACTTCCCATACTTACCTTGCCACTAATGACTTCTTCTACTCGCTCCTGGGGTGTCTGTCCAGCTTTCTGCCTCACCAAAACATACACTGAATTCACCTTAGGACAAGACCTCAGCAACTTTTCCAGAAGTACCTTCCCTAGGAAACCAGTAGCTCCAGTGAGGAGGACATTCTTGCCTTCATAGTATTCTGGGATGGAAACCATTCTGATCCTAAAGAAAACATGACAAATAAGTATCAGTTTGAAGATTTATGCTAATTGTTATCTACTAAAAATCTCTTGGTATTCAAGCATCTTAAAGAACAGGCAAAAATCCAAGATGAATGTTAACAAAACATAACATTATTAACTTTTGGTTCATTGTAGTAAGGTAGAAAGTAAAACGAACTGCAACACTAGCTTCTAAACCCTGTGTTTTTTTTCCCTGGATTACCTCAATCAAGTCACTCACCTTCTCTGGCCCTGGGTTTCTTTAACACAGCTTGTACCAAGTGACCTCTAAAAATTCCTTCAGCAAGAGGAACAGAAATCTTCACTTAAACCTCAGTTAAACTCCAAACACAAACAAATGGTATTTCTCTGTCTCCAAAAGTATTTATAACACCAAATAGAGGTCAGCAGCAAGACTCAATTGCTTAGCTTGTATAACATGGTGAGGTGTCATATTCACCTATCATCACCAGTTGAAACAAGAGGTAACACCAAGTCCTTTCTTTTATATGTCTGTAGTGATAACATATCCAAAAGGTACTTAAGTCTCCCTTTTAAAAAAAGTTCTAGTAAGAAATATATAGGCTGAGTTATCTTCCTTACCCAAATTCCACTGAAATAGGAGAAAACAGAGCTAAGTATGCTAAGAAAAAAAAACAAATAAAAGAACTAGGGTTAAGTGGAAAAACCAAGATGCAGGAAGATTCATGCAGTATGTCACTATTTAAGGTTCAAACATATTCAAAAGAATGCCATTTATTCTTTAGAAATGCACACACATGATCATCTTTATGGGTGCATTAGAGAGAGTGTAACACAATCAGAGAAGAGAATGAGGAGCTTCAACTGTATTTGTTTTTGAGCTAAGGAACAGATACATGCATTTTACCCCTAAAATTTTCACAATTATAAAAAATTCATTACATTCTGAAAACCGATTAACAAGCAGTAAGAAAAGAAGGAAGATGGGAAAAAATAAATAAATGAGGCTAAAATGATAGAGAAGTCACAGCAGAAGAAATAAAACCTAAGCAAAACAAACTTAGGAAAGGACCAAAATGCAGTAAGAGCTATCTCAATCATTTAAAGAGAAAACCCCAAGTTCAGGATCAAGAAGCTAAATTAAAGCATAGAGTAATCATGGTAACAAAGGTTGCTCAGAGAAAAGCAGAGTCACTCCCGACAGTCTTACTTCCTGTATAAACGTTGGCTCCCTGGCTTAGTATCCAGAACTCCTGAGAACACCCAGCACGGGCACCAGGGATGAAAGAGAAAAAGAGAAGGAAGGCTGAGCTTGAAGCTGCTCCAAACATCCACAAATGCAGGTAGGGAAGATGGGGCATTGAGAGAAACAAAAACAACCAAAACAAAAGAAGTCTTCAGAGCTCTCCATCCCAGAAACAAATTTTAGGTCTCCAGGCTATCTGAATGCTGTTGGCCCTTAAAACAAATTCATACAGAGCTCTCGGTAATTCCACTTGGAGAGAAAGCTCTCTTGGAAAAACAGACTTCAGAAAACTGAGAGGAAGCCAGTATCAGCTACCAAAATCAACCATTCTAGTCCTTCATAAATATGGATAACCAGACCATGGGGTCGCTAAGAATCAGAAACAGCTGAGCGACTTCACTTTCATTTTCACTTTCATGCAATGGAGAAGGAAATGACAACCCACTCCAGTGTTCTTGCCTGGAGAATCTCAGGGACAGGGGAGCCTGGTGGGCTGCCGTCTATGGGGTCACACAGAGTTGGACACAACTGAAGTGACTTAGCAGCAGCAGCAGCAGCAAGGATCATCAAATATTTAAGAAAATTAAGAAGGATCAAAATGAAAAGCAACAGAATCAATCACAAAGAACACTAAAGAAGTAAAAAAATATAAAGAAAATTTAAATTCTAATAAATACCCTCTAAGTCATTCAACAAGAATACTGTCCATCCATCAAATAATAAACTACTATGAAAAAGGAATAGAGAATAAGAAAGCACTGGAAATCATAAATGCAAATGTGTATAGAAAATTCAATCAATACATAAGTATCAGAATTACCAAGTGAATTTAAGAAGGTCACGTTATAAAGTTTATATATATATATGTATGTATCTCTATACACCAGCAAAACACAGGAAACAAAGCTTCAAAAAAAAAAAATACTATACCACTTATAATACCATACAAAAGCCCCCAAAATTATGGACAATAAGAACTAGCAATTGATAAGGATATAGAGAAACTCGAATTCATGTACACTGCTGAAGAGAATGAAAAATGATTCAGCTGATGATAGGAAAGTCTGGCAGTTTCTCAAAAAGTTACACACATAATTCTCATGACTCTGCAATTCCACTCCTAGGTTGTTGTTGTTTAGTCCCTCAGTCATGTTCAGCTCTTTGCAACCCAATGGACTGCAGCGCACCAGGCATCCCTGTTCTTCACCAACTCCTGGAGCCTACTCAAACTCATGTCCATCGCATCGGTGATGCCATCCAACCATCTCATCTTCTGTCATCCCCTTCTCCTCTGCCTTCAATCTTTCCCAGCATCAAGGTCTTCTCCATTGGAATGTTCTTCACATCAGACGGCCAAACTATTGGGAGTTTCAGCTTCAACATTAGTCCTTCCAATGAATATTTAGGACTGATTTTCTTTAGGATTGACAGGTTAGATCTCCTTGCTGTCCAAGGGACCCTCAAGAGTCTTCTCCAGCACCACAATTTGAAGACATCAATTCTTCTGCTCTCAGCTTTTTTTACTGTCCAGCTCTCAGATCTGTACATGACTAGTGGAAAAACCAGAGCTTTCACTAACTGGACCATTGCAGGCAAAATAATATTTCTGCTTTTTAATATGCTGTCTAGGTTTGCTGTTGTTTTTCTTCCAAGGAGCAAATGTCTTTTAATTTCATAGCTGCAGTCACTGTTCACAGTGGTTTTGGAACCCAAGAAAATAGTCTGTCACTGTTTCCATTGTTCCTCATTTATTTGCCATGAAGTGATGGCACTCCTAGATATATACCCAAAAAGAACTGCAAATAGGTAGTCAAAAAAGTACATGTATACACCTGTTTACAGCAGCAGTGTTCACAACAGCCCCAAAATATAAACAGCCCCCAAATCAACAAATGAATGGGTCAACAAATCATGGCATATACACAGAGTCTACTCATTAATAAAAAGGAATGAAGTACACTGAAATGTACTACACAATGAGGATCAATCTCAAAAACATATTAACTTTAAAAGGCCAGATACAGAAAATCAAATACTACAGGATTTCATTTACATGAAATAACCAGAATAGATAATCCATAGAGACAGAATGCACACTAGCGTTGACAGGGGCTGAAGGGTGAGAAACCTATATGCAAGTCAGGAAGCAACAGAACTGGACATGGAACAACAGACTGGTTCCAAATAGGAAAAGGAGTACGTCAAGGCTGTATATTGTCACCCTGCTTACTTAACTTATATGCAGAGTACATCATGAGAAATGCTGGGCTGGAAGAAGCACAAGCTGGAATCAAAATTGCTGGGAGAAATATCAATAACCTCAGGTATGCAGATGACACCACCCTTATGGCAGAAAGTGAAGAGGAACTAAAAAGCCTCTTGAACGTGAAAGAGGAGTGAAAAAGTTGGCTTAAAGCTCAACATTCAGAAAACGAAGATCATGGCATGTGGTCCCATCACTTAATGGGAGATAGATGAGGAAACAGTGGAAACAGTGGCAGACTTTATTTTTGGGGGCTCCAAAATCACTGCAATAGTGACTGCAGCCATGAAATTAAAAGACGCTTACTCCTTGAAAGGAAAGTTATGATCAACCTAGATAGCATATTGAAAAGCAGAAATATTACTTTGCCAACAAAGGTTTTAGACAGTCAAGCCTATGGTTTTTCCTGTGGTCACGTATGGATGTGAAAGTTAGACTGTGAAGAAAGCTGAGTGCCGAAGTATTGATGCTTTTGCACTGTGGTGTTGGAGAAAACTCTTGAGAGTCCCTTGGACTGCAAGGAGATCCAACCAGTCCATCCTAGAGGAGATCAGTCCTGGGTATTCAATGGAAGGACTGATGCTGAAGCTGAAACTCCAATACTTTGGCCACCTCGTGCAAAGAGTTGACTCACTGGAAAAGACCCTGATGTTGGGAGGGACTGGGCGCAGGAGGAGAAGGGGACAACAGAGGATGAGCTGGCTGAATGGCATCACCGACTCGATGGACATGAGTTTGGGTAAACTCTGGGAGTTGGTGATGGACAGGGAGGCCTAGCATGCTGCGATTCATGGGGTTGCAAAGAGCTGGACACGACTGAGGGACTGAACTGAACTGAACTGAAGGGTGAAGAGAGTGGGCAATGGAGGAAAACTACTTAAGAAGCTTTACTTTGGAGAGAGAGAAGTGTTTAGGAACTAGACAAAGGCAGTAGCTGCACAACATTGAATGGAATAAATGCTAGTGAATTTTTCATTTTAAAATGATCAATTTTATATTATTTGGATTTTACCTTAATGAATTATTTTTTAAAATACCAAAAATTAGAAGTAAATGTAAAAGATACTAACTGAAAACTAAAAAATATTGAGAGAAGTTAAATAATACTTAAATTCCTCAGATTCAACACATTAACCAAAGTTTAAGCTGTTTTTGTTTAGGTATAGAAACTAAGCCTCTAAAATGATACAGAAATGCAAAGGGCCAAGAGTAGCCAAGACAAGCAATAAGAACAACAAAGCTGGAGAACTTACATTATCCTGTATTAAGATGTATTATAAAGCTACAGAAATATGGTATTGGGACAAGAAGAAAAGACAAGACTACAGTATATCATACCACACACAAAAATGAATTCTAGGTAGACTATACATCCAAATGTGAAAGGCAGACTAGAATATGACAGAGAACATCTCCACAATTGGGTTAGGGAATCATTTATTAAATAGGACACAAGTAGTACTAATAAAAAAGGAAAAATGTTGACAAACTGGAAACCACTAAAATTGAGTTCATCTCACAACACTATTAGCAGAGAGAAAAGGCAAACCAGGTAAAAGATATTTGTAGTAGCATGCATAATGCAATTAGTAGCCAGAATATATGAAGAGCTACAAATTCAGTAAAAAGAAAAGAAAAAAGGGAAAGGCCTGAAGAGATAATGAAGCATAAAGGAGATCTTCACTTGCTTCAGATGTTAGTCAACCAAGTCTAGGAAGCACAGAGAGCCTCAGGCAGAATAAACCCAAGGAGGAACACACTGAGACACACAGTAATAAAACTGACAAAAATTAAAGACAAAGATAAACTATTAAAATCAACAAGGAGAAAATGACAAATAACATACAACGAAATGCCTACAAGGTTATCAGCTGATTTCTCAATAGAAACTCTACAAGCCAGAAGGGAATGGCACAATATATTTTAAGTGATGAAAGGTAAGAACCTACAAACAGGAACACTCAGCCAGAGTCCAGTTCAGATTTGATGGAGAAATCAAAAGCTTTACAGACAAGCAAAAGTTACCAAACCACCTATAAAACAAATACTAAAGGAACTTCTTAAGACAGGAAATAGAAGAGAAGGAAAAGACCTATAAAAAATAAACCCCAAATAAATGAAAATGTTAATACGATCATAAACAGTGATAATTACCTTAAATGTAAATGGATTAAATGCATCAATCTAAAGACACAGACTGACTGGGTGGATAAAAAACTTGTATGCATTCACTTCCACTTACCACATCACTCTATTTAACCTAACCCCCCAAACTGTATGTAATTATTTTACATTGTTAGGTTAGTCATGTTTCCATTATGGCTTGCAATTGTAATGATCTTTTATTTTTTGTCTGGCTATTGATTGTGAAAACTGATAAACATCTTTTACTTCTGAGATTACGTTACTATTATTCATTTTAATAACACTGTATCCTGACTGGTCAACAGAAAATAATAGAATTCTATATCACTAAAACTACCATTTAATAGAAAAACCTATAAGTACTTTTTAAAACACAGATGCACATTAGAATTACCTTGGAATTTTTTTTTTAATACAAATGCCACAGACATTTTTTTCTCCAAAGCTCCAGATGTGATTCTAATGAGCTGACATGTTTAAAAACAACTGGACTTTATGATGATCTTTTACTTTTATCTAGTTTGTTTCACTTTCCCTATTTGTATTAAGTACTCCCATTTCATTTAGTTTATGTTTTCCAATTTCCCTATCTCTTTTGGTTGTTCTTTCTCAAGTTTTTATGAAGTGTAGAAAAGCTTTTGATACATATAAAACAAAAGAGTATATATAAATATATATATTATAGGAAACTTTAAATTTTTGCTTACCTAAAAAATTAGTGACATTTTGGTTCCACTTGTCTAAGTAGGAATAGAATGCCAGATTTCTAATTTATATTCACTCAAAACTTTTGATATAGTGGATTCATTCTGGCATCTAGCATTACTCCTAGAAATCTCTAGTCCAGTTATTATTTTAGTGATTTTTTTTTAATTTGAATGAGGTTTGAAATCTCTACTCCAATTCTGAAAACATAAAGAAATATTGTGTTGTAAAAAACAAAACAGGAAACATGATACAGGATTAACTAAGGTACAGATTTTGTTCAAACTTCACAAAATTTTATGCCAGTGTCCACTATGTTTTCATACTTTCAAGATTTTACATGGTATTTAGTTGCAACGAACAGCTTCAGCTAAATGCAACAAATACTGATAAATTCTCTTTTCATTTTTATTCTGTTACAAATATTTTCTACTTTTCCTTGTAATGGCTTCTTAGATCCATCCATCATTTAAAAGAAGACATTAAATTTCCAAATACGATGGGGTTTTTTAAATGTCCTTGATATTAATTTCTCATTTAAATGCTTTCTTCTCTGCAACCATCCTGTTTTTTCCAGTCTTTTAATTTTATCAAAGTTTTCAATGGTTAAATCAAAGATTTCTCTGGGTAAATGTCAAACTGCACTTGAAAACATGTAAGTTATTTCCAACTATCTTTTGATATTGATTTCTAACATAATTCCACAGTGATAAGAACAAACTCTGTATGATTTCAATACCTGTAGACCATGAAATTTTTGCACTTTGTTTTAGATCCCTTGTTTTAGTCTCAGTGTTTCCTGGTTTATAGTCTATGGGAACTTGAACAGAATTTGTATCCAGTTGTGCGAAAATTGTATAAATCTTAATCATATTGAATTAGTTCACAGTGCTTTTCAAGTCTACTATATCCTTCTACTTTCCTGTCTATTTGTTCTATTAATTTTTGAGAGTCTGATATTGAAACTCCAACTAAAACGCTTAATATCTACTTAAAAAGATAACTATAATATATAGTGAAGCTATATGTAACTGTTTTCTGTATTTTCCAAGTCTCCTACAAATGTGTTATAACATTTTCATAATTTAAAAAATAAAAAAAAGATCAAAAATAAATAAATAAAAAGACTATTTCAAGACTTTGCCAACCCCAAATCTAATTAAAACTATAGAGCATTAAAATTGTCATGGGGAGAAATGAAGAATAATTCTGCATCAATACAGCTAACACATCTGGTAAATACTAGTAACAACTACATACTAAATATATGTTAAAAACAGTATCCTGAGCACATGACCTAGAACAAGTTATCTAATTCTCTGAGCTTCATTTCCTTCCTATATAAAAATCTGTTCAATAAATATTTATTAAGCACCTACCAGATACCAGGCACCAGAAAGTTTTCCAGAGGTGTATACGTGCATTTAAGACACAAAAAGATACTAAGCAAAATTTTCCTTTAATCACTGAGGATTTATAGCCTGAATACATGCTTGGCTCAGCCCTAAAAATAACACATCTAAGTACTTTCTTCCTTATCTATCAGGGAGAACACCCTCCCTACAAAGCCTAAACAGCCAGTTTGTTAACATCAAATAACAAAAATTTTTACCAAACTTAATACTCTCTCCTTAAGAGTATAAAGACTAAGAGAGCTACAAAATGAAACTGCTTATTAGTTTCAGGTATTTAGCTTAAAACTATCTGCAGGTGATTTTATCTTTAGGGTTTTGTTCATGGGAGAAAGAACAGATTTCCACAATTCCCCAACTTTATCACAATGCAACCACAAACTTTACAAGCACCAAGTATTTTTACACTCTGTCTCCAGGTTTTCTTTATCCCCTCACCTACCAATACACTTTATCCTATTAACTTACTGGCAAAGCAAGTACCATTGAGAATTTTTTTAAGTAAAGTCTAAACTGATCACATTTTCCAGAGTCCTGTCAGTATGGCCAAAAACTACTGGAAAACCAGAAGCCAGGAGAGAAATGCTGCCAATTCTTCCAGAACATGCAGTTTAGATTCTTACTGTGTGACTTTACTGAAATGAAAAGATATCTAACGCTCCTACGATCCGTTGAAAAGTATCTGAAGCACTGCAAGAATGAGAAAAGCAGCAGTATTATTTCCATGTGCCAGGGCAGAAAAGTGAAACATGACTCATATTTATTTTCACTGTTCTTGAGCTGTCTTAGGAAAACCACCGAGCAGTGGCAGCTGGGTATCTTCTTCAAAAAGTACCTTATCCTATGGTTCAAAAGTTAGAGGCAGAAATCTTTTGGAAGACCAGCAAAATGATGGGTACCAAATATCACAATTACTTTCAAGGCTTTCTTGCTAAAGTGGGTTTTGCTAGTGGGTTTTATATTATGCATGTAAACTTACATTAAGAGAACATATTACAAAGCTACTGAAACTAAGATACATTCACTTGCTAGAAGCTCAAGTCCAGGCTCTGCCACTTTGAAGCCATGAGATCCTAAGATAAAACTACTACTCTGAACCTGTTCCCTTATTAATAAAAGGAGAACATGCAGGTCTCATGGGCAAAAAGAGCCTGAAAGGGAAACAAACAGAGAAACCACAGATAATTCTAAGACAACACCCACCCAATCAACATAAACTGCACCTTTGTAAAATAACTGTATTCTCTTAATAAAAGTCCTAATATTAATGAAAAGACAACCATGTTGTCTCATTACTTTTAGAAACCTAGTTAAGATAAAATTGGGGAAGGCAATGGCACCCCACCCCAGTACTCTTGCCTGGAAAATCCAATGGGCGGAGTAGCCTGGTGGGCTGCAGTCCATGGGGTCGTTAACAGTCGGACAGACTGAGCGACTTCACTTTCACTTTTCTCTTTCATGCATTGGAGAAGGAAATGGCAACCCACTCCAGAGTTCTTGCCTGGAGAATCCCAGGGACGGGGGAGCCTGGTGGGCTGCCGTCTATGGGGTCACACAGAGTCGGACATGACTGAAGTGACTTAGCAGTAGCAGCAGTAGCAGTAGCAGTTAAGATAAAATAATTAGATAAGTTTTCTCTCATTTTCAACTTGTAAAAAAAAGTTATTTAAATAGACAAAGCAATCAAAGTGAGAGATTGGGGTACTACAAAACCAAGAAAACCATAAAAATCTGCCCCCCAAAAGTAGCTCTTTAGTGCCAAGAAATGGGAGTTCCTTTGCCTATATTGGGCTTCCCTGGTGGCTTAGAGGGTAAACCATCCGCCTGCAATGCGGGAGACCCGGGTTCAATCCCTGATTTGGGAAGATCCCCTGGAGAAGAAAATGGCAACCCACTCCAGTATTCTTGCCTGGAAAATCCCTTGGACAGAGGAGTCTCGGAGGCTCCAGTCTATGGGGTCGCAAAGAGTCGGACACGACTGAATGATTCACTTTTTTGCCTATATTAAAGCCAAGAACAACTCAAATTAAAATTTTAACACATTTCAAGTAGTTGTTTCAGACACTTGCTAAGCAGAAAGACACATGTGAACAGTCCTTAGAGATTAGGATATGGTGGGAGGAAGGAACAAGGTGGATCCATGGGCTTGAAGTAAAGTTTTAAAGAAGACTCACCAGTGATAAGAAAAATAAATAATAAAGGCAAGACAGGAAAAGGAAAGATTAAGCACAAAAAACTGTATCTCTCATGCTTTCAGATACAATTTCCTACAAGTCTTCTTAATAATTTTTCTTGCTTAATGCAGGTAGACTCTTTAACAGTTAAAACTCAAAGGCTGTAGAGTTTACCAGTATTTCCCTGAAGGCCATTTCCAGAGGCACCCAACAAAGAGAATGAGAAAGGAAAAGGTCTACTGTCAAACTGAGAATCTGATTCACAAGGCCACCAAGGTGGACTTAATTATTACCATTATCAGTTTAAATAAAAAGACAACATTCTTGGGTTAAGAAGTAAACACTTATCAAAGGTTAGTGGATTTATTTCCAAGTCTACTCTACCCGATCCACTGAAAGACTTTTCCTAAAAGTAATTATTTATTGGAATAAATTTTAAAAAACCACCTCAGGGTAGTAGAGGTAATACGATAAGGCAGACAAGAAGCTCTGAGAGCATAAGGTCTTGCCTTAAGACTGATAACAAAATTCAAACATGTTTCTACAAACACCTGTAATAATATATACAAATATCTATACCTATATATAAATATATATAAATACTACATACTACACTTAACTACCTTTGAAAAACAGTGAGTTTTTGTGTAATGGGGCATGGGCTCAGAAATTTGTACTCCCAAACTGTCACTAATGGCACATGGATTACTTTGAGCTGAAGGAAGTGAGATCTAACATATGCAGAAACAATTCTTCTCAGACCTTCCCTCATTTGATTAAAAGCAGAAACTTCCAAGAAATGAGGGCTGCCATAATGAGGACTCTCTGGGTGAATTCTATGGGATAAAGAAGATGGAAAGTTAGCACCAAGATGCAAAAACTTTACTAAAATAAGCTATATCTTCTATTAGTTTTCCCACATATTTACCTTCCCAAAATACATTGCCCCTAAAGTCCAAACTCCTTTGTGTCTAGTCACATCTCCGTAATTTATAACCCTTTTTAATACGGTATATAAGCTCTCAAGTCTCAAGGTGAAAACCACCTATTTTTGGGTCTTCACTTTTCTGTGATGCCCTTATGCAAGTTTAAAAAACCTATGTATGCCTTTTCTATTAATCTGTCTTTTGTTATTTTGATTTGCAAGCCTCAGTCATAGAGCATAAAGGGATAGAAGAAAAGTTTTTCCTCCCCTACATAAGCTATTAAAAAACTAAGTCTCTAGTGAAGCCATTTTTGGTATTCTATTGAATCTGGTCCTGTTACAAACTGCTTCCTGATAAGTAACTTAGGCTCACTCTGTGGAACAATCCTTTCAGAACAACCCAATGCCATAATGCAGTAGGGACCTGAGTCTGGCAGAGCTGGGCTGAAATCCAGGTGCACTCATTTACCTTGGGGGTGATCTTACATATCTGTCTGTTTCTGCAGTTCCCTCGTCTCTAGAAACTATATAGACAGCATATGTGCCTCCCACCTTTCACTTCATGGCGCTTGTGTAAGATTCAGGCTGGGCACGTGATCACATTTCTGTATTCATCTTTCCTCCACTTCTCCGTCAATGATTCCTCAGTATAGTCCCTCAACAATCCGTCTGATCTGTAATATTTCAGTCTAAAAATCATTAGTTTATCTTTTTTTCCTGCAAATAATCATTTACTTAGGGGCATAATTTTTAGACTAGGAAAAAAAATTTTATTACCAAAGTAAAAGTGCAAGTGAAGTTGCTCAGTCATGTCCGACTCTTTGCAACCCAGCGGACTGTAGCCTACCAGGCTCCTCCATCCATGGGATTCTCCAAGCAAGAATACGGGAGTGCGTTGCCGTTTCCTTCTCCAGGGGATCTTCCCAGCCCAGGGATCGAACCCAGGTCTCCTGCATTGCAGGCAGATGCTTTACCCTCTGAGCCATCAGGGAAGCCCAATTCATAGCTAATTTATCTATGGATTATATACTATTATAGTCACATGCACATAAACTCATTTTTTAATTCTGAGAAGGAAATTAATGATTTTAGAAGGTTTAAACTAAACCTCAGAGGACTAAAAAAGAGAAGAGGTGGTTCAGCTTATACTGACGTGAAATACAGATTCATGATTAATCTTAAAGGCCAAGATGTAATATACTGTATGATATACCACCTTTTATGGAAAAAGAATGAAAAAATGAATGCATATGTTTATAAATAAATATATTCTTCTAGGAAAAAAAGCCAAAAACTTGATAATAACAATTGCCTCTGGGAGGGAGAACTGGATAACTCAGGAAGAGAAATTATGGACATTTGTTTTTCACTATATATCCAGTGCATGTGTTATGTATTTTTAAAAACCACTATTTTTGTAAAATAGAAAAATCAGAAGGCACGAAAAAAATTTGAAAGAGTATATTTTCCCATCAATTAGCCAATCTCCATTATCTTTTGTCCTCTAACAATTTACAAACTCCCTTTAAGAAGAAAAAAAAAGTTTGAAAAATCTTTTTAAAGTGAAAATAGAAGAGTATCATTGTGTAAAGATACACAGTATTTACCTTTCTCCTGGTAATCTTTATTACCTGAGCTTTTCCCTTTTTTTTCATTTATTTTTGGCTGTGCACATTTTCATTTATTTTGGTCTTTGCTGCTATGTGAGTCTTTCTCCAGTTGCAGCATGCAGGGACTACTCTCTAGTTGTGGTGTGTGGGCTTCTCCCTGCAGTGGCTTCTCTTGTTGCGGAGCACAGGCTCTAGGGCCCCTGGACTCCAGAGCACAGGCTCAATATTGTGGCGCACGGGGCTTAGCTGCTCCGCATGTGGGATCTTCCCAGACCAGGGATCGAACCTATGTCTCCTGCATTGGTGGGCAGACTTTTTACCACTGAACTAACAGGGAAGCCCTCCATATCTTTATTAGATGGAAAACCTACTAAATTAAAAACAAGAAGGTGCTTTAACTGCGAAACTGCTGTTTAACAAGATTTTAACAGGCTGGTTTTCCTAAATGGAATGTGAGAAATTCTTCCCCCATCATGATAACGATCTTTGCATCAGATACCCCTCTCTCCCATCTCCTGAGAGGACCTCTACATTCATCATGCTCACCAAGGAATCAAGTACACAAAAGTACCAAATACTGCAGTGAAGGTCTGCAGTGAGACTGGCTCTACCTGTATGTTTTCTTTCTGTACCAGTATTCACTGAACATGGACAGTAAAAGCTGACAAAAGATAGCTGTAGTTCTAAGTTTTAGCTGCTATAAATTTGTTTAGACCAAGGAATCAAGTACACAAAAGTACCAAATACTGCAGTGAAGGTCTGCAGTGAGACTGGCTCTACCTGTATGTTTTCTTTCTGTACCAGTATTCACTGAACATGGACAGTAAAAGCTGACAAAAGATAGCTGTAGTTCTAAGTTTTAGCTGCTATAAATTTGTTTAGAAAAACTAAGCACTGAATACGAAAGTCTCTAGACAATGTCCAAACATTCATTCCAGCTTCCTATAAATTTCCACCTACAGTTATACCTTAAAGTAAAATCTGTTTAGCTGTCTTCTTAAAAACTGACTCCTCTGTGCCTCTAACATGTAACTAACCCAAATTAAATAACCTACCAATGGAGACAGTGGGGAAAACAAGGAATAATCTACTTCATCTATCTTTTCATGGGGAGTCAGTGATGACTCCCAGTTACGGACAACTCTGTGCTTAACACAGTCACAACCAATGCTGTTTTGTCACATCATCCTACACCTCTAAGCTGGAGGACAATTTGGCAGGAGTACTTAAGGAAACTCAAGCAGCAGTAGGACAGAATGCTGAGCTAAATGGCCTTTCAATATCCCTTAGATTCTATGACTGAAAAACAAAACCACAACAAAAAAAAAAACTTCAAATATTCTTAAAAGGCGGGAATTAATTCCAAAATATTCTGAACCAAGAGTTGGCAAGGGTTTTCTGTAAAGGGTCAAGTAATAAATATTTTAGGCCTGTGGGCCATACAAGCTTAGCAGCAACTACTCAATTCTGCCATTTGGGGCACAAAATCAGCCATGACCAATAAGCAAATAGACATAGTTGTGTTCCAATAAAACTTTATTCACAAAAACAGGAAGACAGTTCATAAGTCATAGTTATAACCCCTGTTATTTCTAAATAAAGATTCTGAATATTTCACATTCAGAAAAATGAACTAAGAAAGGTATCAGTGGGAAACCAGCACAGTCTAAATATTCATTGCCTACGATTCCGCTATTACTAGAGTTAATGTGCATATCACTAAAATGGACAGTAGATACTCGACTGTTATAGCTTTAAGAAATAACAATAATAAATGAACGCCAGGCTTCATTTATACAGATATGCCACAAACTAAATGCAAAACAAAGACATGACCGATAGCCTTTTTTAAGATAGACTAAAAATATCTTTATTTTTAAAAGGGAAGTCCATTAAGTTGTTCAGGGCTGAAGCCTGGGCAAGACTGTTTTGGAGAAACGGCTACAAATGAAGAAGAACACGGAGTATACAATTCAGTCATAGACTTCGAAACCCTAGACCACTACCATGTTCAAAAAAATCTTGATATCATAATCAAAAAACAACACAGAAGTTAAAGAGGTCAAGAGCTAACCCCAACACTGTGGAAGATACAAAGTTTGTTTATATTCTGTGAAGAGCACAGGCTCAATAGTTGGGGCACACGGGCTTTAAGTAATAGGTCTAAAAGTACCTATTCTTTTCTACAGAAAAGTATTACATGGCTAAAGAAATGGAATTGGAAGCAGAAAAGAGACTAAAGTGAAGGAAGTGAAGTCGCTCAGTCGTGTCAGACACTTTGCGATCCCATGGACTGTAGCCCACCAGGCTCCTCCCTCCATGGGATTCTCCAGGCAAGAGTACTGGAGTGGGTTGCCATTTCCGATGCAGGGATCGAACCTGGGGTCTCTGCATTCCAGGCAGACGCTTGAACCTCTGAGCTACCAGGGAAGGCCAAGCACATAGTAAATATTACCTAGGTATGAAAATTCCCCCAAAAGCTACACTGAGTTACAATGATGAGGATATCCCATATACATAACTTCTGCTTCTTCCTTATTGTTTTTCCATTTGTTTTCCACTAAAAGGGAAATTGAGATTAGGTATCTGTAACTGCTAGGAATTAATATCTTTCTAATCCAGAAGTTCATGAACAGAAATTGAGATTAGGTATCTGTAACTGCTAGGAATTAATATCTTTCTAATCTAGAAGCTCATGAACAGGACTGAGTGGTGTATCCAAGGACACTTAGTTTCATGAAAAATACTTTTCTGAGTGTGTTTATATATGTGTGTGTACAAGTGTACAATCCCATGCTTATATCTCTACATTATTCTAGAGGAAAAAATCCACTGCTTTTATCAGATTCTCAAAAGGGTCAATAAGTCTAACAGTAAAAAAATACTATCAAATTTTAGGTATACTATGTGTGTATGCTAGAGGGAAGAGGACCTAAAATGCAGAGAACAGAGCTTCTTCAAGGTCACTGATTAAAAACCCCATTCACATCTAATCTGGAGTGAAAAGTGAAAGTGTTAGTCATTCAGTCATGGCCAACTCTTTGTGACCCCATGGTCTGTCCATGGAATTCTCCAGACAAGGATACTGGAGTGGGTTGCCATTCCCTTCGCCAGGGGATCTTCCGGACCAAGGGATCAAACCTGGGTCTCGTCTGAGCTACCAGGGAGGCTGGAGTAAAAATGTGTCAACGGTTTAAAACATAATTATACCGATCTCTCTCGAAGCCTGTTATGGATTGAACTGTGTTCCTCCCAGAAAGACATGTTGAAATCCTAATCCCTAGGATTTCGGAATGTGACTTATTTGGAAACAGGGTCATTGACGTATAATTAGTTAAGGTAAATGATATAACACTGGAGCAAAATGGGTCTCTAATTCAGCATCACTGGTGTCCTTAAGAGGAGATGCATTTGAAGACAGAGATACACAGGGAGAACTCCACCTGGTAACAAAAGCAAAACTGGAGTTACACATTGGAGCTACAAGCAAAGGACAAAATTGCTAAGAAAGAATTAGTAAGAGGCAAGGAAGGGCTCCCTCTCAGGTTTCAGACAGACCATGGATTTTGGACTTCTAACCTCCAGAACTGTTAGACAATAAATTTCTGTCATTTTAAGCCACCCAATTTGTAGTACTTTGTTACAGCAACCCCGGGAAACTAACTGAAGGTCAAATATCATAGTAACTAAAATTAAAGTACAGAACAAAAGGCTTTCTAAAGATGATCATGTGTCCTTATGACCTAATAAATACATCACGGGCACTTTCCAACAAACATGACAGTTTCAATTACCAAAACACACTCTACTAAATAGTTAATTAAGAGATGGAATTACTTTTCTAAATGGGTACAGGCAAGAACAGAAGAAAAAAGTTTTCTGTATCAGAGGTAAAAGACCAAAATAAAGTTAAAGATCAGATCCCAGAACAAATCAATGGGATATATCACTGACTGTTCATCTAAATACTGTATACAGATAAATAGTGTATACTGATAAATTTCAGTATACAGTAGCAGATTCAGGGAAAGCAGTGTTCTGATTATCTACTGCTATGTAACAAAATCACACTAAAACTTAATGTCTTAAAACAACAATAATCATTTTTATTTTCTCACTGTATCTCAAAGTTAGGAATTTGGAAGAGCTCTAATAAACAGTTTCAGCTGAACAGTTCCAGCTCCTGCTGTTAAGAGTCAAGCAGTCTGTCCACATGAGGCAGTCTGGGATCGCACGGCAATCTCAGGCTCTAAGCTTAAAGGCTGCTAAAGACTTCAAAACCAGTATTTTGTTGAGTTGGATGGGGAGCTCACCTTTTCTGACCACACCTTATTGCTCACAAGTGAATCACATGATCACTCAAATTCAAGGGAAGGGAGCATAAAATGCCACCTCAGGATGAGAGAATAATCAAGGTCACACTAAAAAAACATATGAGAAGGAAGATATTGCTACAACTACCTTCAGAAAATGCAATCTGCCACAGAGAATATGGTAAAGTGACTGATATTACTCTTCAAATGGTCAACCATTTGAAACTGTCCCATGGGTTAACAAACTGATGACTAAAAGAAATTCTTGAGCTTGTCTTACAGAACAGCAACTAAGGGAACACCTTATTAAAAACCCTTCTGCTTGGAATCTGCTTCCATCAATCAAACTCATCTTAATTATTTCTTCTGACTCTTTAAACACCCGCTACAGATATACCTCTGTTGAATGGGTCCCTACAGTATCAGGGGCTTATGCTGCTTTTCAGAAACTTGGAGTCAGCTCTTATCCAGTTTAAGCTGGCTAAGATTTTTAGCTGGGACCACTGACACTAAAAGGGCTTATCTGGTGGTGCAGAGGTTAAAGCGTCTGCCTGCAATGTGGGAGACCTGGGTTCGATTCCTGGGTCAGGAAGATCCCCTGGAGAAGGAAATGGCAACCCACTCCAATATTCTTGCCTGGAGAATCCCATGGACAGAGGAGCTTGGTGGGCTACAGTCCACGGGTCGCAAAGAGTCGGACACGACTGAGCGACTTCACTGACACTAAAACTGGGCCTATGCAAGTGTCCAACAAATGATGTCAGAGGGCTCAAAAATCCACCCTTAGATCATGCTAAGTGCCTCCAGTTTTGAACATGCATCTCAGGAAGCAGCATGTAGCTTAGAAACATCTGCAAAGAATACTGATTACCTCAGCTTTTCCCTACCAGCATTCACCTTTCCCTATGTCTAATACCACCCTGCTTCTTTATTCCATAAAGACTGCAAACCCCTTGCCTTCAGGGAAGTGAATCTGAGATCTGTTCTCCTATACCTCCTCACTTGGCTGCCTCCTGAATAAACTTCTTCTCTACTGCAAACCTTTGGGTCTGTTGCAAGCATTTTGGCCTACTGCACATAAGGCAAATGAACCTGGTTTAACAATACATTTAATCCATGTCTGACCTATTTCATAGGAAATACTTAAGCCGCCTAAAATGCCTTTTAAAAACACAGCCCATGGGTCTCATATTTTAAAGTACAGATGATTCTGGAACAACACAAGTTTAAACTACATGGGTGCAATTATGCACAGATGTTTTTTCAATAAATGCATGCTACAGTACTGTATAACACAGTCAGCTGAACCCGAGGATCCAGAACCATAGAGTGCTGTTTCTTAGTCGCTCAATCGTGTCTGACTCTTGTCAATCACGGGAAGACTGTAGCTCATCAGGCTCCTCTGTCCATAGGGATTCTCCAGGCAAGAATACTGGAGTGGATTGCCATGACCTCCTCCAGGGTATCTTTCCAACCCAGGGATTGAACCCAGGTCTCCCACACTACAGGCAGATTCTTTACCATCTGAGCCACCAGGAAAGCAAGCCCATAGATACAGAGGGCCAACTGTAAAATTACACATAGATTTTTTTTTTTACATCCATGAGGACTGGCAACCCCACTGCTGCTCCAGGGTCAACTGATTTTGCCTAACAAATAATCTCATTCACTTAATAAAATTTTCATTTTCCCATATTCACTTAAATGTGAATTTCTAACTTAAAAGTAGACTTCTACTTGGAGTTGACATACTTGCAGCCAAAAACAACCCAATTCATTCTAGTTAGACTATTAAAAGGCCTCATATTGTAAGTGAGCATATATTTTCTTTTAAAATTTTTGATAGACTCTCATCTAGAGGTATACTGAGAACCACTAACGTCTTTTTACTATATTTTAATGACTCTAGAATCTTTATTTATATAAAGATTAACTTAAAAAAAATAACTTGAGAGTCTTAAGTCTTTTGCTTAATACTCAACATAAATGAAAACCTCCTCTGCAAGTGAGCTGTAAACAACAAAAAAAGGGCTAAAATCCAAACTCAAAATGTACAAGTTGATAATAGTGGGTTCCTTTTTCCTTTCAAAAATTAAGGCTTACAAAGCATTTTTCCCACAAACAAAAGAATAGCTCTAGCATCTTGGTTTTCAATAAAAGATGCTAGTGTCTAACCCTGTTGTAAGCACCCATTGAAGTAAATATAATGGCCACTCTGTTTGCCTACACAGATACCGATGCCAATATTTAACTCTCTATATCCAATTTTCCCCAATGTCTAGGATACTTCTCAGTAAGGAATCTCAGTAGGTTCATCAGTCCTTAGGGCACTACACAACTATTTTGAATACTGACACTGCTGTGTAAGCAGGGCACTTTAGCAAGTTAAAATGGCTCATTATCCTGGAAAATTACACATTAAGAAAAATCAGACTCATAATTCCTTTGAGTGACATAAAAATAAAACACAAAAACATCTTTAAATATCAAGTTTTACTTCATCAGAGAGGAAATGTTAATTCTACAGCATTAAAATTACCAGCTGACAAGAAAACTTAAATTTTTCAGCATTTTCTGTCCTTTCTGTCCCTTCCTTTCTGTCCCAGTAGGGTAACGTCTCTACCATAAAGCCTACAGAAGAAGGACTGTGCTCTTGTTAACACGTTTGGTCAGAAGCAATTCCACTGCTTGCAAAAACATGTATTCAGTTCCATTCTGGGAGAAAACAGTTCTTAAAAAATAATCTCCAAAGTCACACATGATTTTTCTTTAGATCAGTAATTGTGTTACAGGCTCTCTTTACCTTAATAAAAATATTTTCATGTTAAGACATGTAATTTCTATCCTAATACTTTCAAACTCAGAAAAGTGAAATACCTTATACAAAGATATCCTAATATTTCAAGTGTATTACCAAAGATAAGATTTTTTAAACATCTACAAAACAACAGAGAAATCAAAATACCCTATTTTGCTTAAAAATTCACGAACGTTGTCCACCTGAAAGTTGTCACAATATACTTAAAATTAATATAAAAATATTTCACTCTTTTCCTCTCTGGCTGTTTTAAGATCAGCAACCATCATGAATGAAACAGTAACTCTCCAGACCAGGGAGTTCATGACCAACCAAAAAAAAATTGTCATCAATATCCTTCATCCTGGGAAGGCAAAAGTAGCTTAGGTAAAACTAGCCAAATTTACAAGACCACACCAGATGTCATCTTTGAATTTGGATTCAGAATCCATTTTGGTAGTGGCAAGACAACTAACTGGCTTTGGCAGGTTTTACAGAAAGAAAAATGAACCCAAACATTGACATGCAAGATATGGCCTATATAAGAAAAGACCTCAAGAAAACAGCAAAAGGAACGAAGAACAGAATGAAGGAAGTCACATTAAAAAATGTTGAATCCGAGAAAAAAAAAAAAAGAATGAAGGAAGTCAAGAGGACTGCAAAGGCCAACGTTGGTGCTGGCAAAAAGTGAGCTGAAGACTGGACCACAGAAGGAGTAAAGATTCTGCAGTGACTGTGCAAATTTTTCATGAGGTGATTAATAAACTAAGAATGTTTATGTGAAATAAATATATATTTATACTTCAAATTATTCAGTAAAATTAACTTTAACAGGAAAATGTTCCAGATATGCCCTGATCATTACATGTAGACTACACACAAGTTTATCCCAAGAACTGACTCAGGCAGATTACTAATCATGTACCCTATGTGGTCTAATTTAAAGCTATGCAAGCCTATTCATGAAGATTAGTAATTTTAAGAACAAGTTGACAGAATCAGATATTTCACTGGTTATAGAAGTAGTCACATTTTGTTTAAAAGAGTTTTATTTAGTCTGATTAGGATAGCAAATATCTTTAATGACATAAAACTGCTTTGAAGATCCTGCTATATGCTCTATTTCCTGTTTCTCCTGTGTCACTTTCTTATGAAGCCGTCTCAATCTGTTTCCAAGGCTGAACTTAAAAACAGGCTCTACTCAGCCAAGGCAGCATTTTCTAAATCGTGGTAAATGGGACTGGGAAACTGTACACTTTAGCCCTAACCAGGAGCGTTACAAAATACATTAGCACATTAAAGACCTCAAAATGTCCTGAGGTAAAGAAACTCAGTAGACCTCTTTGAAAGCCTGCTCCTAAGTCATTTCAGTCCTGTCCCGCTCTGTGCAACCCCATAGATGGCAGCCCACCAGGCTCCCCCATCCCTGGGATTCTCCCAGCAAGAACACTGGAGTGGGTTGCCATTTCCTTCTCCCTTAAATACAAGAATACAGTCTCTCAGAAAACCTCCTATAGAGATACAGAACTTCAGATCCAAGAAAAGGAAAATATCTCAGGTCTTCAAAGATTTTCAAAGGGAGGAAAGGAAGCCAGGTCGAAAGAAGCAGGGGAGGCGGGAGAGGGGGGCAAAAGGGTGGCCTTACAGACATCTCCTGCCACCTGCAGATACCCAGGCGTTATGGGACTTTACCCTGGGCCTCCAGAGAAGGGAGGACTGGAACTCGGCCCTACAGGAAATCAGAAGAATTCGAGTTCTTTGCAGAGAGGAGGTGATCAGTCTCCAATCCTCAGCTCAGGCTGAGGCCCTTCGACCAGATTCTTGCATCCAGGACCGGGGCACTAGAAAAACGGGGAAGGGTAGAAAGGGTTAAGGAGAGAAAAGAGAGAGGAAAGTGGAGAGAGGTCAATAAAGTCTCTTGTTCCTTACCAGTCGGGGCACTCTGGCCAGTTGTCCGTGTCAGGAGGAGACCAGGGACAAAAGGGTCCCAATTGTGGCCGCTGGGTCTGGTCCATCGGCAGGCAAGCTGGCCCCTGAGTACCCTGAGTGGTCAGGATGTCAGTCTCAGAGAAGAAGTGCCTCCACCAGAGTCACCATTTGTTGCAGGAAGGGGGACCCCTTCCAGGGCCCGAAACTGGGCTCTTGTCTAACACTCGGAAATTAATTGCCCAAGGAGACACATGTGCTGACAAAGCAAGAAATTTTATTGAGGAAGAGCACCCGGGTGGAGAGTAGGGTAAGGGAAAGCCTCGCCTTTCACAAATTTCCAAACATGGCTAAGTAAGCAAAGTGCCTGAGAAGCTCACTGATTACCACATCAGCCTTCTGAGGTAATGACTGTACAAACATAAGCCAAACCTCCCACGAACTACAAATGATTTATAAAGCATGACCTTCCATTGATCCTCAAGACTACTTCTGAATAAACTATAAAGACAGTTATTAAGAGTTGCAAAAATGAGTATGCTATTAGAATGTACCAAAGACTTCAGTTTGTACACAATTACTAACTCCGGATGCTGCAACTCACAATGCAGCAAAGCTTCTACCAAATATAGACACTCAAAACATGGAATTCTGTAATTTTCAAGAGGAACAATCAATCATCGTTAGTGAAATTGTGTTGTCCTTAGCTGGTTATGGTTTTTAATTATAATTATTCTTATTCCTAATTAAAAATTACCATTTGTTGAACTTCATGCTTCCCTGGTGGCTCAGAGGATATAAAGCATCTGCCTGCAAGGCAGGACACTTGGGTTCGATCCCTGGGTTGGGTAGATCCCCTGGAGAAGGAAATGGCAACCCACTCTAGTATTCTTGCCTGATGAATCCCACGGACAGAGGAGCCTGGCGGGCTACAGTCCACGGCGACGCAGAGTCGGACACGACTGAGCAACTCCACTCACTCAATAAACCTGTGGAATGTGTTACACAATTCCATCACCAGGTTATTTGAGACCTACCATTTTCTAACTAGTCTAAACTTTAAGATAAGTATATTTTTTTGTCATTCAATTAGGAACCATCCATATTCCTAACTGCTGAAGAAAGTTCCTCTCCCTCAAAATGCTTATACCTTGACAATTCAGTTGCTATTACTCCACTAAAAAGAAGGAATTACTGAGCTACAGAATGACCCAGCTAAAGGACTGGGATTAAAAGAGCTGGACAGTCACTGTTCTGAAAGTCTTCACCTTAGCTATGGGGCCACTAATGTACGGGCAGGTCTTCTCCCTGGTCACCATGTCCACACCAACCAAATATGGAACAAGGACTTGGAATTAGGGCCCTTCGTGGAAGTAATAATAACTTCTCTCATCTTGAATGTCAATGATCCCTCTAGTCTCAAGTTTTGGGTAGGAAGCTTCCAAGAAGGTCTTAAAACAACTTAATCCCATAATGAAGTCTCTTTTCAAAAATCTTTTCCTGGTCTATCTTTAAAACTTTCCAGGTTCTGCTCTCTGATGACTGGGGGAGTGGGGTGAGGGAGGTTGGGGCAGGGGAGGGGTCTGGGGTTCAAGAGGGAGGGGATATATGTATCATTATGGCTGATTAACGTTGCTGTATGGCAGAAACCAACACAACATTGGAAAGCAACTATCCTCTAATTTTGGGAAAAAAAAAAAAACTTTGCCAGGTTCATATGTACAGCTTGCAACAAAATGCTGTCAAGCACAGAAAGATACAGAAAAAAGGAGGGAAGTGTTTGATTGATTTGGGGGATTCTTACCTTTTTCTAGCTCTGAAAGTGACTTAATGCTTCTAAGAAGCCTACCCTATTAAGCTTGNAAAAAAAAAAAAAAAAACTTTGCCAGGTTCATATGTACAGCTTGCAACAAAATGCTGTCAAGCACAGAAAGATACAGAAAAAAGGAGGGAAGTGTTTGATTGATTTGGGGGATTCTTACCTTTTTCTAGCTCTGAAAGTGACTTAATGCTTCTAAGAAGCCTACCCTATTAAGCTTGTAACCAAAGGTTATTGTGCTAAAGATGGGATTAGAACACATACAGCAAAGTAAAAATATCAGAGTTTAAAAATTCAGAGAATTCTTGGTCAGTTTATCAATTGAGAATCAAAGTCCAAAGCTAAAAACTCTAGTGTTAAGATATTTCCTTCTCCAGAAACTGAGGTCCAGAATGAAAAGAGTCAAGATAGTAAGAGCAACACTGCACGTGACCTTGGGCAAGTCAATTAACTGCTCTGATAATCCACAGAATTTACTGAAGAGGAGGCTAAACCACTGATGGAATCCTCCTCTAGTTCTCAAAGTCTAGCTATTACCATGTATTGGAAGATGCTATTTCCCAGCAACACATGAGATACTCAGAAAATTATTAACTCAAATGGGTCACAAGGGTTATCACTTTAAAGCCATACACCCAATATTCATTGATCTTCAAACAATCTATGCCCTGCTCTGCAAAATCAAATGTCCCATTTAGCAGCTAACTGATCTGTTCCTATCTCCTAAGGATTCTGCTCATGCTAATACCCATAATTATGATTATATTGCGTTAGCCAAAAGGTTCACTCAGATTTTCCCATAAGGTGGTACAGAAAAACTGGAATGAACTTTTTGGCCAACCCAATATTGTTAGCTATAATTCACAAGTTTTTAAAACCCTATACTTCTCAGAAATGTATTTAGGATCATCCTTCAAACTAGATGCACAATAAACACTTATGGTCTCAGGGCTCTACTGAAAATTAATCCTTTGTCGGATCAATACATGTTTCTAAGCCCCTGTGTATCATATCTAGGAGTTTCTTGTAACACAAATGTGAACCTCAAAATACTTTAACAGATCATTTCTTCCACAGACCTGAACTATTTAAGAGCAACAAAAGTCAAAGGAGTTTTTTCCTTTACCTCTGAAAAAGCAGTATTTATGTATTTATTCATTCTTAAGTCATAGTCTACCTCATGTTAATTCAGGATGGACAGCAACCATTATATAAAGTTCCATACACTCATTCCAAAATCTTTGGTAAAATCATTCCTACATACTCATTAAATTGGCTTGTTCTTCCACAAGAATCCAATTAAGAATGGGTCTTTTAAAAAATTAAGCATTTGCATAATGAAATTTATAATTTTACTCAATAATGAAAACCACTTGTTTGTAAGAAGTCAGGAGCACACAGAAATAAATTTAAGTTGAATTTTACCAGTATGCTGTCTGCCTAAACATTAAAGAATGAATTATTAAACCAGAATCTCTATTATACAAACACTCAAAGATATCTGAATGTTTAAAAAGGCTCAGCCCCCTGAAATTGTATGAAAAACTGTGCATATGTGTATTTTTTCTGAGGAAAAGAGATAGCACAAAGATATGAGGAGATGCTCAAAGGGGCTTATGATCTTTGACTAAAACTACATTATGGGAGATATTTTAAAATGTTAATTCTCAGCTAATAGTTCAAAGTTTTTAAGTCAATACTCCAAAATAATAAGATACAGTGGTATGAATTCCTTACATTCAAGAAGGAGTTCTCAAGTGACTGCCATGCCAACATTTTTTGGCAAAAATTCCATAAAGATAAGAATGACCTAGAGGAGATATTTCAAAGTAATCTTAAAACTGTCAAATGGTTAACATTTACACATACACATATCACACACCTCATCAATGTCATTTCCCATTGAGAATCTCTAATCCAGGCACATGACCTGATGTTACCATATTCTGTTTTATATACGAATAGTCAAGTCTCTCCAACTACTTATCCCTGTCATATAGTAAATTATATCTAATTTATCTTGCCCAAAACACTATACCATACAAGTCTCAAATATATTTACATGAAAAAATTTCCACTTCAGTTAGATTAGCATGTCCACTGTTATATTTATCAAGGTGTACAGTAACAACTGGTAAAAATGTCTAGGACTTGCTTCAAAATTTAAAAGGCAGGGGAGTGGGGGGCAGTGAGTGAGGATACAGATAAAAAAGATTCACCACAAGCTGAAAATTGTTAAAGCTGGTGATATGCATGTATAAAAATATATACAAAGAAGAAAGCTCTTGAATCTGTCTTTAAGAAGCTCTCTATTCTACTAGAAAAAATAATTTCACAGTTTGTATAGAAACACAAAAACCCTTGAATAGCCAAAGCAATCTTGAGAAAGAAGAATGGAATTGGAGGAATCAAGCTGCCTGACTTCAGACTATACTACAAAGCTACAGTCATCAAGACAGTATGGTACTGGCACAAAGAGATCAATGGGAAAAGGCAGAAAGCCCAAAGATAAATCCACGCACCTATGGACACCTTATCTTTGACAAAGGAGGCAACAAAATACAATGGAGAAAAGAAAATCTCTTTAACAAGTGGTGCTGGGAAAACTGGTCAACCACCTGTAAAAGAACAAAACTAGAACACTTTCTAACACCATGGTGGTGGTGGTTTAGACGCTAAGTCATGTCCAGCTCTTGCAATCCCATGGACTGTGCCTGCCAGGCTCCTCTGTCTATGGGATTCTCTAGATAAGAATACTGGAGTGGGTTACCATTTCCTTCTCCAGGGGATCTTCCTGACACAGGAATCGAACCCAGGTCCCCTGCATTGCAGGCATATGATTTACCAACTCAAAATGGATTAAAGATCTAAATGTGAGACCAAAAACTATAAAACTCTTAGAGGAAAACATGGGCAAAACACTCTCTGACATAAAATCACAGCAAGATCCTCTAAACACTATACCATACAAGTCTCAAATATATTTACATGAAGAAATGGAAATAAAAACAAAAATAAACAAATGGGACCTAATTAAACTTCAAAGCTTTTGCACAACGAAGGAAACTATAAGCAAGGTGAAAAGGCAGCCTTCAGAATGGGAGAAAATAATAGCAAACGAAACAACTGACAAAGAATGATCTCCAAAATATACAAGCAACTCCTGCAGCTCAATACCAGAAAAATAAACAACCCAATCAAAACATGGGCCAAAGAAATAAACAGACATTTCTCCAAAGAAGACATATAAATGCTAACAAACACATGAAAAGATGCTCAACATCACTCGTTATCAGAGAAATGCAAATCAAAACTGCAATAAGGTACCATCTCACGCTGGTCAGAATGGCTGCCATCAAAAAGTCTACAAACAATAAATGCTGGAGAGGGTGTGGAGAAAAGGGAACTCTCTTACACTGTTGGTTGGAATGCAAACTAGTACAGCCACTATGGAGAACAGTGTGGAGATTCCTTAAGAAACTGGAAATAGAACTGCCATGTGACTCAGCAATCCCACTGCGGGGCATACACATGGAAGAAACCAGAATTGAAAGAAACACATGTACCCCAATGTTCATTGCAGCACTGATTATAATAGCTAGGACACAACCTAGAAGTCCATTGGCAGACAAATGAATAAGGAAGTTGTGATATGTATATACAATGGAATATTACTCAGCTACTAAAAAAAAAAAGCATTTGAGTCAGTTCTAATAAGCTGAATGAAACTGGAGCCTATTACACAAGTGAAATAAGTCAGAAAGAGAAACACCAATGCAGTGTTTTAACACACATATATGGAATTTAGAAAGACAGTAATGATGACATTATATGCAAGACAGCAAAAGAGACACAGATGTAAAGAACAGACTTTGGGACTATGTGGGAGAAGGCAAGGATGGGATGATATGAGAGAAAAGCACTAAAACATGTATATCACCATATGTAAAACAGATGACCAATGCAAGTTTGATGCATGAAACAGGGCACTCAAAGCTGGTGCTCTGGGACAACCCAGAGGGATGGGGTGGAGAGAGAGGTAGGAGGGGGCTCAGGATGGGGGGAAACCTATATCCCTGTGGCTGATTCATGTCAATGCATGGCAAAAACCACCACAATATTGTAAAGTAATTAGCCTCCAATTAAATAATTAAAAAAAAAAAGAAACTCTCTGTTCTATTATGCAAGACAGACTTCTTTAAACTTTGTATTTTCATGTTTGCAATTTTCCATAATATAAAGTTTAAAAAAGTCTGCTTTGCCTATTTGAATGGAGAGCTTTTTAAAAACAGAGTCAGGAACTTTCTTCTTTGTACATCTGCCCAGTAAAGAGCAAATACTTACTTTTATAAACATATTTCATTCTTTATGTGAAAGAGAGCAGTATTACTTCTCAATGAAACCTCAACAAATCTTATATTTTATTTAAACTATTCTTTTATTAAGCCAGATAAAACATATTCATTCATTAACTACTTACTGTTTACCTACTTTCTCAGATAGTCTGTCTTGAAGAAGATATAAAAAGTAATTCATACTCTCTAATGAACCAAGAATCTGAAAATATCCTCAAGGATCCAGGGAAAAATGGGCAGGGAAGGAAGACAGTGGATGAAGAGAAAAAAAAGCAAAAAGCAACAAATACAGTTGTTTAAGAAAGGGCTTTAAGGCTTTCATATTTTTTAATAAGAAAAAAGGCATACAGTTTTCTTCAAGCTAGACAGGTCTTTTAAGTTCCCCTCCTCATTCTGTTCTACAGATGAGGAAGCTACAGCGCAGAGAGAGGAAGTGACTTGCCTCAGGTTACACATCAAGCTGCTAACAAACCCAACATTAAAATTCAGATCTGCTGATTCACAGCGCAATGTAAATTTTATGTATCAAAATTTTTTCTTCTACACTATAATATTCACTACCTGAAGAGAATGACTATTTTATTATTAATATACACTTCAATTCTGTATTATACCATACTAAAAAAAAAAGTAATAGACTAAGTAAAGGTGGAAGACTGGGAAGAAAATGCAAAGAAACTGCTAAAACGGTTATACACAAAAACTACATCCACATACCACACTTCCTTCATTCTGAGACACATTTGGCTTTAAGACATAGTATCCATTTCACAAACATTTTTTAAGGAATATAGACACTGTAAAATCTTCATTTCAAAAAATATTAAAATGTGAAACCATATACCTCTAAAGCAATAAAATATAATGTACCCTCTAAGACACAAAAATCACTGTTATTATATGTATACTATCATGTAAGAAACGAATCGCCAGTCTGTGTTCGATGCAGGATGCAGGATGCTTGGGGAAAAACGGTTATACACAAAAACTACATCCACATACCACACTTCCTTCATTCTGAGACACATTTGGCTTTAAGACATAGTATCCATTTCACAAACATTTTTTAAGGAATATAGACACTGTAAAATCTTCATTTCAAAAAATATTAAAATGTGAAACCATATACCTCTAAAGCAATAAAATATAATGTACCCTCTAAGACACAAAAATCACTGTTATTATATGTATACTATCATGTAAGAAACGAATCGCCAGTCTGTGTTCGATGCAGGATGCAGGATGCTTGGGGCTGGTGCATGGGGATGATCCAGAGGGATGATGTGGGGTGGGAGGTGTGTGGGGGGGTTCATGTTTGGGAGTTCAAAAAAAAAAAAAAAAACCCTATGTCACAAGGCACAAACACACAGAGCAAGAGTCCCATCTTCAAAGGTATGGAAAAGTTACTAAATACCTAAAGCTATGTGGCATTCTTTTCAGTCATATGTACTAATAAACAAGTCCTTCTAGCCATACATCTCATATGCATGAGCTATGGGACCAGGAAAAGCAAAATTTGAATCTCAGCCCTGCCACTTAGCTCTCTGGAAAGTTACTAAATTCTCTGAATCTCATTCTCTTCAAAAAATGAGAGATCCACCTTAGAGAACTGCATGAGAATTAACTGTGGTATTAATAATTTATTTAAGGAGCATAGTAGAGTGGATAGATGAAATAGTTTCCTCCTACAATTCCTATGCATCAAATGAAATTAAACTAAAAACAACATTCCATTCTTGACTTACAAGGTTGGAATAAATCTATACTAGGACAAATATTTCTAATTTGCTTTGGAATGATTATTTGATAAGAAAAGATAATTTTCTTGAAATATATCTCATTTCTTCTTCAAACTGGGAATAGAAAACATGACAAATTATAAGTGTTTAGGTTAAATTTGTAAAATATGTAAACTCAGCACTTTCATGTAGCTATACTGAACTGATACTCTAAGCCTATTACAAACCCACTGAATAGAGGAACCATAAATCCACAAGTGGGAGCAAGGAAGGGCTACATGTAGGTTTAGGGAAGGCCAAAAAGATAGATAAAATGGCTCAGTGTGTGATCTGTAAGGTCTGGTTTTCTCAACTTTAAGTTCATTCATTAGACAATGTTCAGAAAAGCCAAGACCATATATTTATGATTCAGAGTGCTTTAGTAACCGGATCCTTCAGATTAGGCAAATTTACAGTTTCAGGTTGTTTCCAATAATAATTCATTTTCAAGATGGAACTGTGCCCACCAAAGTGGCTCATATGCAGCAGACACAGAAACAAGCCTATCTTCCTCCCTATTCCAAACACAGACTGCTAAGTCGCTTCAGTCGTGTCCGACTCTGTGCGACCCCATAGACGGCAGCCCACCAGGCTCCCCCATCCCTGGGATTCTCCAGGCAAAAATACTGGAGTGGGGTGCCATTGCCTTCTCCAAACATAGACTAGGCCACCCACATATTCCCTCACTATTAGTTCATTTTAGTTGAACAGTTTCCCCCCCACTAATTATAAAAATAACAATGCTTGTTTTTATAAACTTGGAAAAATACAAAGAGCACCAGCGTTTTTAAATTATTCACAACCTTACCAGCCAATAATTAAAATATTACAAAGGGACATACCAACATCTTTCCTATGAATTTGACCATAATTGTGCTCATACCAAACTTTAAATTTGTATAGAGCACTTCCACTAAACACAATTAACTACCAGCCTTTATCTAAATGTCTTTATTGTGGCTTTCCTGAGATTAAATTCACACTAGTTTTTTCCTTACTTAACTCAATGGTTTCTTCTCAATCTTTGTTCTTCTGAGTCTCTCAGCTACATATTTTGCTACTGATAACTTCCTCCTATAACTCTATCTCAAGTTTCCCTAAACAGTATATTCCTCAGTGTCTACAAAAGTCTCTCCAACTAATCTTTTCCTATTTCTTCACTGGCTGTCTTCTGTTAACTCCTGACAATCTCTAAAAATGGTCCAGGCCTGACCTTGAATTTGCTTGCCAATTTGAATCTCCAGCATTTAACACAATGCCTGGCACAAAGTAGGTGTTCAATTCACATTCACTTATTGCCTTTGCCAACCCTGACCTGCCACTTACTAGCTGTATGACTCTGGTTAAACAAGATCTCTCTGAACCTCTCATCTACAAAGTAGGGATAATCAAAGGAAGATGAGGCTTGGAAAGTTCAAAATAGCTTCTGGCACACAATATATTTTGCTATTAATATCAACATAATCTAGCACAGGAATCAAAAATATTTATTATTATATAAGCTTGAACACTAAATCTAACTGTGAACAATCCAACTTACTGTCACTATATTCTTCTTACCATAACTATCAAAAAATATTCTTGTACTCATTTCTTTATCATCATCTCCAAGCCATCATTAAGTATTCTAAGTTCTCTCTCTGTAGCCACCATACAAAACCATCATTTATCAATTAGGCTATAATGAGACTTAGTTGATTTCCACACCCTTAAATCTTCAATCAAATCTAATTCCTTAAAACCATTTTTAATTTGTTACTCTTGCCCAGAGTTGCTTATAACATGTCCATACTATTGGCATATCATCCTGTCTTGCAATAACCCACAACCCAACTCCTAGTTCAAAAGATGGCTCAACACTCACCTCTTTCAGGAAACTTTCCCTGATTAACTCCACACCACTCAGATTACTCCTCTGCTCCCAGTCGCCTCAGCACCTCAGCACTTAGGTATTCTGTTATACTAAGAGTAAAATGTGATCAGTAAATAGCATTACCAAGAAAGTACTTCCACAAAAGTATTTCTACATCCTAAGGAATGGTCCATTACCTACAATGCTTTGTTGATGTGGTTAATAAAGAAACATACAACAAATGCCCTCTTTGATTTTCGTCCTTAACACTATATTATTTTATGTTGGTAAGTGAATGAGTCAAAGTCACCGAGTTCTGTCTGACTCTTTGCAACCCCATGAATTCTTATACAGTCCATGGATTTCTCCAGGTCAGAATACTGGAGTGGGCAGCCTTTCCCTCTCCAGGGGATCTTCCCAACCCAGGGATCGAACCCAGGTCTCCCACATTGCAGGCAGATTCGTAACCAGCTGAGGACAAGGGAAACCCTATGTTGGTAAAGAAGTACTTAATTCTTCATAATCCTTTTGCCCTACCCTCAAGCAGAAATTACACCTTAGTAGTAATCACCTTCTCCTGCTTAAATCCAATGGAAATGCATTAATGGACCATTTCATTTTCTACTACCTTTTCTTACATCCCCAAATAAAAATTCAAAAGCTTTAAACAGTAAGGCAGTAGCAATGATACCAAGTTAATCTTCCCTCTAAGTGAAAAGAACTTTGAACCTATCTAACTACAAAACTCTTCCCAAGGCTGAACAACTTCCCAACAACCATGATACACAATCAAATTCTACAACAAAATGCTTGACTCTTATAAAGCAACAGGACTATTTGTGTTCATTCTTATTGGGTTACTGTAAGAGATCTTATATTGCTTTTATATTACACAGACAGTTGAGAAACTCCCTTGCATGGCAGAATTTCTTAAGTATCCTCTCATGTTCCCTTTAAACCAACACATTGGATTAAATGATTCCTCACTGTCATCTAATCAAAAGCAAACAATAATTGTGCCATTGCTTCTGGGAGGATGAGTTCCTGCTGAGGCAAAACAATGAGAGTTCATCAACAACAATGAGTGTCACAGGGGTTGGAGGAGGGTTGGGGAGGAGAACAATCACCCTCAGAGGTGAGAGTTAACAAGTCTGAGAGTTTGGCCATTGATGGCAAATAGATGGGGAAACAATGGATGGAAAGAGTGAGAGACTTTATTTCCTTGGGCTCCAAAATCACTGCAGATGGTGACTGCAGCCATAAAATTAAAAGACACTTGCTCCTTGGAAGAAAAGCTATGACCAACTTAGACAGCATATTAAAAAGCAGAGACATTACTTTGCCAACAAAGGTCCGTCTAGCCAAAGTTATGACTTTTCAAGTAGTCATGTATGAATGTGAGAGTTGGACTATAAAGAAGGCTGAGTGCCAAAGAAGTGATGCTTTTGAACTGTGCTGTTGGAGAAGACTCTTGAGAGTCTCTTGGACTGCAAGGAAATCCAACCAGCCAATTCTAAAAGGGCTTATGCTGAAGCTGAAACTCCAATATTTTGGCCACCTGATGCGGAGAACTGACTCATTGGAAAAGACCCTGATGCTGGGAAAGACTGAAGGCGGGAGGAGAAGGGGACGTCAGAAGTTGAGATGGTTGGATGGCATCACGGACTCGATGGACACGAGTTTGAGTGAGCTCCGGGAGTTGGGGATGGACAGGAAAGCCTGGCCATGCTGCAGTCCATGGGGTCGCAAAGAGTCGGACACGTCAATAACTGAATGACGAAAGACTGAATTGAACTGAAGTGAGCTGTGAATGAACCTAATGCCCTGGCTTTCTGACTCCTATCTGACCAAATGGACAGTTATTCTTGCTGACTTACTCATAAAAGATCCACACCCTTCAGCTACCATACATAAACCTATCTCCTTTGCTGCCTGTATACTTTCTTCTAACTGGCCTGCTGACACCTTCTAGTCAAATAGCGTGCACCCACTGCTGCTGCTGCTAAGTCACTTCAGTCGTGTCCGACTCTGTGTGACCCCATAGACGGCAGCCCACCAGGCTTCCCCATCCCTGGGATTCTCCAGGCAAGAGAATGGGGCGTGCAAGAGATGGGGCGTGCACCCACACCTCACCTAAAACCTTCGCCTCTCAGTCATCTTCCGGCTTTAGGAAGTGCCTCGTACTCCAGACCCACGTGTCCCAAGCCTCTCCTCCCTTCACTCCCAGTTGATTTCCCCCCCGTTTCTGTCAATGCCGACTTCCGAGAGGCCAAACAGGCGCCCTGGCTCCGCACCTTCTCCGAGGACTCCGTTTTCTGAGCATCACCCTATTCCCATCACTTTCTTTCTCCCCACATCCAGAATCCTTCCATCACAGGCCTCCTTTCACTGCCACCCTCGAGCGCACAAACCTGCTCTTCCGTTAACTATCCTGCCGCACCTTCGCCACCTCTACGCAGCTTCCCCGCCCCAGGCGGCGCCCCCAGGCTCCGCGTCTGCAAACCAGGCCCCTCCCTACGGCTCCGCTCTAGGTCCTGGCCCTCCAGAGGGCGGTGGCCCCGCCAAGCCGCGCGGAGACCATCCAGCAGAAGCTTGCATCCCCGGCTCCAGGCAGCAGAGGGTGGGGGTGGGGGTTGGGGCG
>SJYX01006287.1:0-24559 GCA_006410675.1 Oreotragus oreotragus | reverse complement strand
TTCTTACAGACTGTCTGCCTGCCTATCTGACTGACTGAATATCTAACCAATTGTTTGTTGACTGACTGACTAATTATCTGAGTATCTGACTTAATGATGGGCTGGCTGACTGGTTTGGATAATCAGAGAAGCAATATGTTGCAGAGGAACTTAAGGCATCTCATTGGGGTTGAAGTTTCCTTTTTAGCTTCTATGCTATCCATCTATTGGAAGGTTTTTTTAAAATTCCAGTAAAAAGTCAATCGTCTCTGTGAAGAAGAAATAAATACCACCAAAAGAAAACTAGTTCTTGAGTTGTTCCTAACAGGTTTATGGTGTATGCAGAAGCCTGATCAAGCAAGAACAAAACAAACAGTTTTTAAACCCTCAAATTTTCTTAAACCAAGCTTCAGATCTCAGTCCGCTTTGGTTGCCTGCCAATAGGAATTCTCTGAGGCAAATCCATGATGTAAGAAAATTTATTTCCCATGAACTTTCCCTCTGTTGGAGACCCTTTATCATCTTTCAGCTGAACAAGGCCTTCCCCCCTTCACCTCTTTCCTCTCTCAAAACAGAGCAAGATCTGATAACTAGTCACTGACTTTTGTTCAGTGATGGATTATATTTTGCCTGAAACTCATATTCATCAACACCTTGTCTGAAATAAGCTTGTGAAAGTGAAGACTTTTAGCTATAATTATGGGATGAAAAGTGTTTCACTCAAGTCAAAAGAATTTCAAGCATCAGCAAACAGGAAGGGAGAGGTGAAGGTCTATTCAGCCACCTCTGAATGTGGTACTGATTTGCCTTCTTTGGGGGGATATTTCTCCCCATAAGAAACTTCTGCCACCACTGTGAAGAATAATTCAGGGGCCAGCAGATATAAGGGTGTCAGAGGTCTAGTGCTGGGATTGTTTGGAATAGAACTGTCAGTGGCTTCTTCTATAACCTGTAACTGTGCAACTCAGATTTGGTAATTGAACCCATATGCTTCCCAGGTGGTACTAGTGGTAAAGAACCCACCTGCCAATGCAAGAGATGTAAAACACTTGGGTTCAATCCCTGGGTTGGGAAGATCCCTTGGAATAGGGTATGGCAACCCACTTCAGTCTTCTCGCTTGGAGAATCCCATGGATAGAGGAGCCTGGTGTGGTATAGTTCATAGGGTTGCAAAGAGTCAGACATGACTGAAGTGACTTAGCAGGCATGTTGGGACTCAAACCAGTCCAAACCCAGGTTAGGATTTGAACACCACAAGTCTTTTCAACTGAGATCACACACTTGGTCTCAAAGCTTAATGAAGCTCAGGTTCTTGATGTCTCATTGTGGACAGAATTCAGTGAGAGACAAAGTTATAGGTAAGAAGTGGATTTATTTAGACAGAAACACCCTCTACAGACAGAGTGTGAGCCATCTGAGAAGGCCAGAGTAGTGCCAGTGTATGGGGTTGTCAGTTTTTATAGGGCTGGGTGATGTCATAGGCTAATGAGTGGGAGGAGTATTTCAGCTATTTGGAGGAAGGAGTAGAGATTACCAGGAATTAAGCCTCTGCCCACTTTTGACCATTATGGTTAGCCTTGGAACTGTCATGATGCCTGTGTGTGTGTCATTTAGCTTGCTGTTATATTACAATGAGTGTGTATTGAGGCTCAAGGTGTAGTGGAAGTCATCTTGTCTACCATCTTGGACCCATTTGGTTCTTATCCATTTAAGTCTTGTCCTTGGGCTTTGTCCTTAAAAGGAAGGGATATATGTATACCTATGGCTGAGGCCCAGGTTCGATCCCTGGGTCGGGAAGATCCCCTGGAGAAGGAAATGGTAACCCACTCCAGTAGTCTTGCCTGGAGAATCCCATGGATGGAGAAGCCTGGTAGGCTACAGTCCATGGGGTTGCAAAGAGTCGGACACGACTGCGCGACTTCACTATGGCTGATTCATGTTGAGGTTTGACAGAAAACAACAAAATTTTGTAAAACAATTATCCTTCAATAAATAAGCTTAAAAAAAAAAAAAAAGATTGTGTTCTATTCCCTTCCCTTCTGCTTCACTTTTAGATCTTGCTCCCACCTTCCCTACTTGACCAGGGATGGACTTGTTCCTTACTACCTCAACCAAATTCCTAACCTTGTTCCATCTGCTCCCAGTCTCTAAGACACACAATTTCCCCATTCTAGGCATGTTGATATGTTAGAAATTATTATCTTATAGAGATAATTATCTTTTCCTTTACATAAATCCTGTGTCTGCCAATCTGAAAGCATTTGGTCCAAAATATCTCTACCTCAGATTAGGAACCTTCTAATCACAACAGAAGGCATGTTTTTAATATATAGTTATTTTATTAATTAGAGTTTGTGGGCATGGTTAATGAGGAAATGTGGGAATGAGGACTGTGGGTTTCACTGTCCCTTTGGGATCTGTATGTTTGAAGGAAGGGGTGGCTCTGAGTTCTAATAACAAAAGGGGGTTTTATCCTCATTTTTGATGGACTGTAGCCCACTAGGCTCCTCTGTTCATGGGATTTCCCAGGTAAGAATACTGGAGTAGGTTGCATTTCATTCTCTATTATCCTCATTTTACCTGTGAAGAAACTATACTTGGTCTTTATCTTTCCAAGACTACCTAGCTGGTAAGCTGTGGAGCCAGTATTTGAGCCCAGTTTGCCTAACTTCCAAGTCAGCTCTTTCCATTAGAGCATCACAGCAAAAAATGCCACCCGCCTCCCCCTCCCCCAGGACTTTCATATCTGTAACTACTCAAAGAGATAGCGATCAGTTCTAATGCTAGGTTGGAAACTATAGGACTTGTCTGAAGGTAGGCAATGAGTATCTGTTGCCTACCTTTATTTAAAATAAGCTATTTAAAGAAAAATAACAAAATAAGCTATTTTTAAAAATTTATTATTAACTTCCACTTTTTTCACAGTCCAACATTTTCTACAAGGAGCATTTTCAATAATATCCTGTTTATAATAGTTTTTACTCTTGCCAGAGGCTGGCAAAAGAATACCAGTAGACCGAGTAGGTTGTATTACTTTTAAAGCAATAATTACTAATGTAAAAACAAATGAGAGAAAAGTCTTTAATAGAAACAAAAAAAAAAATCATGAACTCTTGTCCTGTCTTGGTAGACGCATGTCTTAGGGAGTAGGTTAAAAGTTTACCATAATACACTTTGGTTATCTGTTCAATTTCAAATTCAGGATCGATAAAGCTTATCAGAGCATTTTTATGACTCTAGGGAGGTTATCGCTATCTTAATATAGTGGTGGAGACAAAAGCCAGACCTCAAGAGAGGTCAGAACTGAGCAATCAAATTAACATCTGTCATGAATGACTTGGTCCAATCTTCAAGGTCAACATATTCACAGATGTCAAAGTGTCTAAATGGAGAGATGATAATCATTGACCCCGAAACCTTCTGGGGCTTGCAGGCAGCTGTGGGGAGATAAGAAGCTTTCTACTGAAATAACACATACATGTTCAAATGTAACTTCCTTATTTTCCTTTTGTGAAATTAGAGGAAATGCCAAAACCAAGTCTCAGTTAGCCAGGGTCCTGTTGGATGGAGATAAGGCAGATCATTGAGGGCCTCCTTCTTCACAAACACTTTCTCCAGAAATATAATTCAGGGTCCTTGACAGATATGAGTTCCACAATCTTTCATTTATGTATTAGCCCTCAAGAAGGCTGGGAAAGAGGTGGGCAGTCAGAAAAAGAGGAAAGAAAAGAGTTTTGATATGGCTACTTCATGGAGGAATAAGTGAAATTTGCAGAGAAAATCTTCAAATTTCATATAGTTTTAGTATGCTATCATTAACTAGTTAATTTCTTAACAGGGTCTATAAACTGAAAAATTTTCCTGCTTTAGATCAGAAATTGAGTTTCTAATATGAACATGAAATTGAACTTTTTAAAAACAAATACACATAATAGGATTGACAACTGTGTCATTTACAGCTTACAATTTTATGACCTAAATGAATATTATCTACTAATAGTACAAACTTCTCTGGAAAGCAGCATTATCTGTTCTGTTTCTCAATGTATTTCCAATGCCTAGAGAAGGAGAGAGGCATATTATCTTTGTCTCTATCTTAAAGTCTCCTATTGCATTTTCTCTCATTTTCTCAAGAGAAGCAAACAAGTCACCAGGAATGTGATAAACTTTCTTGATGGTAAGCACACTTTGACAAGGAGATAAATTGGACTGGAGACTCTGGTCCTCATGGACTCCTTTAAAGAAGTTCTGATTTGTTGGGAGTGAAAATCAGGCCCTATGACATTTTTTTTTTTGTAGAAGAATCAATCACCGTTTTACTCATTCATGATATATTGGTGCCAATCAAGACTGACTTGTAACTTGATATTGTATCAGCCAAGACTGACTTGACTTTCAACTGTGGACGCATGACCCAAGGTCATGTAGTGACAGCTCCATATACACACTGGCCACGAAACAATGGGAATCGTGGAACACAGGTAGACAAGAAACTATCATTTCAGCTCCATGAGTGATAACAAAAAAGTAGTGCTGCCTAGATAGTAAAAGGACCATAGCAAAGTAGAAAAAATAATTGCAATCAGCAAACAGTAACTGGCTTTTTCTTTAAGACTTGGCCAGAGTCTTGTGGTCTACCTGGGAGAGACAACGTGGAGTAGTGGAAAGAGCCCTAGCACTGGACAGCATGGGAGACCTGGATTCAGGTGCTATTTCTGTCACTTAGCAACTGTGTTACTGTGAGGAATTTGGTTAAGCCATCTAGTTCTATATTATTTATCCCTATAGCATTAATTCTTCTAAAGGGGGATATTGTTACTCAAAATAAAACTCCCAAGGAAAGATACTTTGTCATCTCTCAGTTATTAGCCTATAAATTATCCATAAGGCAGACTTCCTAAGATACTTTTCAATCTGAAATTGGCTTCTCCTATTGCTGCTGGGATACTTCCAAGCAAGCTCCCCTTGCCAAACGGCCAGTATGTTTATGGGAATAAATAGTTAGCTGAATTATCACGCTCTCACTCTTCAAGGAGAAAAAGCACACCTTTCAAACTGTGTGGGGAGAAACCCTCCCAGTGGCCTCTCTTTTCTTATCCTGAATTAAGCATTCCTGGTCCTACAAAAAGCCATTAAAGGCCTGCTTCTGCTAATTCCTATTATCACAGACTCTAATAATAATGAGGATAATAATAATGCTGTTCATAATAACATTGCAATTAGGTCTCTGGTTCCCCAGCAAACTCAGACTTTTGTTTACAAGTAGATACTGGCCTCCTTTAACCCCATTTTCCAAGATTGCATTAACTGTCGATTTGATGAGATATGTTTCATGATGGGGTTAGGTGTTAACCCAAGATTTGATGAGAGTTAGTATATCTTTGGAAAATATTCTTATTAGAAAAAAATCTCTGTAAAATTTCACGTTGCTGGCAAAAGTCCATATAGTCAAAGCTATGGTATTTCCTGTAGTCATGTATGGATGTGAGAGTTGGACTATAACAAAAGCTGAGTGCTGAAGAATTGTTGCTTTCGAACTGTGGTGTTGGAGAAGACTTTTGAGAATCCCTTTGACGGCAAGGAGATCAACCCAGTCAATCCCAAAGGAAATCAATCCTGAATATTCACTAGAAAAGCTGATGCTGAAGCTGAATCCCCAATACTTTGGTCACCTGATGTAAAGAGCTAACTCATTGGAAAAGACCTTGACACTGGGAAAGACTGAGGGCAAGAGGATAAGGGGCACCAGAGGCTAGATGGTTTAATGACATTACAACTTGATGGACATGAACTTGAGTAAACTCTGGGAGATAGAAGGAGAGAGAAGGACAGGGAAGGCTGGCATGCTGCAGTTCATGTGGTTGCAAAGAGTCAGACATGACTTAGCCACTCAACAACAACAGAGTATGACAATTCTTGGTATAAATGCCTTTTGTTATTAGAAACCTAAGATTTTTCTCAAGCTGTTATATTAAAACTGGGAATTGGATAAAAAATCAAATTGATCTCATATTCAAGAAATGGTGTGTTGGGTCATATTTCCTCTCAACTTTTCCCATCATGCATTTCCCCACTTGCATATCAGTAGGCATTTTACAAATTTCTTTTTAGAACATCTACCTTGCTGAGCGAAATAGCAGAATAAATGAGGAACTAATCTGTCGAACATTAACCATATGCCAGTTTCTTTGGCGTAAGGATCAATTTCCTCACCTGCAAAACATTTTAGGATAATAATAGTTTATGCATTTTCAAGTTTGTGTGAACATTAACTAAGACCACCCTCATGAATCTAGTAAGTCAAGTCCTGAGGGCAGACCCTTACCACTTGAACCCTTCCCAGCATTCTGAGCTGCCCAATCTGAAATCTGACCAAAGGTCAAAGTCCCCCATTAAGGAAGAGCTGTGCAAACTCTTTTTCACTAACTGGTAAGTGACTCATAAGTTCTGAAAGTGAATCATTTTAGGAAGATTCATATTTGGTTGGGATGGAAGCCTTAAAAATGATGCTCAAACGTTTTTAGGAGTGAGACACCCGGTAGGTGGAGATTCCTTTTGGAGGGGAAGGAATGAGAGAGCCAAGTCAGCTTCTGACAGCCTCCTGTGATGCTTCTCATTTGTGAAGGAGGGCGGCGGCTGAGAGGTGTTGTGTGTTGTGCTGGCTCTGTCTTGGAGTGTACCAGGGTGTGCATATTCCATGGGAGATGGTTCCCAGCTCATCCATGAGAGGGCACTGGTGCTCTAGATAGCCATGCTTGAGTCTTGTCTAAAGAGAGACATTCATACCATTACTTCAGGAGCGATTATCCACTTGTACCACATCTGTGGCTGCATTTGACAGAGGTGATATAGATCAATAGATACATATGCTCTGTGATTTTGTCCACCTTTGTACATCTGTGGTCTTCTGACTCTGGCTGCCAACTGCCCATGGGTGGAAGAGCTGATCATTGCGTGCAATGAATATTTTAAAAATTAGGGCAAGTCTGTAATACAGGATTATACTAGAAAGGGGCACAAGGACCCCCTGGAAGGCCTTCTAAAAGAAGGAAATGGGTCTCTTTCAGTCTAAGGAAAGACAGTATAGGAAGCAAAGAAAAAGGAGCAAGCAGGTAATCGCAAGTGAAATAGATAATGTCCTGAACCTCTTACTCTGATTTGAAAAAAGTCATATGATATGGGGTTCAAAAAAAAGATGTCAAAGGGCACTTATATACCTCAGTTCTCAGATGGGTGCAATCAACATATCATAGTTAAAAACCAGTCACCTAGTAAAACTTCTTCCATTCTGCAGTCACTCTCTTTCATACCATCCTATTGTATTTTCTTGATAATGCTTGGTGCTATCTGAAATAATCATAATCATTTATTTATTTATGTATGCCTGTCATCTTTGTTAGAGTATCAACTCTATGAATGCTGAAACTTTGACTACCAAATTCAATACTGTAGCTGCAACTCCTGGAAGTATTGCCTGGCACAACAGGCACCGATAAACTTTGGATAGTGAACAATAATGCCCTAAAAAGTGAAAGTGAAAGTCGCTCAGTGGTGCTGGACTCTTTGCAACCCCATGGACTACACAGTCCATGGAACTCTCCAGGCCAGAATACTGGAGTGGGTATAGCCTTTCCCTTCTCCAGGGGATCATCCCAACCCAGGGGTCAAACCCAGGTCTCCCACGTTGCAGGCAGATTCTTTACCAACTGAACTATCAGGGAACCCTCAATGCTCTAAAAAGGAAAGTGTTAGTTGCTCAGTCCTGGCCAACTTTTAGTGACCCCAAGGACTGTAGCCTGCCAGGCTCCTCTGTCCATGGGATCCTCGAGGCAAGAATACTGGACTGGATTGCCATTTTCTTCTCCAGGGAATCTTCCCAATCCAGGGGCTGAAGAGAGATCACCTGCATTGCAAGCAGATTCTTTACAGTCTGAGCCACCAGGGAAGTCCTAAGTTATCAACATTTCACTAGTAGGGTCAAAATGATTATGTTCAATGAAGAATTATGGCTTCAGAGGAACGGAGAAACGATTCATAATGCACGGCGCCTCAGTGAGTTTTGAATGTAGATGAAGTCAATGGGTTGCTTTTCTGACCAAGGTGATTGTGTGGTTACCTCAGTGGCTGTGTATGTCTATGCACATATTGAACATGCATCTGTGTTTTTATTAACTTCTTAATATATAATTGTGGAAACAGTGTTTGTATGTTGAGTAGTCCTAAAATTTGGAGTAAATTTGCTATTCTACAAGGCAACTTTCCATGAAACAAATTACTCAGGGAAGTTCATGTAGATTTGTAAGTGGAACTAACCCACCTGTGGAAAGAAGTGACCAAATGGCCACAATTTTACAGGAAATACCCATATGTCTTTATTTTGGGTTCAGAAGATTTAACCATTTTGGACATGAATTTGAGCAAACTCCAGGATATAGTGAAGGACAGGCAAGTCTGGTGTGCTGCAGACCATGGGGTCTCAAAGAGTCTGTCACAACTTAGCAACTGAACAAAAACAACAACAAAAAGAAAATAGTAACTAACTTCAAATAGAAATATGATCTTTTAGTTCAGTTCAGTTCAGTCGCTCAGTCATGTCCGACTCTTTGCGACCCCATGAATCGCATCACGCAAGGCCTCCCTGTCCATCACCATCCCCTGGAGTTCACTCAGACTCACGTCCATCGAGTCCGTGATGCCATCCAGCCATCTCATCCTCGGTCGTCCCCTTCTCCTCCTGCCCCCAATCCCTCCCAGCATCAGAGTCTTTTCCAATGAGTCAACTCTTCGTATGAGGTGGCCAAAGTACTGGAGTTTCAGCTTTAGCATCATTCCTTCCAAAGAAATCCCAGGGTTGATCTCCTTCAGAATGGACTGGTTGGATCTCCTTGCAGTCCAAGGGACTCTCAAGAGTCTTCTAAGTCAGTCTCAATTTAGACTGTGAGTTCTGAATAACTAGGCAATGAGGTAAGGGTGATCAGTTCTGCATAGGGTGTCAAAAATTCACAACCAGCCTGACTAGGGGAGCACCAGACTTCCTGGAGCCACCTTGTGGGTTTGTGATCACCATCATGAATTTATGCCTACTTTCTGATTTCAGTATCAAATGGAATAGAACAATCCAGAAGATCAATAAAGCAATACACTTAAGTTCACATGTTTGTACTAGGTTCAGAAATTTACTGAATATTTGCCTCTTGATGAGGTTAAGTTATGCTGAGGAAATATGATAATCTTCTCAGTTTCTTATTAGTGAGGATTCTCCAGAGAAAGAGAACCAATAAGCTCTATATATCTATATCTATCATTAATCTATCTAACTTATTATAGGAATTGGCTCCCATGACTATGAAGTCAAAGAAGTCCCATGATCTGCTTTCTGCAAGGTGCAGAACCATAGAAGTTGATGCTAATTCAGTCTAAAGCTAGATGCCTGTGTACCAGGGTAGCTGATGGTATAAGTGTGAGTTCAAATGCTGGAGAACTGGAAGGCTGATGGTATAAACCCTGGTTTGATTCTGAAGGCCTAAGAACCAGGAACACTGACATTTGAAGGTAGAAATGGATGCCACAGCTCAAGCAAAAATAGCAAATTCACCTTTTCCTCATCTTTTTGTTCTATTCAGGCCCTCAATGGATAGGATGATGCCCACCTGCATTGGTGAGGATAATCTTACTCAGTCAACTGATTCAAATGTTAATCTCTTATGGAAACTCCCTCATAGACACAACTGGAAATATTTTTACCAGCTATCTGGGGATCCCTTAGGCCAGTCAAGTTTCCACATAAAGTTAACCATCACGTTTCCAAGTAAAGAAAACACAGCTCAAATTGGCTTAGGTAAAAAATAGGAATCTATTGTCCTATTGAAATTGGAAAGTTCAAGTTTTCAGGTTGACTTTGGGCATTATAGGATGTGAGACTTAAACTAAGCCGCAAGGTCCTCATATTTCTGTCAGCTGGAGTCTGCTGTCTTCCTTTGAAGGCTTCATTCTCAGGCTCCCTGTGGATGATTCCTCCAGGGCTTAAGCCTTGTATAATAACTCAACACTTTTTTCCCATCTCTGAAGCCAAAGCTCTGAGATGAACTCTGATAAGGGTGATCAGCATGACTTGCCCAAATCAGAAGTTAGACCTCTTTCCTGGGGGCCCTGCATGGATGCGGGTGGCCAGAAAAGTGCTAACCACCACAGTATGGAGCAGTAACGGTGAATGTCATGCAGAGGACTCGGGTTGGAAATGATTTGAGGGCTCAGGGGAGTGATAAGTTACTGTGGTTGGGGTAATGAAGATATATGCTGCTGCTGCTGCTGCTAAGTCGCTTCAGTCGTGTCCGACTCTGTGCGACCCCAGAGACGGCAGTCCACCAGGCTCCCCATCCCTGGGATTCTCCAGGCAAGAACACTGGAGTGAGTTGCCATTTCCTTCTCCAATGCATGAAAGTGAAAAGTAAAAGTGAAGTTGCTCAGTCATGTCTGACTCTTAGTGACTCCATGGACTACAGCCCACCAGGCTCCTCCGTCCATGGGATTTTCCAGGCAAGAGTACTGGAGTGGGGTGCCATTGCCTTCTCCATGAAGATATATACAGAAGGATAAAGGTAAGCTTGCTAAGGATCTTGCAGGGCAATTTGGGGGCATCTTCACTACCTAGACACTTTCTGCAGGGCTCAGTATGTGTGAAAATGAATGAGCTTTGTGGACAGCAAGCCAATGACATAGCTGTTGTCTAATAAACAGTTTGCCATCTTGTAAGTGCAGTCGAAGAATCCACCTCCTATAAATGCCTCTAGGTGCAGTGCCATTTACTGAACTTCAGCCTAGTCAATGAGGTTTTTCTTCACATTGATGGGGCAAATTCCATTGCAGGTTTTGGCTTGTTGCTATTTGCTTCAAGCCTTGCCTAAGCACATGACCTGTGACCCCACCAAGCATATTCCCCAAGCTGATCCTGTAATTGGAAGGTATAGAAAGCCTTCTGTCACCACAGGAACCAGCTCCACTGGCAGACTGAAGCTGCTCATTCAGTGTGGGAGAGACTCCAGTCATCCAGCAGCCCTGGTCTGGGTGGCAGACGTTAAAGCTTTTGTGTTTCTGAAGGGAAGACCTCATATCCTCAGCTAATTTATTTTTATGCTGCCTTTTTTATTGACCCGCTGCATGATAAAACATTGATAAAAGCATTCATTAGTAAACAGGGCTCTCTCATTGCATCATGGTGGTTCTTGTTTTATGAATTGCCACTAGGAAAACATATGTGGTTTGTAGTGTTGTCAGACTTGGATATAAACCATCTTTATCTTTTCTGTTGGAGCTCAGTAACAGCATATGACAATATTGACCTAGGATTTAGGGCTCCATGTTAGGTTTATCTGGAGGCTGTGAAATTTGGGTTCTCATAGAACTTTTCCATACACTGAAATTGTGTTTCTGCACAAAGTTTAAAAGAAAGGCAATGAAAAAACATGGGATATATATATATATGTATACACACACACATATATATATATAGACACTCTTATGGGCTGAAAGGATTGATCAACTGGACTCTTTCATATAGTGTAAGGTTCTAACTATGTGTTCTCTGGAAGTTTCTTGTAGATAGCATAGATTTGTGTGTCTTCATATTTGACTACTAATATAGTGAAACCAGGGCTTCCCTTGTGGCTTAGCTGGTAAAGAATCTGCCTGCAATGCAGAAGACCTGGGTTCAATCTCTGGGTTGGGAAGATCCCCTGGAGAAGGGAAAGGTTAACCACTCCAGTATTCTGGCCTGGAGAATTCCATGGACTGTATAGTCTATGGAACTGCAAAGAGTTCGACTTGACCAAGTGACTTTCACTTTCATAGTGGAATCAAATCCATTGGTCTATTTTACTTTATATTGGTATTTCTTTCTGAGTATGCTGTTTTTTCTTTTTTTTTAACTTCAGAGTAGTTCTCTGGACTATCTAAATGTCTTTTTTTCCCAGAAATATTTCTCTTGTTCCAGTGTTTAAAGGACACATTTTTGCCGGTACATATTAATGCTTCAGGATATTTTGCCCATGATTAATGTATTATTAATCACAACTGGGAGCCCAGTGCCTAAATGAAATTTAATATTTTACATATTAGAATTCTATTTTTAATTCTATTTGACCAACAAATAATTCATTTATTCAATAAATACTGATTGAGAATATCTACAGGTCAAACACTTTGATTAGGCATTACTACTAGTATTAGTGTGAGACATCTCTCAGTTCAGGTCAGTTCACTTGCTCAGTCACGTCTTACTCTTTATGACTCCATGGACTGCAGTTTGCCAAGCATTCCTGTCCATCACCAGCTTCCAGAGTTTACTCAAACTCATGTCCATCGTGTCGGTGATGCCATCCAACCATCTCATCCTCTGTTGTCCCCTTCTCCTCTTGCTCTCAATCTTTCCCAACATCAGGGTCTTGTCCAATGAGGAGGTTCTTCAAATCAGGTGGTCAAAATATTGGAGCTTCAGCTTCAGCATCAGTCCTTCCAATGAATAGTCAGGACTGATTTCCTTTAGGATGGACTAGCTGGATCTCCTTGCAGTCGAAGGGACTCTCAAGAGTCTTCTCCAACACCACAATTCAACAGCATCAATTCTTCAGTGCTGAGCTTTTTTTAGTCCAAATCTCACATACACACATGACTACTGGAAATACCATAGCCTTGACTAGACAGAATTTTGTTGGCAAAGTAATGTCTCTGCTTTTTAATATGCTGTCTAGTTTGGTCGTAGCTTTTCTTCCAAGGAGCAAGTGTCTTTTAATTTCATGGCTGCAGTCACCATCTACAGTGTTTTTCGAGCCCCCCAGAATAAAGTCTGCCCTGTTTCCACTGTTTCTCCATCTATTTCCCACGAAGTGATGGGACTGGATGTCATGATCTTAGTTTTCTGAATGTTGAGTTTTGAGCCAACTTTTTCGCTCTCCTCTTTCATCAGGAGACTCCGTTCCTCTTCACTTTCTTCCATAAAGGTGGTATCATCTGCGTATCTGAGGTTATTGATATTTTTCCGGCAATCTTGATTCCAGCTTGTGCTTCATCCAGTCCAGCATTTCTCATGATGTACTATGCATATAAGTTAAATAAACAGGGTGACAATATACAGCCTTGATACACTCCTTTCCCAATTTGGAACCAGTCTGTTGTTCCATATCCAATTCTAACTGTTGCTTCTTGACCTGCATACAGGTTTCTCAGGAGGCAGTTAAGGTGGTCTGGTATTCTCATCTCTTTCAGAATTTTCCACAGTTTGTTGTGACCTACACAGTCTGACTGTGTAGATCAATAAAGCAGAAGTAGATTTTTTTTTTGGAACTCTCTTGCTTTTTCTATATCAAATTGATGTTGGATCTCTGGTTCTTCTGCCTTTTCTCAGTCTAGCTTAAACATCTGGAAGTTCACATTTCATGTACTGTACTGTTGAAGCCTGGCTTGGAGAATTTTGAGCATTACTTTGCTAGTGTGTGTGATGAGTGCAATTGTGCAGTAGTGAGAACATTCTTTGGCATTGCCCGTCTTTGGGATTGGAATGAAAACTGTCCCTTTCCAGTCCTGTGGCCACTGCTGAGTTTTCCAGATTTGCTGGCATATTGAGTGCAGCACTCTCACAGCATCATCTTTTAGGATTTGAATTTGGAATTTGGAATTCCATCACCTCCACTAGCTTTGTTCATAGTGATGCTTCCTAAAGCCCACCTGACTTCACATTCCAGGATGTCTGGCTCCAGGTGGGTAACCACACCATCATGGTTGTCTGCATCATGAAGATCTTTTTTTGTATAGTTTTTTGTGTGTATTGTTGCCACCTCTTCTTAATATCTTCTGCTTCTGTTAGGTCCATACCATTTCTTTCCTTTATTGTGTGAATTTTTGCATGAAATGTTCTCTAGGCATCTCTAATTTTCTTGAAGACATCTCTATTCTTTCCCCTTCTATTGTTTTTCTCTATTTCTTTGCATTGATCACTGAGGAAGGCTTTTTTAAAAATCTCTATGTGCTTTTCTTTGGAACTCTGCATTCAAGTGGGTATATCTTTCCTTTTCTCCTTTGCCTTTAGCTTCTCTTCTTTTGCATATATAAGCACAGACATACACAAACATGAACACAAATTTATAGTTAGAGAAAATCAAGTCTATTATCACTTGCTTTAAGAACCCTGCTGATTTTAATGGAAGTAGAAGATCTTAGATAATTGACTTGTCAGAAATGAGTGGCTCTGTAAAATATTAGTAACTAGTGAAAACAAATAGATGATAAAGATATTTTTATTTTTTGAGTTAGGATTATCTTATAATTACATTTTGATTGCTGTGGATTTATGTTTATGCCCATACCAGTGGACCTTCTTCAGTCCTTAGAGCTTTTTCACTTAAGTGAAATCAGGTGAAAGTTTGCACAAGGGTGTATGGGGAAGAGTCCTGTGACAAGAGAGTCCTGAATTGAATTATACTCTGCTGTCTATTGGGCTTCCCTGTGGCCCAGAAGGTAAAGAATTCTCCAAGCAGGAGGCCCAAGTTCCATCCCTGGGTTGGGAAGATCCCCTGGAGGAGGGCATGGCACCCATTCAAGTAATCTTGCCTGGAGAATCCAATGGACAGAGACCCTGGAGGGCTACAGGCCACAGGGTTGCGAAGAATCAGACATGACTGAGCGACTAACATTCACACACATACTGCAGAGTATTAGCTCTTTAACCTTAACTTGTTAAAAATCCAGTTTGTAAACTGAAGATTAAGTGGTCGTGACAATCTTTCTGGATTCTAGCAGGATTTAAGATCTACAAAGCCAAACTGCACTGGGCTACAGAGAAAAGAAAGAGTAGGGTTTGAACTTCAGGTTGTACCACTTACTAGCTCTGAAAACTTAGAAAAATTACTTAACTTCTCAAAGCTGACCTTGGGATAAATGAACAGTGTAACACACTCTACCTTTGTGAGATGCTTGGTTCTCTCTATGTAAAGTTGTGGTAATTGTACTTAACTCATTGGATTAGGAATGGAGGTATTTTAAGTTAGCCCAGGGAACTGCTTAGCACAGTGTGCGTGGATGGGACATAGTCAACTGATGAGAGTAACTGATGGTAGCAGATGATGGATAGTCAGTCAAATGATGGAAAGATGGTGACATTCATTTGTTCTCTGCTTTTCTATTTGGGAAAGCTGAATAAATAAGAGTAATGGAGGCTCAGACAAAAGGACAAGATTGTGACAGAGACATATTGGACAGGGCCTCCTGTCTCAGTGTAGCTCAGTGCAGCAAAGGATCACCCTGGAAGGCCCCACTTGCTATTTATGGCCATCAAGCATTTGGGTACCCCGAAGGGATATTGGCCATGCAGCCTACAGAACTTAAAAAGCACTTAGAGGAATGCAGTTCCATTAGACCAGGCATAATGGGCCCACTCAGGGCCGTGCTTTGTAAATACACAGCTAATGTCATTCTGACGTGTTTACAGGCCAGGACACGCTTCACACAGGTCAGGACCTTTGAGTGAATCTGCTGGCTTGCAGGAGCTGGATCCCTTACCTCTCACACCCAAGATTCTTTCACTGGAACAGAAAAAATTTTAAAAACACTGGCAGTAAACAAATTACTGTTTCAAAAGACTGTGGAAATGACCTTGGAGGTACACATGTCAGACCATCACAAGGCAACTGCCCAGAGGTGAAGAAAAGCCATTATCATATTTTGTAACTGGCTAATTAAAGGCTATTTTTGTCATCTTCAATTCTTAGAGTCAAGATAGCAACAGTCAAACTTTTACAAGAGAAATTCCTGTAATAATGGGGTGGAAGAGGTGGAATCATCATAGGCTTTGTCTCCTCTGAATAAGAGTTAAGCATTTGTCCTTCTCATATCCTCCAAATTTTGCTTGGTGCAGTGTAAACCAAGATTTCAGTGCTTTTCTTTGAAGCTTCCTGGAGTCTAAATTACCTGGAGATGATCCTACAGGAGGAACTCACTGTTGCAGTTTATCTGATGCCTTTTCCATCTTGCAAGGGCACTGGCATTGCTGATGACAGAATGCCATTTTAATATTTTGTGTTAAAAATTCATGAAAATATTTCCTAGTATTTCTCCTTTTATATTCTGTTTCAAATATTCAGTGTTAAAACCTTGTGAAAATATCTATTACATTTTTTTTTTAATTTTGGAGGGAGATTATTTCATTTTTTGAAATACAGCAGCATCACCTAACTCAGAGCAATTTTGAACTAATGCTTAATATTTTAAAGTTGGTAGACTTCAAAAAAGTCATTTTATGGACTGATGCAGTTTTGGCACTCATTTGCAAGGTCAGAATCACTTGACTATAGTAAAAATGTGTATAATCCAAAATTTCATAGCAGGAAAAGAGTCAACTCCAGTCAGTGACTTGCATTGTTTAGAAAACACCTCTAATTTCAGGGAGCCTGAGTGCCTTCTCACTTCACCTCATTCTTCTTTAAATCCCCCATAAGAACACTGGATCTCCATAGCAATGAGTGGGATGGTATCTTGTTCTTACACTTTGCTTTTCTTTTCACTGATAAGAAACTAGACTGGTGCACTTCAAAGTAAATAATCCATCTAATTTTCAAGTCAAATGATACTAGTTCCACATATCATATGTTTACATTGAGTTTTCCAAGTGGTCAACATTTAAAAATCTATCTTATTGCAAAATTGAGCAATGGAAATGACTCATGACTTTCAAGTCTAAAACTCCAGGAGTGAAGTTCTTAAAACTCCAAGAATGAAATCCCACCAATCAAACTACTGGGGTTCCACCCTAACGTGTGTCTCAAAGGAAAAGGAGCTGGCTTGTGAGGAGGAGACAAGGAGGGAGTTGATGACCAAGGAAAAAACAAACAAATACCTTCTTTGGATTTCTGACCCAGAACCTTGTTCACTGAGTCCTATAACTTAATTATCCCAAGTTAGTTACTGATCCTGGTCCTAGGATCACTGAAGCATTTTTCAACAGGGATATGGTAACCTTTTTCACCTTAGAAGAAACTGGCATATATAATGCTGATGCTAATCCCAGAGCTAATATAGAGAGAGCACACTTGTGTATTTCTGGATTTTGTGCAAGTGGAACTTCCTCTGTTAAATTTCTGTTCATCCTTTTGGCACTCACTTCAGTGGCATTTCTCCTCTCAGCACACAGCCTAGGAATATTTGATCATCTCTCTTCTTTTTCCCATTGCACAGTGTAACAATCTTTATTGCATCTTTTTGTAGTTGTTTGTGTTTCTTTCTACCTAGAATTTGAACCTGAAGAGGAGGAATTACATGGTGTTCACTAATTTGTCCGCAGGATCTTACGCAGAGCTGGGAAAATTATGAGGACAAAAGAAAGCCCTTGAACGCTGGACAAAGAGCCCCAAATTCTGAGATCTCTGCTTTCCCATCCATCTCCTTGCCTGGCCTCGCTTCCATCCCTCACCTTTCACCCCACTCCAGCTCTGTGCTTGGGCCCTCAGGTTCCACAGTGGTACTGTGATACTCTCTGAGAGACAGCATGGAAGGCTGGGTGTCCCATTTGGAGCACACTGTCAATGCTAACTAAATCACATGATTGTATGTCCATTTGTTATCCATGGCTCCAGGTCAAAGCCCTGGGTACAGGAAGGACCCTTGTGCATAAAAAGCATTAATCCAGATATTAATAATTGATGAGGCTGGGAGTTAGTGGTGACTAAGGAATGCCAGACAGAATGCTGCTTGTGCCTGTGGTTTCAGAGAAGACCTCTTCTTTAATGCTTAACAGATTATTGTTGGTTCCTCCTTTGATCTCTGAACATTCCCTCAATCTTTGTATCATGAAGGTAGTGTCTAGTTGGCCACATTTCATGTAATTCACAACTTTCTTCTAAATCTAGACTGGTCCAGAGTGGGTCAAAATAATTAGAGATCTAGACTGGGCCCTTAAAATTGACCACCAGGGTTCTTTTCTATCTTGGAACACACATATCACCAGCTTAAGTCTATAGACAGTTCATTGGTGGTGTCCTTTTTAGCTTTTAGAGGAATAACACATTGTTCTTTTTGGCAAATAATGGAACTAATAATGATGACAAGATTAGAACATTTAAACCAAGAGATATTTTAAAATTTTACCTTTGAAATGTACTAGACCTCTCTAGTTGACCTTGATCCATTTGAATTAAATTTCTAGACATTTTTGACACTCAAATGTCATGGCTCTGATTGCCATGACTAGGATGAATTAATCTCTACTTCATGCTCATCGTTCAGCTTTATCGGATTGCATGTAGCTAGTTGTTTCCTTGTCTATCTTTCCTTGTATGGGGGCTACTTAAGGAGGGCCTCATATATTACTCACTTATTCCCAAATAACAACTCAGAAGTTGATGAACAATAGCTAATCATTCTTCAGAATATCCTATGTGCCAAAGACTTTGGTAAGGAATTCACCTGAATAAAATCTTTTTATGCCCACAGCTAGGCTGAAGGTTAGGGACTGCTGTTACCATCATTGTATCACCACAGAGAGATAACTAACTAATCTACCTGAAGCCTTACACCTTGAGGGAGCCAGAATTTGAATCCAGCTGGACTGGTTTCTGATCCCAGGCTTTTTATCACCATTGCCCTTCCACAGAGACTGTCCCAACTAATAACGGAGAAAGGAAGACTCCAATGGACAGAGGGGCAAAATACCACTTACAGGAACTTGAAGGTGGACTATATGGCAACTCCCCCTGTGTAACTTCTAGACCTCTTATGGAAAGGATGGAGGATGAGAATTCTCATGGGTCCAGCGATTTCCACAGCCTACACACAGTTGCAGTTCTGTTGCAGACACACACTCACTTCTCCCCTGTTTCGGTGTTCTAACTTACATTTTCACATGTCTGTGCTTTCCCAACATGTTTATTTAACCCTTCCATTCAAAATGTCTTTCATTTTTCATAAATCTTATCAAAATCTCTTGTCTCATAAAGACATTCTCTAAAGGAGTGGTTTTTATTAACGGAAGTATAGTTGACTTATAATATTGTATTAATTTTCATGTGTACAACATAATGATTCAGTTGTTTATAGATTATACTCCAGTTAATGTTATTACAGAAACAATGGCTATATTCCCTGTGCTGAGCAATATTTTCCTTGTTGCTTATCTATTTCATACGTAGTAGTTTGTATCTCTTAATCTCATAGCCTTATCTCCTGTCTCTTTCCCTCTCCCCCCGGTAACCATGAGTTGGTTCTCTACATCTGTGAGTTTGTTGCTACTTTGTTATATACATTCATTTATTTTATTTTTTAGATTCCACGAATAAGTGATAGCATAGAATATTTGCTTTTCTCAGTCTGACTAATTTCACTAAGCCTAGTACTCTCTAGGTCTATCCATGTTGTTGCAAATGGCATTATTTTATTATTTTATTCCTTAGTCTGTATGTGTATGTATGTATATATATGTATGGCATATCTTTATTCATTCACCTGTTGGTGGACACTTAGACTGCTTCCATATCTTGGATAGTGTAAATAATGCTGCTATGAACATTGGCATGCATTTATCTTTTTTGAATTAGTGTTTTCATAGCCTCTGGATATATGCTTAGGAGTGGAATTACTGGGTCATATGGAAGCTCTATTTTCAGTTTTTTGAGGAACCTCCATACTGTTTTCTGTATTAGTTGTACCAATTTACGAAGGAATGGTTAATCTTCATAGATATAGTTGATAATATTTTATTGAAGGATATTGAAGGATACATAAAAATACACAAATCATAAGCATACAGCTCAATGCGTATTTTCAAGGAGGTAAGTTTTATTTCTTCCTTTCATTTAACCACCACCCAACTCAATATATGGAACATTGCCAACCCCTGAGGAGCCTTCCTCATGATGTCTCCCAGAAATCACCATCCCCGAACATAATCACCATTCTGATTTTCATCACTATAGGTTTGTTTTGCTCTTTAACAACCTTATACAAGTGGAATCAGGGGATATTTGTTTTTTGGTGTAGCTTCTCTCATTTAGCATTTTATTTGTAGCATTCATCCATGTAAAATTAGGTTGTATATTTGCATGGTTGCATAATATTTCATTGTATCAGGGCACCACCATTTATTTATCTATTCTACTCTTGATAGAAAAGTTGTTTCAGCTTTTGGGTATTGTGATGATGCTGTTATGAGTATTTGCATACATATTTTCTCTTTCTTAGAGGAGGATGCATATCTGGGTGCATTTCTATTGTGTATATATTTAGGGCTCAAATTGTTGATTCGTTGGGTGTGGATATATTTAGCATCCATAGATACTGCTAATCAGTTTTTCAAATTACTTGTACACATTTATAGTCCCAGGATTACTTTTGCTTTATATCATTGCCAATAATTTTTGTTTCACTTTAGCAATTCTGATGGATATGTGATGGTATTTCATAGTGATTTTAATTTGCATTTGACAATTGATTTTTGTATAGTGACCAGGTATCCAGAGCACTTACTAAATTAATTTACTAATTCTAATAATAGTTTATAGATTCCTTTTTGTTCCATTTATACAATCATATCAGAAAATAATGGCAGTTTTATTTCTTCCTCTCAGTACTGTATGACTTTTGTTTGTTTCTTGCTAGGCCTCCCAGTACAGTGTTAAATGGAAGTGGTGATAGCTGACATCCTTGTTTCATTCTTAAGTGCAGAAGGAAAGCTTTCAATATTTTACCACAAATTATGATGTGTGTGCATTGTGGGTTTTTGTGTAGATACTTTCTTTGAGATCAAGGTAGTTTCATTTTATTCCTAGTTCCAATAGTTTATTTTAAACGGTGATTAGGTGTTTTATTTATTTTTTGGTGATGGAAAGTATAGTGCTTATTGCAGTTACCAATCAAGAGAGTGGGGAAACAAGACTCAGACGCATTCCAATGGGGACTTTGAGGTAGGGCTTTTTTTTTTTTTTTTAAAGGAGAAAAACACAGAGACTGAAGTTAAACATCTGGTGAAAGATGGTAAATTCTTAAAAATGTACTTTCTATGGCTGACTTTTCTCCCCCACCTTTTTTTTTCTTTCTGCTAATGTGGGAATTGCATTAAGTGAGTTTTGAATGTTACCTACCTTTGCATTCTTGGAATAAAATCAACTTAAGCATAATGTATTACCTTTTTGTGCATAACTGGATATATCAGTATTTGTTAAGCATTTTTGCATCTATGTTCATGGGGAAGATAGCAATTTTTCTTTCTTATAATAATCTTGTCAGGTTTTGATATCAACTTTATGCTAATTCTTTTTTCATTTTTTCCTATTTTATTTATTACCTTTTTAGTTATATATGCTTTTACTGTTATTTAGTGGTTGCCTTAGTGATTACAAAATCCATCCTTGATTTATTATCATGTTACCTTATAGTCTAACTGCATTTAGCCCTTTCTTTTGTATTATTATCATAATAATTGGCAATATTTATATTATATATAAATATAATTATATATATATTGAATGCTATGTGTATTGTGTACATTTATAATATATAAATTATACATGATATATGAAATTATATATGCATTTTATATGACATATCATACATATCTGTATAGATAAGATATTCAAAATATTAAAAACAATATTTATATTATGTGTACTGCTGCTGCTACTAAGTTGCTTCAGTCGTGTCCGACTCTGTGTGACCCTAGAGGCAGCAGCCCACCAGGCTCCCCCATCCCTGGGATTTTCCAGGCAAGAACACTGGAGTGGATTGCCATTTCCTTCTCCAATGCATGAAAGTGAAAAGTGAAAGTGAAGTCACTCAGTCGTGTCCAACTCCTAGTGACCCCATGGACTGCAGCCTACCAGGCTCCTCTGTCCATGGGATTTTCCAGGCAAGTGTACTGGAGGGGGTTGTCATTGCCTTCTCTGTATATTATGTGTAAATATGTATTATTTATGTTTATTTCACTCTCAATATTCATTTTTATTTTTCTGAACTTTTACTTTTCCTCGTGTTCATTTTTCCTCCCTGAATTATGTCCCTGTTTGCATCAGAGATCATTCTGCCTAAGCATTCCCTTCAATATATCTTTTATGCAAGTATGTTGGAGAAGACTCTTGAGAGTCCCTTGGACTGCAAGAAGATCCAACCAGTCCATCCTAAAGGAGATTAACTTTCCTTCCAAGGAGTAAGCATCTTTTAATTTCATGGCTGCAATCACCATCTGCAGTGAGTTTGGAACCCCCCAAAATAGAGTCAGCCACTGTTTCCACTGTTTCCCCATCTATTTGCCACGAAGTGCTGGAACCAGATGCCATGATCTTACTCTTCTCTTTCACTTTCATCAGGAGGCTCTTTAGTTTTTCACTTTCTGTTTTAAAGGTAATATTCCATTATTCTCTGGCTTCTACATTTTTATACGAAACACTCAACTGTCTCTTATTTTTAGTTCTTTGAAGGTAAGTATGTCTTTTTTTCCTCTGGCTTCCTTCAAGACTTTCTCTTTCCCTTTGTTTTTCTTCAGTTTTACTCTGATATACTTAGTTGTGCTTTTATTATAGTAATCCTGGTTGATGATTGTAGCACTTCTTGAAATTGTTTCCTATATTTCAGAATTCTTGGAACCTTCTCAGTTATAAACTATTTTTCTCCTTTCTATATCTTTATCTCCTTTGCAGTCTATGATTCAGCCTGTATGTTTTATACTTATCAATCTTTCAGTTCATCAATTCTGTTCTTTTTTTTTTTTCATTCAGTTCACTCAGAGTTTTAATTATTATAAGTTTTTAGTTCCAAAATTTCTATCTGATGCTTTTGAAAAAATATTTTACAGTTCTCTGGTAAGATTCTCATGATGTCTGATATTTAAAAAAAATATTAAACATAGTTATTTAATAATCTGTTTCTGAATAGTTTCAATAACTGGGTCATGTGTGGATTTGTTTTTATTTTCTGTTTTCATAACCTTGTTTTTCTCTTTTGGTATGCCTGGTGATTTCTGGCTGCATGCTAGACATTGCACATGAAAATTACAGTGACTCAGAATAATGATAATTTCTTCTAGAGAGATTTCACCATATTCTATGATAGGCAGCTTGAGTGGGATCCCAACTCTCTTAATCTAATCAGAAAGGTTTTAATAGCAAACCTTCAGACTAGATTGAAGGTTTGCTAAGGCTTCTCTACCACCTTGCTCATCCCTCCTCCTAAGGATAAAAGCAAGGGATGTTTATCAGTGGGAGTTGTACCGAAACTGTACTTTCTGTTTTATCAGCACATCAGATTGTCGAAAACTTTGATGTCTTCAGCAGTTTTCTGCTGAACTTTGAGAATTTCTCTATGTTCCCCTCTCTCCAGATTTTCTGGTCACTTTACTACTGCCTACCAGACAGCTCCAAACTGTAGTTTCTTTGCTCTATTCCTGAGATTCCAGTGTTCTAGTGATTTTCTTGTCCTGAGCCACTCTCTGCCCAGTTTCTCAGACTTTAACTCATTGTAAAGATAAGATATAGCAAATGTCCTGAGGAGAAAAGCAACTCACAGAAGATCAGCTCACCTCCCTACATTTCTCATCTCTATAGACTCTTGCTCTCTCAAGTCCTGGTTACCTTGGCAGTTCTCCAATACCTTCAAGTAAGTATTTTAGTATTTTATCTGATTTCCTAGTTGGTTTTGGAACTATTGCCATCATAATCTAAAGCAGATGTTCATACTTTTTTTTAAAGTTTGTAACTAGTATGGATTACACATTTTATTGTGGGCATTAAGACATCTTTTGGTAAAGGAAGATGCTGAGATAGTCATAAAGGCAGGTGGCAAAATGAACTTTTGAAATGATTTATGATGTGCACACTATATGTAATTCAAAACAAAAGAAAGAGGTAGTGTCTTAGGCAGACAAACAATGCTTGTGTTCTATCCTTTGACTATGGAGTCTATAAATACCTTTAAAAGATATTTTATGAAGTAAAATAGATGGAATTGGAGCTAAGAAGAGATTAAAGTATGTCTAGCATAAGCTCATACCTTCAGAGATAAGCTTATAAGAAGATGAAAAGGAAACTTCTGACCTAAGCCATTGAACCTTGAAATATGTTCTATACTTATGAGCTGCAAAGAGTGATGATTTTTGTAATTTTGCACATGCACATATGACATAGTCTGTAATTCTCCACACGTGCCTCAAAAAATGTATTAAATGGTGTTTCTCCTTGGAGATGTGTTATTTTTGGAGACATGGGTTGGGAAGGTTAGATTATTTCTAGCTTTGAACTCAGAATGCCTCAGTGGGAGAATTCATGCAGTTAAGGTATTTTCTCTTTTAGGAGAGTACTGACCATGCTCTAGATGACCATGTTTTATGTAATAAAATAAGGATTTAATCAAATGCATAATATGGTTTCCCTTTCATTCACTAACATATTAAAAATCACTATCTTTGCAGACCCTGAATCAAAGTTTGCCTAATATGTCATGGGATAGATCTCAGGAGATAACAATGGTGTTTTGGACAGCTTGCTTAGTTCAGTTCAGTTCAGTCACTCAGTCGTGTCTGACTCTTTGTGACCCCATGAGTCGCAGCACGCCAGGC
>SJYX01006286.1:0-12060 GCA_006410675.1 Oreotragus oreotragus | reverse complement strand
GGACACTAATCTGCTGAAAGGCACCAGAGTTCCTGCTGGTGCTTCCTGCAGGCATGTTTTCTCACCCCGGTCTTACCCACAAAGCAATGGACACGTACCTGGAACCCACTTGCCCAGCTGGCCAACTCCACCTCCTCGCATCCCTAGAGCTACACTGCCCCCTGCTGGTCCCAGCTCACTGCGTTTATCCATCTTTCCAGGCCCCACAAACCTTGGTGCCCTCTTGGGGCAAATTTGGAGAATGAATTCACTGCACTGGAGTTTTCTGGGCAAGGCAGGATTTTGCACGGGTTTCCAGGGAGTGGAAAAGTAAGCATTAATACAGGTACGGTCACACATACATACTCCCTTCCCGTGGGGGGTCCCACAGGTAGGGGAAGGGAGAGGCTTTCATGGCTCTTGCCAAATGCTCCTCTGAAGACAGCCAGGGCTCCGCGGGACGCCCCTTGCCGCTCCAGGCCGAAGCGTGTGATTAAGAGCTCAGATGCCACCACCTCGGAGCCTAGTGGCCCCCAGGGCCCTCCATCGCTGATGCCCCAGTGGAGTTAGCAAGGGTCATCACAGTTTCATTCTGTGACCTCAGCTGGGCTAGTCACACTGCACTTTCATCCTCATACTTGACAAATAAAGCCTCCTCCCTCCTTCCCCTTGCCCCACTCACAATAAAACAACCCTATGGAGGGGAAGTCTTGAGTGGACATAAGGACAACTTTGCAAATGACTTTGTTCAGTTCAGTTCAGTTCAGTTTAGTAGCTCAGTCGTGTCCGACTCTTTGCGACCCCACGGACTGCAGCACACCAGGCCTCCCTGTTCATCTCTAACTACTGGAGTTTACTCAGACTCATGTCCTTTGACTCGGTGATGCCATCCAACCATTTAATCCTCTGTCGTCCCCTTTTCTTCCTGCCTTTGATCTTTCCCAGCGTCAGGGTCTTTTCTAACGAGTCAGTTCTTCACATTAGGTAGTCAAAGTATGAGAGTTTCAGCTTCAGCATCATTCTTCCAATGAATATTCAGGACTGATTTCCTTTAGGATGGACTGGTTGGATCTCCTTGCAGTCCAAGGGACTCTCAAGAGTCTTCTCCGACACCACAGTTCAAAAGCATCAATTCTTCAGCGCTCAGCTTTCTTTATAGTCCAACTCTCACATCCATACATGACCAATGGAAAAACCGTAGCCTTGACTAGATGGACCTTTGTTGGCAAAATAATATCCCTGCTTTTAAATATGCTGTCTAGGTTGGTCATAACTTTTCTCCCAAGGAAATTAAGTGACTTTATACACAGCATCTTTCTCCCTACCCCCTGTGCTTTGTTGTGCTTAGTTGTGTCCGACTCTGTAATTCCATGGACTGNTGTCTAGGTTGGTCATAACTTTTCTCCCAAGGAAATTAAGTGACTTTATACACAGCATCTTTCTCCCTACCCCCTGTGCTTTGTTGTGCTTAGTTGTGTCCGACTCTGTAATTCCATGGACTGCAGGCCACCAGGTTCCTCTGTCCATGGGGATTCTTCAGGCAAGAGCACTGGAGTGGGTTGCCATGGCCTCCTCCAGGCATCTTCCCTACCCAGGGATCGAACCCAGGTCTCCCACATTGCAGGTGGATTCTTTACCGACTGAACCAGTAGGAAAGCCCAATGAAAGCAAGTCTTTATTAGGTAAATTGAACATTAGAAAAATTAAGCTCATAGTAAGTCTCTCTATAGCAAATATGTATTATCAGTGCTCTGGCCATCTTAAGTTAAAGGCCCTTTGTCTTAAAATTGCTGTTGTTTCTTAGTCACTAAGTCATATCCGACACTTTGTGATCCCTTGGACTCTAACCCACCAGGCTCTTTTGCCCATGGGATTTCCAAGACAAGAATACTGGAGTGGGTTATCTCCTTTCCTAAGGGATCTTCCCCACCTAGAGATCAAACCGAAGGCTCCAGCATTAGCAGGAGGGTTCTTTACTTTTGAGCCACCAGGGAAAGTTGTAAAATATATGGTTTTAAATTTTACTCAAATTTATAATCCCTTTGACTTCCCTTCCTATACACAACAAAATAGTGTAAGAAAAGTGGTACATTTCAAACTATGTTGATGATGTATTAATCTTAGTTTGTGGCTTTGGGAAATAGCACATGCAAAGAATATACATTAATTTCTTGGCTTTTTAGTTGCAGTGTATGACTCAACAAACTGCTTGCGGGGGTGGGGCAAGGCAAGGTGTGCAAGCCCTCCTTGGCACTCTGGGCGGAGCACTGTGGGGCTGTGACAAGATCCAGTCAGAAAACATAACCAAAAGTACTCTATGAAGTATAAAGCACTATGCGTGTGTGGGTCACGTCAGGCTCCCCAAAACAACAGTAATCACACCGGATTGTACTGGGGCTTCCCCCACTCTACTGAAATGAAAAGAATGGGGGAGCTTGTCTGATGTGTTCTAATTCATTGGGGGCAGGACACAAAGGGGTGCCAGTCTCATGCGCTGATACCAGGGTTGGGTCCTAGGTGGGCTGTGCCTAGGGCCGTGCACGTGTGCGTGCTTTGTGTCCAATCCTTTGCGACCCCGGGGACTGCAGTCCATCAGGCTCCTCTGTCCATGGGATTCTCCAGGCAAGAATACTGGAGTGGGTTGCCATTTCCTCTTCCAGGGGATCTTCCCAACCCAGGCATTGAACCTGGGTCTCTTGTGTCTCCTGAATTGACAGGCAGATTCTCTACCATTGCGCCAAATGGGAAGCCCATACTTGGAGCCATCAGAAGCCATAAAATGGCCAAAGGCAGAGGCTATGATTAAAGCCAGACAAGTCGAACCTGTGGTCAGATTCAGAGTGCAAGATGCTGGAGGCAGGGGATGCTGGAGTGGGAGCAAGAACGGACGGAGGCAGCAGCAGGGTAAAGAACACAAGATGCTTGATGATGAATAAGAGAGGGCCCCTGGAGCTCCCACAGGGCCAGTTCTTATGGCAGTTAAGGTCAGCATGCACTGAGGGAGTATCACTCGAGACTCTATGTTACAAGGGGAAGAAACCCAACTCAAACTGATTCAGACAAACAGAGAATGTATTAGCTCATGCAGCTGAGAATCCCATGGGTAGGCCTTCAGGTGTGGCTTGATCCAGGAGTCCAGTCAGACCCATGAGGAGCCAATGTTTTTCTTTACATCCCTGGGCTCTGCTTCCTCTGCGGCTCCATTCTTAGACCATTCTTCTATTGCAAGGGCAAGATGGCAGCTGCCACTGCCTGCTCACATCCTCATGACTGCCCATCCAGCAGAAATAGCCTCCTCTCAGTGTTCTCATACAAGTCAGGAGATCGTCCTGCCTGCACCCACTGAGTTGTGTAACTGTGCCTGGCCCAGTCACAGGTGCCAGGAGGGTGGAAAGTCACAGGTGGCCAGGCTAGGACCACATGCCTGCCCTTCACACTGTGGCCACTGAGCCTGGGAAGGACCAAGTACATAACTGAGGGGGGTGGGTCCCCAAAAGAAGATGGGTGCTCTAGCAAAAGGGGGGACAACAGGTGCTGAGAAGTCCCAAGACCAGCACAATCTGGCTCAGAGCCTGGAAGCAAAGCCTGCATTCTGGAGATGCTAGATCCCAGGGGAACACCCGCAAGAGTCATATTGGGGTGCCTTTTCCACTTAGCAGAAGGGACCAACAAGGTTAAATCCCCCCCCAGCCACCAGTATACACCCCTCATCCCAACCAGTGCCATGCCCCAAGGACATCAGTTCCCTGCCAGTGTTTCCCCAGATATAGACCCCCGCTGGGAAGAAGTGCCTTCAGAGGCTTCATCTCAGGGGAGAGCTGGGTCATGTCACATGACCATCTCTGAGCAGGTCTTGAAAACTAGAAAGCAGGACTCTCGGGTCCAGAAACCGAGTCCTGCTCCGGTCTGTGCAACTCAAGAGTGGTGCGTGCGCGCCAAGTTGCTTCAGCTGAAACTCAGTGGATGCTTGCTGGTTGAATGAATGAATGATGCTATTTCCAAAGGCAATTTTGGAACAAGACAACACTTTGTGAGATCTGGGTACAAAACTCTCCTCCCCACCCAGCTCCCTGGGGTGTCTGGGCGCCTTGGATCTCCTCTTTGAACTGTCATCCTGTGCTGCACCAGCAATCCCCTCCTCCCCGACCTCCCCCGGGAGCAGAAGTCTGACAGCTGCAACGGTCTCTCTGTGCACATGCCAACCCCAACCAAACCCCGACTCTCAGACACCGGACCAACACCAGCAGGCTCCCAGCTGCCTGAGGCTGTGTCCCTGGCGTGACCCAGCCCCCTCCGAGTGAGTTCCTGTCCGGGAAAGCTCCCGGCTGGCGGAAGAATTTGTCATTTCTTTTCTAGCGGACACCTCCTGACTTTTCTTAGATTGCTGACTTTAAAAAGGCTTAACAATTGTGAGTCCTACGTCTGTCCCGTTGAGAGGGCTGTGGCCTTCTTACAACACAGGAAGGTCTTTCTCAAGTAACTAAAATGAGATCTTCAGGACGGAGGGGGCCTCTGTCTGGGTTGAGGGGAGATTGCATAGAACTGCCAGTCAGCGCACACCGCTGGCCTCGGTGCATTTACCCTGATCTGTCCTTTGTGGTTTTTCACTTCCATGAGCTGCCCCCGCCCCAACACCCTGCTTGTCCCTCGCCTTTCTCCTCCCCCTCCCCCTCGCTTTAGAAGCTGTCACCTCTGGACAAGTCAGAGGGTCCCTNGTCAGCGCACACCGCTGGCCTCGGTGCATTTACCCTGATCTGTCCTTTGTGGTTTTTCACTTCCATGAGCTGCCCCCGCCCCAACACCCTGCTTGTCCCTCGCCTTTCTCCTCCCCCTCCCCCTCGCTTTAGAAGCTGTCACCTCTGGACAAGTCAGAGGGTCCCTACGGCCCGTCGTTACCAAAGAGGCTCTGTTCTCACAGCTTTAACTCCTGCCAGCTCTGTTTGTCTTTGCCAGTTTCCTGACAACCCTCTCTCTAAACAGCCTGCCTTTTCATCCTAGCCCATCCCTAGCTTTATTTTTTTCTATGACACTGAGTACCATTTGATCTTTTCTTTAATGTTTATTTAAAATATATTTTATCTTTTATTATTATTGTTATTATTATTATCATTATTTTGGCTGGGCTGAATGCCATGTGGGATCTTAGTCCCTTGACCACAGATCGAACCTGTGCCCTCTGCAATGGAAGTGCAGAGTCTTAATCACCGGGCCATCAGGGAGGTCCCAGCACCATCTGACATTAAAGGGAAATTGTTCTTCCACTTAAAATACTTCTGACACCAAGTGTATGGGGCTATTTCCCCCATGCAAAACGACTCCTAGAACCTACTGGGTATCCAATCTTGTAATTTAATTCAATTCTGACACTCCCTAGGTTTAGTGTCAAATCCCAGATTTAATGGCTCAGTGCCAAATACTGCCCCCACTGCAGACACCAGTCACAAGTACCAGGTCTCCAGGCCCTCCATACTTCTCTCTGACTGGCTGTAAATAGGGGGTTCCCACCACCCCCTTCCTCAGGTTTTATAGTGTGCTAGAACAGCTCACAGAGTAACATTTATTGGTTTATCATAAAGCACACTAAGCTTCCCAGGTGGTTCTGTGGTAAAGAATCTGCCTACCAACACAGGAGAGGCAGATTCCATCCCTGGGTCGGGAAGATTCCCTGGAGGAGGAAATGGCAACCCGCTTGAGGATTCTTGCCTGGGAAATCCCATGGACAGAGGAGCTTGATGGGCTGCAGTCCATGGGGTTGCAAAGAGCTGGACACGACTAAGTGGCCGTGACTGTCTGCACCCCCACACATAAAGAATATTATAAAGGGTCCAGATGAACAGTTGGATGAACAGGAGCACGGAGCAAGGCTGGCCTAGAAGAGTCTCAGAAAGGCGCTCTGTCCCTGTGGAGCTTGGGGTGCACCCCTCCTGGAACATGGACGTGTTTATCACCCAGGAAGTTTTCCCACCCCCACCATTTGGGGGTGTTTACAGAGGCTTCACTGAGTAGGCAGGATTGATGATGAACTCAGCATCCTCACCCTAGAGGGTGGGGGTGGGTGTGAAAGCTCCAAGCTTCTGATTATGGCTTGGCTTTTCTGGTGATCAGCCCCCATCCAGGAGCCCACCTGAAAACACCCCATTAGAACAAAGGATGCTTCCATCACCCAGGAAGTCCCCAGGGATGTAGGATCTCTGGGTGAGTTGCTCTTATCACTCAGGACGTGACAAGGGTCTTAGGAGTCCTATGTCAGAGACCAGGGGCAGAGACCAAATATATATTTTCTTTTATTAAGAAAATATTGGGTTGGCTAAAATGTTCATTCAGGTTTTTCATATGCTATTCTGGATAAATACACACCCATGAAATCATCACTGCCATCGAGGCCATAGATAAATCCGCACCTCCCAATATTTCCTTCATCCCTTTATTGTTCTTGGTGTTAGAACACTTAACATAAGATCTACCCTCTTAGCAAATTTTAAGTATACGATGCAGTGTTGTTACCAAAAGGGTGTTCTGTGGTTTGGCTGCAAGAGCTCAAAAGCCATACAGTCCAGGCTGGTGGAAAGGAAAGCTTGTTTTTTTGCTTTATTTCAGATGCCGGCAACTGGTTGAAGGGGGTTGTCAGACATCTGTGCAGAGGCCGATTCCACCCCCACCCCTGGCTGACAAGCTGGGGTGAGAACTTTTACAGAAAGAATGGGAAACAGCACAATCACCCCTGACAGGTGGTCAGACCCTGCTGGTCTCCTTAAGTCCGGTTAACCTTCAGTTCCAGCGTTTGTTTGCTCCCATTTCTTTGAGGCCTGTTCTCGGAATCGTGGCAGCTCATGTCGTGGGTACAGTCTCGTCATCACGCAGTTGACTTCTCCAGAATACTGATGTTCTAGCATCTATCTATCAGACAGCTCACAGGATACGGCTCAGAATATTGTCTCCAGCCCTTGAGAAAGAACTGAAGGTCCTTGACTGAGCCTAATGACGACACGATTNCATCACGCAGTTGACTTCTCCAGAATACTGATGTTCTAGCATCTATCTATCAGACAGCTCACAGGATACGGCTCAGAATATTGTCTCCAGCCCTTGAGAAAGAACTGAAGGTCCTTGACTGAGCCTAATGACGACACGATTTGTATCTGGTCTCCTCTGATGGTTTGCCTTTGTTTCCGTAGTTCTCACTTCTGTGATTAAGCTTATTCTTTGACTGAAGTTTTCCAAGGACCAAAGGCCAAGGACACGGTGAGGGGCAAGGCCCGCTGCTCCGTTTCAGTAGCATAGCTATAGACACAGGTGTGTTTCTTATGACGTCACAGATCCGTCACTTAACTGTTTCCTTATTTGTTTCTTATCCCCCGTCCCCATGAGAGGGCGCTTGCCAAGGACACGGTGAGGGGCAAGGCCCGCTGCTCCGTTTCAGTAGCGTAGCTATAGACACAGGTGTGTTTCTTATGACGTCACAGATCCGTCACTTAACTGTTTCCTTATTTGTTTCTTATCCCCCGTCCCCATGAGAGGGCGCTAGAGAGACCTTGGTTTGGTCGCTTCTGCACCCTTTCTGTCTAGAATAGAGCCTGGCACACAGTAGGTGCTGGAGAAGGAAATGGCAACCCGCTCCAGGATTCTTGCCTGGAGAATCCCACGGACTGAGGAGCCTACAGTCCATGGGATCGTAAAGAGTCAGACATGACCGGGTTACTCGGAAACATAGTGGGTGATCAACCATTAACGATCGGATGAGCGAGCACATGATCTTCAGCTTTCTTTTCTACAGACTGGATCTCGGCCTCTCGTCTGGGCTGCCAGCCTGGTAAGGAGACCCTCCTCTGGCCGCCCCTACCCCACAGGCTCCCCACAGTCCACATTTCACACTTTTGTCTTCAGCTGGTCCTTTGTACCCTCCCATTCCCCCAAGACAGAGCAGGGGCCCGGCCTCATTCCAGCCCAGACAGGAGCCAGGTTAGGCGTTGGTTGGGAAAGGCCCACCCAGAGTTGAGGCTAGACTGGAAAGTGCTTTGTCAACCTCCAGGGCAGCGCCTGCGAAATGCTGGTTGCCATGGCAGTTAATGTTATTTGTTCAGTTTGCAGAAAAGGCCCCAGCAGCCTGGCTTGTATAAATATTAATCATGGGGATATTTCTGCTGCCCGGGTCAGGCTAGCACCCAGCTGGAACCTGGGCCAACAGGGGCCTGGCCAGACCAAAGGAAAGGTGGGTGGGCCTGTAAAGAATAATGCATCCTGCAGAGGGTGGGCTCCCGAGCTCTGTAAACAGGCCACGCTCCCGGATTCACTAGAGGCCCTCCTGCTTTCCTCCGCTTCCTCCACCCTCAAGGCTCTGACAGCTCCACAGGTGAGGCGGCGTGTGGCCCTCCTGCCAGGCACCCAGGTGCCACGGTGCTTTTCATCCCAGCTCTTCTGTTCATTTATTCGCCCACATATGTGGAGGCATGGCACTGTCCCCACTGGGCCCTGTGGGAGACACAGGGGGAGCCCATAGGAGCCTTTGTCCTCCATGGCGAAGGGCGCATGACAGCCCCCCGCCAAAGCACGCAGCTCCTAGAGGAAAGGGAAGAGCTGTGGTTGGTCAAAAGGTTATTCTTTACAGGCTCAGTGTTGCATCTGGACATTAAACGCATTATCGACCATTAAGCTATCAAGGCTGATTGGTAGCAGGCAAATAGAATGTGAACGGATGTATTTATCAACCAAATTTGTAAAACCAAACGTTTACTATACATGCTGGTAGGGGTGGGTAGGCAGTGGGCAGTGGGGGCATTTTTTGGTAAAGGCTGGCCTGGCTGCAGGCTTCCCAGGTGGCTCAGTGGTAAAGAATCTGCCTGCCAGCACAGGAGATGCAGGAGACGTGGGTTCAATCCTTAGGGTGGGAAGATCCCTTGGAGAAGGGAATGGCTACCCACTCCAATACCCTTGCCTGGAGAATCCCATGGACAGAGGAGCCTGGCGGGCTGCAGTCTATGGGGTCGCAAAGGGTCAGACACAACTGGGCAACCGACCATGCATATACGGCCTGGCTGCAGCCTCTTAAAATGGAAATATAGCAGCCTGGACTGTGGCTGTCTCCTTCATTTGAAAAATCTTGCTGCCTGCCTTCTTCCTTATTTCAAAGTGACGCTCATCTATCTTGAGTACATGGTGTGTTGAGTTGTGTGAAAACCGATGCCGTCTTCACCATGGGGAGGAAGGCCCCAGGCTACTGGCCCAAGCTGGGGGAGGAGGAGGTGCTGAGGATATGGTGGGAGGTGCAAGTTTGAAAAGTCAGTTCAGGAGTCACTTCCCAGCATCTTGTGAATCCCCTGGAGGCGCAGAGGTTAAGAGTATGCCGGCACTTTGGGAGACCTGAGTTTGATCCTTGTCCAGAAGATCTGCTGGAGAAGGAAATGGCAACCCACTCCAGTATTCNAGGATATGGTGGGAGGTGCAAGTTTGAAAAGTCAGTTCAGGAGTCACTTCCCAGCATCTTGTGAATCCCCTGGAGGCGCAGAGGTTAAGAGTATGCCGGCACTTTGGGAGACCTGAGTTTGATCCTTGTCCAGAAGATCTGCTGGAGAAGGAAATGGCAACCCACTCCAGTATTCTTGCCTGAAAAAATCCCATGACAGAGGACCCTGGCGGGCTATAGTCCGGTTGCAAAGAGTCGGACACGACTAAGTGATTACACTTTCTTTCCCAGCATCCTTGCTCCCTCCTTGTTCCAGAGGCTGTGCTCTTCTCTCTGAGGACCAGATCTGCTTGGGTACAGCCGATGGCAGCTCACAGCCTACCATGACCCTTACCCTGACATTCTGGGTCAAGCTGGCTTGATGCCCATCACAGCCTTGACCTCCAGGCTCCAACCTGAACTCTCACCCCCACCCCAGGATCTATGGACTCCTCTGCTATGGACCTTCTGCTCCAGATTTTATGCAAGGTTGAATTTTGCCTCCTCCAGGCAGCCTTCTGTGATTTATTTGGCTTTGTTTGCCCCCTTAGGAGCCCGTGCAGACTTACATGTGGAACCCCTTCTTTCGCTTGGCTCACTCACCCGTGGGGCAGTTGACAGGCTGTCGGCTGGGACAGAGGGGTGCCTGGGCTCTGGGCTCCCCTCCTCAGGCAGGCTAACCTCACCTCTGCAGGGTTCCCAGGTCATCAGGAGAGAAAGCTGTAAACCTTCCCGAGGCCCATGCCCAGGACTGGCCCAGTGTCCATCCTATCAAACCCTCTTGGTGGACACAGGTCGCAAGGCCAGTCCATAGAGTCAGATGTTGGGGAGACAGGGCCACCCCATCCCCCACCCCGAACAGGGCAGCTGTGAAGTCACACTGGGAAAGGAGCTTGCAAGCAGGCATGGGAATATTTCCTGGCCCTTTCTGCATCTCCCACAAGCAGTCAACACGGGTTTCCCTGAAGAGCAGCCTGGGGGAGAGGATTGCAGTGTGGTGTGAAGCGAGTTAGTCTGCCCTTTGCTCCCCTGGCTGCAGGGTTCAGAGCAGCAGTGGCCAGGCCCGGCCTAGTGGGCAGATAACCTGTGTTGTCAAGCTCAGAAGGGCCCCACACTTGGTTTTACGCCCTGCAGTCGCCATCTTGAAATTCTTCATAACTCTGAACAAGAGCTCTGCATTTTCACTCTACAACGGGTTCTTCAAATGGACCTGAGAATGGCAGGTGCTGGTTATCTGCTCAGCATTGAATGACCCTGCTCAGGGCGGGCTCTTCCTGATAGACAGAGACTAGAAGAGCCGGAACCAGTCCAAGGTGATGGTTGAGGGAGGGGTATACTCTGCAGCCCAAGGCTTTCCAATCAGGAGAGCCTGAAACTCGAGCCATGAATCCTTTGACTGGTCTGCCCCTCCTGTGACGGCCCCATGCGTAGCCCCTCCTGTATTTTAGGATGTCTGGATGACCTCGATGCATGCTCAGTCACTCATGTCTGACTCTTGGCGACCCCATGGACTGTAGCCCAGCTGTCCATGGAATGGACTCTGTCCATGGAATTTTCCTGGCAAGAACACTGGAGTGGGCTGCCACCTCCTACTCCAGGAGATCTTCCTGACCCAGGCATTGAACCCTCGGCTCTTGCATCTCCTACACTGGCAGGCAGATTCTTTACCACTAGCACTTCCTGGGAAGCCAGGAAGCCACTGGAACTGTTCCCAGCTGTGCACCCCAGGAGACTCAAGATGGAAAAACCCAGAATACTGACCCTAGATAGCTGAAGTTCACATCAAATGAATGACCCAATGCACCTAGACTCTTGCATCCTCCAGTCCATAGAAAAGTGCTGAATTTATTAACTTGAAATGTCTAGTTTTCTTTAATTAGTATTGCTCTTTTGATGTTCAACTACCTGGTTTTCACGGCAAAAATTCCTGTATATCCTGGTTCCCCCTTCACCTTTTTAGAGCAGTCCCTTGGGGTATCTTAGAGGTTTTCTTCCAGGCTAGAGTCCTCACTTTTGTCTGCTAAATAACACATACTTCTCAACTTTCAGGTTGTACATTTTTTCCAATCGACAAGGTAACAAGTTACCTACTTTATACAACTGCTGTGGAGATCAAATGGGCTGATACACATGGAAAGAGCTCAGAACTGCACAGAACACCTAGCCAGTGCCACTTGTTTGCTGTTACCAGTGAGTGAATGAATAAAGCTGCAGGTAACTGCATACTCACTGTGCCAAGTAGCGCCGAAATTTACTGGGCTGGTCCTTCAGATACCATTCATTTATTACCTGCATGTCTGTTTCGTGTTTGCCATGAGCCTGGCACTGTGCTAGGTGTGGGGGATAAAAAACTGAGTAAGATAAATTTTGCTCACAGATGACTCAGAGTGGGGAAACTGACGGGTAAGTGAATGTAGCTTCTGTGATTTGCTGCAGGTGATGTGATGAGGGGGAGGTGTGGGACAGGAGAGGAGGGACTCTGTTCTGCCTGGGAAGTGGCGGGAGGCAGAAATGCTTCTGGGATGGGGGGCTCCGAGTAGCTCCAGTCCTTTATGTCTCATCACAGAACGAATTCAGCAAGAGGCAAAATGATACATAAGAAGTGATTCAGTAGAAAAGGACGCTTGTGCTTTCCAGGTGGC